>CP139509.1:426317076-426636801 GCA_021014915.2 Artemisia tridentata subsp. tridentata
AAATTTAGAAATTACATTTTCCCCATAATATTATGAAAATTTGCATATTAATCCTAAACTTGTGATAATTACATAATAAACCCTAAAAGCATGGAAACTACATTACGAACCCTAAATTTTTGTAAAGACATTATGAACCTTAAACTAAGAATATGATCATCTATAATACTTTGATTTGACATACGAGAATGTTAATAATCAAAGTTACTTAACATGGAAGGAGAACTAAAATGAAACCTATGATTATATGAACTTATAAGAGAACTTGTGATTATTTGTAGATCGGGTGAAGAGGGATGTGATCTCCTACTTAATTTGCTTTTCATTTCTTTGCTTGCGTATTTCGTTAAGGTACGGATATTCTGTCTTACTCTAAGACATTTTGCTTCGTACATATATGCTTTCCCTTTTCTTTAGGGATATTTATTATGATCGATGACTGCTATGATTCCTTGTTGTTTGATTCTTGGCTCTCATTGTTATGACTGCCAATCCTATATGATTCATTCTGACATTTATTTTAAATGTCTCTGCTATGATATGATATTTGTTTGCCATGCTTTGTTGAGATACACTTTCGTTTCTCTTGCTATGCTTTGATTATGATATGTATGCTATGATAGATCCGTGCCTGAGCTTAACTAGTTCTGGAGGTACCAGGACCATGTCTAGGATGACACCCTAGCTTGACACTCTCGTAGAGGTGTGATAGATCTACGACGTTCCCCCTTATGTGTATGTATTATTTGTGATCACTATTGGCCATTTATGCGTGTGTGTGTGACCAGTCTAGTACTGGGCATACATACTTTTGATGGAAGCGTATGGATGCATCCTAGGATTTATGTGTATGTATGATTATGGTGATCAGGTGGTGTGTGCCTTACACTCCTTCTCACACTTTTGGTACTTAGAGGTCTCCCCTCTTCGTGCACTTTTATGATATGATATGATATGATTTGACGGATTTTTGTATGGAGTTCATAGGGCACATCCTTATATGACATTTTCTTTATTTGAATTTCGTTCTTATATTCAGTTCTTATTCAGTTCTCATGCACTCTTGAATCTTGATTATCTTGATGATTCGTATGACCTTTATGATTATGTTTTTCGTTTCGTATCCTTATTCCTTCGTTGCTTATGCTTATTTACCGTTATGCTATGTTATGTATATATCTATTCACTGGGCTTTTTAAGCTCAGCCGCATTTCTTTTCATGCGGCAGGTTTTAGTAGGAAGCTGGGTATGAGTGGAGAGTGTCTTTGACTTAGAAGCCATTCCGGATTAGAGATGACTAGAAGAGACGATATTTTAGACTTAGTAATTATTGAAATTCATTTGTAATCTTGTAATTTCAGATTTTCCCTTGTAACCTTTGAAATTCATTTGTATTATTTAAGTCTTATGCTTATGTTTGCTTTGATATGTCACCATAGCGTAATACTTCTACCTTATCGGGTTGGGGTGTTACAATTATGGTATCAGAGAGACAGGCTGCGACTTGTAATGCATTTACCCTTGGCCTGTGTAAGTTTGGACCACTAAGTTTCCACTGTAGGCGCTCACAAGACAACCTTTGAGAAATTTCTGTAGGATCTCCCATAGGAACATAACTTATAACCGGTGAGGAATGGGTAGACTAGGACATCTATGTAAGTAGCATTGCTTCCGCATCACTCTGATTCGTGCCTATGCCTTTAGATATGCCTTGTAAGAACATTTGTTTCAGAAGCTAGAAAGTTTTGCAACCTAAGCTTAGTAACCAAGTAAGATTGGAATGCCCTAAGAACCGCATGGATACCTTACACCATTTAGGTTTCACTTCCTGATTTTGACCTCCATCTCCGAGTTGGTGATAAACAGTTTGATACCTTTCCGACCATTCCGAAGGTCATTCAACCGTCATGTGTTTGACACATTCTGTGAATTCATTACTTATGCTGGATATAGAATGTATCATCTGATACTAATTGAATCTGCATAACCATTGCTAATCCTATGAGAACTATGGTAATTATTAACCACGGATATAGGAAGATTTGTTTCTCTCCCTTGGAATGACCTGTGAAGATATTGAGTAGACATTAGGCTTCTCGTTTGACGCGATCTCTTCCTTCGTATTTTGATCCTGACGATTGCTTTGTCTTCATTGTTCGATTTGATCCCTATGTTCGAGTTCGTCTGAGTAGAAAAAGGTTGTGGGACCAGATTCCATTTCCTCCATGTGTTGACTGTGAGAAATTTCATCTGGATGACCGTGTTATAAGACGTGGGGTGCCGGTTTCAGTTGTAGTGTGATTGGACGTCGAACGAAAGAGTGTCCGAAGGTGAATGGTAACAACCGTAAGAATGAGAATGATTGACAGCAATCTGCCGAGGGTCGAGTGTTCGCTCTGACCAGGGACCAGGCTGCTGACACATCAAGTGCCGTTTCGGTTATTCCTTACTTATGCGATCGTGTTGCGTGGTTTCACTTGATACGAGAATGACATACCATGTGGTGTCTTTTACTTTTCCTAAGCGCATTAAGTCCCCTCTGCATTATTAAATTGTTACTCCTAATTCTATTTCTATGAGAATCTTGTGACTATCCATCACGAGGGTAGATTTTCGTGTTCGGTTGAGGATGTTTGAAGATCAATTTTATTCTGCTAATCTGATTTCTTTGGGAATGTTCGATTCGATTCTGGTCATGTAATTGTTGACTGAGCATTAAGATGCTAACAATAGTTATGATTTTGTCACCTCTGGCGGCTTATGAAACTCAAATTCCGTGCCCAGGTTTCTGACCTGACATACTATGATGATCACCTTGCTTTGAAATTCTGTATTTTAATCCCTCGCGTTTGTGAAGATATTCCGTTTGATGTAACTCGCTCGAGAGTTTTCGATGATGAATTTCGCGATGTATTCTTTGATGGACTACCAAGATTTCCCTCGAATGTAATTGTTTGATCCGTTTATTAGAATGTGTTTTGTCCCGACTTGAGGTAGACTGTGATTGCAATAAAGGCATGTGTATATGATGCAAGTACTATGACGTCTGGCCAGCGTGATATTAGTTACATCATATACCTTGAACTTATTAGAGTCATAGAATGTCTTGAGGAGTGCCTAAGGTCAGTGTGTATATTGGAATTAGAACGCCATTCTTGAGTAAGCGACGTTTTGCCTATTTCTGAAATCTCTTATGAACAACATACGTTGAATGAAGAGTATTGAAGGACCTACTTTGAGGAAGTGGTTTATCCGTCTGTGTGCGTCTCTGTGTTGTGTTTCAGTTTGGTTATGAAGAAGAATGATGGTGGTATGAGGTTGTTCATGGAATTCTGGAGTCTTAGTAGTATGGTGATTAGGCTGATACCGTTATCGACGATTTATCTAATCAACTTCAGGGTGAAGTTTTCTCTATGATCGATTTGCAATCTGATTATGTCCCTTTTCATGTGAAGGATCAAGATGTTCCTAGCATTGATTTGTATCCGTTATAATCTCTATGAGCATTGTGATGCCAATTGTATTGGCTACTGCTCCGACTATTCTTGTGAACTTGATGAATCGTGTATTTCATGAATGCTTGGACAATTGTCAGAGTATGACGATTTAGTATATTCAGAGACGAAAGAGAAACGCGAGAATCATCCTTGTATTTTGGTGTTGAAAATTCCTACGTCAGAAGAGCTTGATGTGAGTTTCTCGAAGAGTATAATTTTGGTTAGGATGAAGAATAAGTTGGAGAATTTTTGGAAAGTTAAGAGAGATATTTGTTTCTACTTGAAAAGAAGGTCAGCTATGTCCATAGGTTATACAGAAAGATTGCTAGTGATGCATCTATGTAGATAAACCGTGGGAGGCGAACTATCAGACGCACGACTGGAGATTGGTTATGACGGATGTGAATGCTTTGATGGCGAAGTGTCTAGCATGTCAACAGAAGATTATTCAAGCTCCGTGGCGCACCTGCAGTGATCGTGTCAGAAAAATCGAGTTTGTTTCACACTTCCAGAAGAAATGCAGAAGACCTTCAAGACCGGCTCGAGATTTTATGGCGACTACTCACCTTCAGATGGATGGACGGACAGAGCAACTATGTTGAAATTGAAGATGTATGGGACGGACAATTTGACAAGTGTATTGGCATGATTGAGTTTGCCTACGGAGATGTAGAACACCTTTTGGATTTGATTAAGTTGGAGATTTGCTGGTTTAAGGTTCTGGGTTGATTACTGTGATTGGTGGATTAGTTATCCTTGTGGAAGAGAAATCTTGAATGGTGGACTATGAAATTTGTATGTTTCGTACGATGTTTCCATTGTAGAGAGTTAGATGTTGGGCGTATGACAAAGATCTGGTTCGCGATGCGTTAATCCTTTGAGTTGTTGTTTTCCATACGATTATCCGACCTATTCCGTCATGCTCTCCGATATGTTCTGATCCTCCGTTATGTGCTTAGTTTATCGTCTGTACGACTACGTTAGCTCTTTGATGTATTTTATCCGTATGATTATTCGACCTATTTTATTTTGTTTCTGATGCGTTTCGATACTCCGATTTATACTCTATTGATCGTCGGTACAAATATGCTACCCATCTCATTATGCGTTTCAATACAAGTTGATATTTTGAGATGTACTCGATTGATCATCAGTACAATTATACTATCTATCTCTATTAAAACTCTTGATACATTTGATGATTCGTCACGCACTTCAGTGACCGGTGGTACGTTCCTTAGTTCGATCAGTATCTGTCTGAAATTGATGAGTTCTTCTATGATGACGCGCTAGTTCCCTTTTCGTTAAGAATCTGGACTGAGTTGATGAGATTTTACTCTTTAGTACTATCTTCGTATTGCTTTCGAGCATGAATGTTTCTTGTATCTCTGTGTGAGATTTAAACCGTTATCCGCTACATTGATGTTTCGTATTCCTTGGAACGAATTCGTTGTGAATTATGAGAGCCTAAGGCTTTTCTATGATTTTGATCAGGTTGGCGAGGTATCTCATCGCTTGGCGTTACCTTCCCATTTATCTCACGTATACGATGTATTCCCTATGTCACTTCTTCGTGAGTATGATTATCATCCGCTTCATGTCATGTTTTGCCCATTCGATTAGATTCGGGAAAATCTTTCGTATAGTAAGGAACCTGAGGCTGTTTTGGAGCATCAGGAAAGAGTCATGAGAACTAAAACAATTCCGTTCGTAAAGATTCTTTGGAAGAACCATCCTGAGAGCGAGGCTACTTGGGAAACCGAAGAGTCGATACGATCCGATTATCCGCATTTTCTTTTGACTTGATACGTATTCATTTCGATATTGCTTTCGATTTCGCATTTTCATTTCGACTTCGCATTTCAATTTTCGAGGACGAAAATTCCTTTTAAGAGGGGAAGAGTTGTAAAACCCCAAAATTAATATAATCCGAAAAGACTAAAATGCCCACGAATTAAAATTTTGAGAACTTATGAAAATCACATAAGTAACATTATGTGAACTTAACTTAAGGTAATTAAAACCAAAAGTTACCTAACAAGTTAAATTAATTAAAACCTTACATTATAATTTAAATGGTTACAAAATAAATGAATGTCTACACTAATATGATACTAGGCGACATTTTATGTAGAATATACATGAAAATTTTCGGCCCATAAAATAAGATATGATCATGCCTTAATTCTAATTGATTAGCCCATTATGAAGATTGATTCTTGCCATATTAACACAAATCAAATTACACGGTTCCCTTGTTATCCTTCCTAACCGAAAATAAAACCCTAACTCCTCTCACACACAAAAAAATTCGGCTGCCTCCCTCCCTTGTTCACCATTGTCGATCCAAAGAAAACAAAAAGGAGCTCCTAGTGATCTTGTTCTTGTTTCATTCACATCACAAAGGTAATCATAAGTACATAATTTAATTCATTAAAATCCTTGTTCAAAACCTAACCGACCCATTCTCTTTTTGTGTGTTCATCCATTCGATCAACAAAGAAGGAGGAAATAAGATGGTTGGTGATTCGAGTTTTGGTGTTCTTGATCTTCGTTTGTCTTCGAGGGTATTGTTAATCCTTGTTGTATTCTTATGTTCGAGGTAAATAATGATCATATGATAATAAAAGTCACCACATGAAATAATGATCATAAAACTTAAAACCTAAATTGTATGAATCGAGTATGGTTATGAATCTGAATTTTATTTGTTTTGATTATGATAAGACCATTTATAGATCGACCTAAACATGTTATAATCTCACCTAAAATCGTTTGGTGTCAAGAACTAATGAATGGAATGACGAAAACCCTAAGATAAACATGGTTCTGTGATAACTGCTTCTGAGCTGGATTTTTATTCGACTTTAACCGGCTATAACTAAATGATGGAATCGAATTTTTGGGTGTTTTAAGAGTCTAAAACTAAGTTCAATGAAATGGCTACCTGGGAAAATTTAGTTTGTAATTTTTAGAGGCATGGAAGGTTACTTTTTGATTTTTAGAAAATTATGTGTCTGATCGGATTTGTGAGTCTGGAAAATTAGTCCGGGTTTATGATTTTTAATTTTCAAAACGTGTCGAATTAGGATGTTTCCTATGAACTGGGTAATCTTTAGCATGTCTATTACTTCCTGGAATTTTTGTAGAATTTTTTGAATTTTTCTTAAAAGGTTTTTAATTAATAACTTTTCGTATAGTAAAATTACTCAGAAATCTGGACGAGTTGGTTTAAGTGAATTTTAATCCATAGCTATGCTACTTAATAAAATCTGGAAAAATTAGATAAAATACTAAGGACATTTGAGCATCTCTGGGAATGTTTGGGAATTTTATTACTGAGTTCTTATACGGTTTACAATTTATTGAAAACCTAACAATTTCGTATATAAAACTGTGAGAAATTATAAAAAGGTTAAAAAGGTAATTAAAAGGTGTTTTGTGTTTATTTTATAAACTTAAAGGTTTAAATCGTCATTCTTTTAAAACTAAAGGACCTAACTTGTGAACACCTGTAACTTTATAGTAATTACATTTTACACCCTAATATTATGAGAATTGCATATTAATCCCTAAACATGTGATAGTTACATAATAAACCCTAAAATCATGGAAACTACATTACGAACCCTAAATTTTTGTAAAAGACATTATGAACCTTAAACTACGAATATGATCGTCTATAATACTTTGATTTGACATACGAGAATGTTAATAATCAAAGTTACTTAACATGGAAGGAGAACTAAAATGAAACCCTATGATTATATGAACTTATAAGAGAACTTGTGATTATTTGTAGATCGGGTGAAGAGGGAGTGATCTCCTACTTAATTTGCTTTTCATTTCTTTGCTTGCGTATTTCGTTAAGGTACGGATATTCTGTCTTACTCTAAGACACTTTGCTTCGTACATATATGCTTTCCCTTTTCTTTAGGGATATTTCTTATGATCCGATGACTGCTATGATTCCCTTTTGTTTGATTCTTGGCTCTCATTGTATGACTGCCAATCCTATATGATTCATTCTGACATTTATTTTAAATGTCTCTGCTATGATATGATTATTTGTTTGCCATGCTTTGTTGAGATACACTTTCGTTTCTCTTGCTATGCTTTGATTATGATTATGTATGCTATGATAGTTCCGTGCCTGAGCTTAACTAGTTCTGGAGGTACCAAGACCATGTCTAGGATGGCACCCTAGGCATGACACTCCCGTAGAGGTGTGATAGATCTACGGCGTTCCCCCTTATGTGTATGTATTATTTGTGATCACTATTGGCCATTTATGCGTGTGTGTGACCAGTCTAGTACTGGCATACATACTTTTGATGGGAGCGTATGGATGCATCCTAGGATTTATGTGTATGTATGATTATGGTGACCAGGTGGTGTGTGCCTTACACTCCTTCTCACACTTTTGGTACTTAGAGGTCTCCCCTTTTCGTGCACTTTTATGATATGATATGATATGATTTGACGGATTTTTGTATGGAGTTCATATGGCACATCCTTATATGACATTTTCTTTATTTCCATTTCGTTCTTATATTCAGTTCTTATTCAGTTCTCATGCACTCTTGACTCTTGATTATCTTGATGATTCGTATGACCGTATGATTATGCTTTTCGTTTCATATCCTTATTCCTTCGTTGCTTATGCTTATTTACCGTTATGCTATGTTATGTATATATCTGTTCACTGGGCTTTTTAAGCTCAGCCGCATTTCTTTTCATGCGGCAGGTTTTAGTAGGAAGCTGGGTATGAGTGGAGAGTGTCTTTGACTTAGAAGCCATTCCGGATTAGAGATGACTAGAAGAGACGATATTTTAGACTTAGTAATTATTGAAATTCATTTGTAATCTTGTAATTTCAGATTTTCCCTTGTAACCTTTGAAATTCATTTGTATTATTTAAGTCTTATGCTTATGTTTGCTTTGATATGTCACCATAGCGTAATACTTCTACCTTATCGGGTTGGGGTGTTACAAATATCATATGGAACTGCCTGATGAAATGAGATCACTGCCATATGAGTCCAAATCCACAACTAAACCAAATCATATTCTTGAGAAAACCACATACCCTCACATCACTCCCCAACTCTCAATCATTCAAAAATCGAATTGTAAATGAAAGACAATTATAGATCTCAGTCATCTCTTTCGTTAAACTCAAAGATATATCAAACCTTTAAAGGTCAACCATACGAAAGAAACATACCATCATCGATCTAATTTATGAAGCATAGCTTCAAGTATATCCGAACTAAAAAGAAAAGATTTATAACAAACATGTTATAATCCATTCTTGGTTTGTTCAAAACAATCAAACAAAACAAGAAAATAAACCTACCCGAGACCCCCTAGGATCTTGAAGTCTTTATGACTCATTCTTCTTGATTCAGACTTGCTCAATAAGATATAAACTAGGTAAAGGTATGGTGAAAATAAATTGGTGTTGTTTGATTCGGATTGATAAATGATTGAGATAATCAAAGGTATGAGATTAGATGAGATGATTTGTGATGGGACTGGTTTTAATCGGTTATGTTTGATGATGATGAGATAAGAGATTCATTTGATGAGATGATGGAGATGCTACTGTGTTTTTGGTGAGAGAAAAATTAGTGTGGTAGGCGTTATCTTATCAAGTGTGTTTAGGTTAAAGTGAGACGACTAGGGTAATATATTTGAGGAATACTTTGGATCCGGTTGTTATCTCCAATAACATGGACTGGGCTTAAACGTTTATTATGTAATTGGATTGGATTAGGTTGTATTGTGCTTGGACTGAATTTATGGGCCGGCGTTTTGTTTTAGTATAATCTGAAATATAGTTAAGATTTGATGTTTTAATATATTTTGGACTAAGAGTGGTATTTTGGATTTACAAATTTTCACGAGGTTAATGATACACGGCTAAAGTTTGCAATGCATATCAACTGTGACTACGGGGATGATCCGTTATTATTTATTTGGGTTTGAAGTGAGGTTTTACGGATGCATGCACTTATTTCATCTTCTTTCTTTCTTCCCTCCCGCGAAGATGACTTGTTTGGGCATATATTAATGGTGATGAAGACTTGGATATCTAGTTACTTTTGTGATTCTTTCTCTCTATACTCACAAAGTAGCTATCACTTTAAGGAGTTACGTTGTAGTGCTCAGTGTCTCACGCAGTTGAGGATATATCAAGGTGGATTGTACTTATTACACTTCTGTTAGGGGTATAAGGTACACCGTTCTTAGCCACAGGATAGTACAAGCTTAAGTCACAAGTCTGGGAATTTTACTTCATACTCAAGATCGTCATATTGAGTTTTCCTCATATTTGGTTACTAAAGACAGCCGTTGTTTTTTGATACAGGGGGTTGGTAAAGAGTTAGACATTTTAAATTGTATTGTTAGTAGATTGGGTTTATCGAAATCTTCTCACAGGCTATATGTTTCATGATAAAGTGCTTCCAGTTAATGCTTCACGTACACATCATTATGCTGATTCCGATAAATCGTAACCATCAGGGGAGAGAATTGTGTACATCGAGGATGCACAACAAGTTCACGTGATCGGGTTTAAGGATTTATGAAATGATTTGTGTCAGAGATTGGTTGATTCTATATCCTTATCTTATCATATTTTTCTAGGTACTTCTACCTTATCTACATTCACCAATTTCGGGCAACAAAATCAAGATGATCAGTGTTTCAACTTGTTACTTTGGTGGGATGCATTTGGTGAGATGAAGATGTTGATACTCTGTTCCCCCGAATGGAAAATCTTGAAGAAGGTCGAGTCTACAGTCTGTTTTACATTTTCCGCTGCGTGTTAGAAGACTAAAGACAGTATGCATTTACTCATCAAAAGATTCTTCAGATTCAGGGCATTCATCAGAAAGTTTGTCAATTTGGGGGGAGAGCACTAATTAGGGGAGAGTGAAATGCCATATTTAATCCCTAATTAGATTTTCTCACATTGTTCTTCTGCAAGTAAAGAGATAGCAGCTGAGAAGATTCTACAAGCTGAAAGAAGTAATGAAGGTTGAAGACCATTATCGGAGCTGTTGTGCTTATGTTTTGTATCTAATTTGACTTGTAGGGAACATTGTAAGCAATTCCCGTATGACATCACTTTGGGGAGAGATTGTTAGCCTTTAAAGTTATGTCATATGTGGGAATTGCATTTCTTTCTATGTACAAGGACTAGTTTAGTCAATATTGCTAAGTTAGGCTTGTATTCTTGTATAAATACCTTCCTAGTCACAACTAGGAAGGTGGGATGTCTCATTTGTAACTTAAGGGGTGTGTGTGTGTTTCTCCTCCTTCTCTCTAGAATACACACACACCTTCCCCATTCTTTAATCTAATATACCATGTTTACTCTTTACTTTGAGCTTCCCCGACCCCTCGAACCACATAAATCAATATATATTATCGATCCTACATATACGTTATGAAAATAGATAAAACATCTAAAGATAAACTTTGCCTCACCTCTCTAGACGACAACTCAACTCTTTGGCATAGACGCTTAGGCCACGCCAATATGAGACTCATCCAATCTCTACCATCTAAGGAACGCGTTAGGAACCTACCTAAGTTGAAATATGACCAACACTTTTGTGTTGCTTTCAAAATTGGGAAACAAGTTCATAATAGCCATAAGGCTAAAAATATGGTGTCCACATCTAGGTGTCAAGAACTTTTGCATATGGATTTATTTGGTCCATCCGCAATACAAAGTTATGGAGGCAACTTCTACACTTTGGTCATAGTAGATGATTATTCAAGATACACTTGGACTAAATTTTTGAAAAGTGAAAATGAAGCTTTTGATAAATTTGAAATTCTTAGTAAAAAAATTCAAAATCAAATAGGAAGTAGCATTGTGTCAATTAGAACAGACCACGGTCGTGAATTTGATAATGAAACTCAATTTGGATCTTTTTGTGATGCTAATGGCATAACACATAACTTTTCAGCTCCGCATACTCCTCACTCAAACGGTGTAGTAGAACTTAAAAACTGAACTCTCCAAGAAATGAGTAGAACAATGCTAAATGAACAAAACATACCACAAAAATTTTGGCGTAACACCGTTGACACATCCACTTATATCTTAAATAGAGTTTAATAAGACCATTTTTGAATAAAACTCCATATGAACTATATAGAGGCAAAAAGCATACATTAGGATATTTTAGAGTTTTTAGAAGCAAGTGCTTCATTCTAAACACTAAGGATTATCTCACCAAATTTGACCTAAAGTCTTATGAAGGTGTGTTCCTTGGATATTCGTAAAATAGTAAAGCCTATATCGTTTTGAACAAAGAAACCTTAAGTGTTGAGGAATCATTGAACGTAACATTTGACGAAAGTCCACCTCCCTCTAAGACATCACCTTTGGTAGATGATGACTTAGTTGAAAGTCAAATAGTTGAAAACCAAGAGAATCTAGATAATGAAAAGGAAGATGAACTATTAAATAAGGAAATAGTCAATGTCAAAGAATCAAAAAGTCATCCATTAGATAGTGTCATAGGAAATATCAATGAAAGAACCTTAAGATCAGAAGTCCAAAGTCAAAGTAACTTCTTTTGTTTTGTTTCAACCATTGAACCCAAAAATATTAATGAAGCTATAAAAGATGAATCTTGGGTCATAGCAATGCAAGAAGAATTAAACCAATTTGTTAGAAATGATGTTTGGACATTAGTTCATCAACCAAAATGTGAAACCATGATTGGAACAAAATGGGTCTTTAGAAATAAAATGGATGAAAATGGTGTAGTGTCTAGAAACAAAGCTAGGCTAGTAGCTCAAGGCTTTAATCAACAAGAAGGTATTGACTACAACGAAACATTTGCTCCAGTTGCTAGGCTCGAGTCAATTAGAATATTACTTGCATATGCATGTGCACATGATTTTAAACTTTTTCACATGGATGTCAAAAGTGCATTTCTTAATGGTTTCATAAATGAGGAAGTGTATGTCGCATAACCTCCCGGCTTTGCCGACTTTGAAAATCCAAATCATGTCTACAAACTTAAAAAAGCTTTATACTAACTTAAGCAAGCACCAAAAGCATGGTATGATCAACTTAAAACATTCCTTGTTGAACAAAAGTATACCATAGGACTAGTAGACAACAATCTTTTCACTAAGAAAAAGGGATCACATATTATCATAGTTCAAACATATGTCGATGACATCATATTCGGATCAACTTGTCAAGAGTTATGCGACGATTTCTCAAAAATCATGCATGACGAGTTTGAAATGAGTATGATGGGAGAACTAAACTTTTTCTTAGGCCTTCAAATAAAATAATTAGAAGATGGGATATTCTTTAACCAATCTAAATACATAAAAGATATGCTTAGGAAATTTGGTCTTGAAGACTCTAAGCCTATGAAAACACCTATGTCCTCGGAAACTAAACTTACCAAGGATGAAGAAGGTGAATCCGTAGACAACACTAAATATAGAGGAATGATTGGTAGTCTACTCTATCTCATGGCTAGTAGACCCGACATTATGTTTAGTGTTTGTCTATGTGCTCATTTTCAAGAAGATCCTAAAACATCCCATCTTGAAGCCGTAAAACGAATATTTAGATACATTACTTAGGATTATGGTATCCCAAAGGAACGGTTATTGAAACCATAGTGTATGCTGACTCAGACCATGCCGGTGATTATGTCGATAGAAAAAGAACAAGTGGTATTTGTACTTTTGTTGGACATTGTCTTACCTCATGGTTTGCAAAGAAACAAACGGCTCTAGCAATCTTAACAACCGAAGCCGAGTACGTGTCAGCAGGAAAAGCATGTCAACAAGCTCTGTGGATGAAACAAGCTCTCGTTGACTATGGGATTCAACTCAACGACGTCCTATTCTTTGTGACAACAAAGGAGCTATCGATCTTAGTAAAAATCCTGTCCAACATGCTCGAACCAAACACATAGAAATCCGTCATCACTTTCTCCGCGACAATGTTCAAAAAGGAAACATCTCAATCGAGAAAGTATCCTCAGAAGACAACATTATCGATATCCTAACAAAACCTCTTAAGAGAGAACCGTTTAATCTTCTTAGCCTTGGTTTAGGATTAATGGAACCAAACTTATAGATAAAACCTTAGCTTAACCAAACATGACAAAAATGACCAAAACCCAAAACTGGTCCCAAGGAACCATTCGATACATAGGACGAAACCAAATGTTTGGTTCCGCCCCATCCGTGGGTTCCTGGGTTGGTTTTTAAATATATTAAACAAACATTCCTTTTCTCATTCCCACAACACACAAGTAACTCAAACTCGCCCCATAGCACACCATTCTCAGGATTTAGGCATTCTCCTTCAACAAATTTGTGCTCTAATCTACATTGTAAGTTTCCCAACTATATTTACACTCCTGATCTGAGTCTAGGATTTCTATTTCTTGCACAAAACCAAAACTTGGGGATTATGCATCTTTTTGAAAAATCATGAAGTACATTTGCTAAATTATATAACTAATCATGTTTCCCTTAGTTAGAAATTGCATATTGTAAGCCATTATCATAATTCACTAAAAACCCCATGTCAAAATTTTTTTGTAAAAAGTTTCTCACTATTAGGAAAAATGATTTTTCACATTGTTCATACAAATAAAAACGTTATGTTTAAAACATCATTTGCATAATGTCTCTTGAATGCTAAAGGAAATACATAACTAATATGTATTTCCGGGTACATTCAATCGAAGCTACATTGAATTAGGAACGTTTGGGTTATCTCTCGTTTTGCTATAAAATTTGCTAAAATAATTTTTTTTTGCATTAAAAAGAGTCGAGATAACTACACTTCCACATTGTCCTCATAAAGGCACACACTAGAACATTATATCTAAACTCTCGTTAGTTTTAACTAAACTATGTAATTTTTGTATCTAGGATCAATCATGCCTCCCGCGACCTTCTACGACCACAAGGATACCCTAAACAACCTTCCAAAACACCATAAAACTAAGGGACTTACACCATCACAAGTGAAAATCTTTAAGGCCTTAGAGAAAAGATATATTCACTAGGGTAGAACCATAGACCCTTCCTTTCTAGAAGGAACCAATATTCGCCAAGAACTAGCGACCAATCACTTTGATGGCCTCTTGGACATTAACGAACCAATATGTCCTAGATTTGTATTAGAGTTTTATGCTAGTGTTGTCCTTACAACAAATGATTATGGTCTCATCTCCATTCAATTCAAAGTCAATCAAACCGACTTCAACATACCCTTAAACCAATTTGCGGAAGTCCTTGAAATTCCGTGTGAAGGTACTTGCCTTTACTCGGATAAATGGTCTTTGTCAATCCTTGATTCTATTGTTGATCGTATGCCTCCATACGACACTCCTTTGACCCCAAAAGAGATAATCCGAGACCATATCTTTCTTCCTAGAACTTCCAACACTAGAACCACCCGACAAAGAAATGAAGTCAACCGAGACCCGTTTGGCATGGAGCTAAATGAACTTAGGCGACAATTCAAAAAGTGGGAAGAAATTCTTAGAGCCAATGTCTTATGCACCATAGGTAATCGAGACCATATCAATGCTTGCCTATGCTACATGCTTTATAGTTTGTCAACTTTTTAACCTTTAAATCTTGCCTACTATGTCGCCAAAAGGATGGCGGAAATACCAATGTTAGGAACCACCGCTCTTCCATACGGGATGCTTCTCACCCGTCTTTATAGAGCCTTTGCACCTATCCCTCCAAATGCTAGAGGTTTTTGCCCCGACTACTCCTTTGTTAACCACATATTTATACCTTTAAGTGATACTAGAGTAGCTAAAACACAAGGTAAACGTCCTCATCCATTCACTTCCTCATCATCATCATCATCATCTATGAGCGAGGATGATGGACTTCCAAATTCTAGGCTTCCACCTCTTGATTACATGACACAACTTCCGGCCATTGACAATTAAACGGTAGAATTTAAGTAAACAAGAGGGATGTTCAAATGCATCGGGAGATTCCTAATGAAGATAAACAAGAAACTAGATAGGCAATGAGAGGTTTCATGAGTGTTTGGTACAATGGTTTCTAACAATGATGTGTGATGTATTTTTATGATCGTAGGATGATATCGTTAAACAATTATGTGAACTGACGTTGTCATGGAGGGAGATAACATTGTGATGTTATCAATTTTCCATTTCTTAAGCCATTGTTTGGCATAACTGGTAGGAGTAAAGAATATCAAATATAATACACGTGAGTCACCAAGTCAACCCTTTAGGAAAAAGGTCAACATGCAAAAATCACAAATACGATATATGATTCCGGGTAAGTGATACCCGGGTCGTTTCCTAACGAGGTGTGTATTGAGGATGTCGTTTGAGGTTTCGTATTAAAATGCTTGAAAGTTGGATTTTCACTTTTGGTTTTGATTTCTAAATTCTAATTAAGGCAAGGGAAAGTAAATAAGGCAAGCAATAAAGGCAACTACGAAATTAAGCTAAAAAAATGAAAACGGGAATCTAAAATGCGACTAAATAACCAACTATGACAATTTTTAACCCTACGAATGCAATTTTAATTTCTAAACCTCCTAAATGATAAAAGAAAATTAAAAAAAAAAAAAGATTTGTATTTTTTTGATTTTTATTTTATTTTTTATGAATTAAAAACGCTTTTGAAATGAAATATATATAAAAAAAAAAAATACTAAATTAAAGAGAAAAATTACAAAAATTTCCAGGAAAATACTTAAAGTGATAAAGGTCCGAGGAAAAATAAAATCCGTCCAACAACTTATAAGAATAAGCAGAAAATAAGTAAACAAGAGAAATTAGCAAAAGTGGGAAAGATGGGATAAAAGAATAACCTCTGCAACCCTTGGAAAAGAAGTCCCAAGGGCGCAGATGGTGTGGAGTTTGTGTGTTAAAGGTTGAGGTGGTTGAGGTCCCAGGTTCGAGCCTCGGCTCACCTTGGACTTCCCACTTCCCTTTTTATTTTTATTTTTAAAAAAAATTCTTTTGGAACTTCTTAATAAGCTTAAAATAAGAAACTTTTGTAAAAGGAATATTTTTAGAACCTAGAAAATAAGCCAGAAAAAGCTTTTAAGGAACAGACTGCTAATAAGAGTACAAAAGCTAATGCTTAACTGATAAAGGACTCACACACTTCTAAAAGCTTGTGAGCAACTAAAATTAAGCTAATAATCACTCAAGTCAACACTTAAAAAGCAGATAAAACTAAATAAGCTAAACTAAACAATCAATAATCTGAAAATTAGAAAATAAGCAATAAACCAAATCAAACAGCCTAGATAGGCAATTTTGAGCATAAAAATAAGCAACCAAAGCAGATAGAAAAACCACAGAAGCTTAAAACATGACAAGATAAGCTATCAAAGAGCTTATAAACTGAAAATCAGAATCTAAATAGCTTATAAACAGTTTAACAAAAGGCTAGATTTGACAAATGGCAAACTTAAGACCTAGTAAATCTGACTGATCTAGTGCTTTTTAAGGCATAAAAAAGCAATCAACTCAATAAGTATAAGCACCAAATAGCAAAAGCAGAACAAGCTCATACACCAAAAAGCTAATAGAACAAATATCAGATCAATTAGAGCTTATATAGAGGCTTATTAATCAGCTTAAAAAGAGGTAGATCAGAATTTCAAAATTGATAAGCCAGTTAGATGCATACTGATGTACTAGTTTTAAAGCACTCAAAAAGCACTAAATAAGCTAAGAACTGATCTGGAAATGGGAAATCAGCAATAAACAGAAATCAAACAACTAGGAACAATGATGTTCAGACTCTTAAACCAACAAGTAAGCACTAAAATGTTCTAAAAAAAATATTGCAGACTGTTTTTGAAACTTTTCAACTTTTGACAAAATTTAAGACTAAAATTTAACTATTTGATTAAAACTTGTATGAAACTTTATCCAACTCCTATAATGCAACTAGAATGACTTATATAAACTAAAAAACTACACTGTTGATGCAAATAATGTTCTAAAAACGTTATTTCTATCTTTCGACAACTTCACGTTTGAGGATGACAAAATGTGAAATCACGTTACGTTAAAATTAACGTAAACAAGTTTTTAATCGGAAGATCCCGTTTCTACACAAATCACTCTAGAACAAAGTTACAACTTAACTAATGATCAAAGAAGTGAATTTGAGTTTTAGACATCACATTTTTATGTGACAAAACATTTCTTTCAAAAATATAATTTACAAATTATTTTTGAATAATTAAGAAATGATTTAATGGAAAAATAAGTTTAAAATACATAACAGCTATTTTCCCCCCCAAAATCAGCTCCAAACTTCCCCAAATAAGTTTTCACCAGAAAAGACAAAAAATGGAGCGTCTTTGTCTGACACGGTTCCACTAAATTTAGTGGAGCCGTCCCCCTATAACGGCCAGATTTTTTCTGCCTATAAATACCAGCCCACTTCACAGATTTTCTTCACCCTTTCTCACACAGAAACTTCTGAGTTTAAATCTCTCACACCATTTTCTTTTCTTGATCATTTAGTTTAGTTTTTCTTTTGTTCAAGAGTGATCCAATCATCCAACTTAGAGATCCTCTTCATTCCTCTTCAATAGCAAGAGAAGAACACAAAGTATCCAAGTTGATACAAGGTGTTGTCATTCCTCTTCAAGTGCAAGAGAAGAACTCAAGGTATCCAAGAAGATACAAGAGTTGTAGTAGTTGTTAGGTTTCTTGTAACATTTGTTACATCCTTTTTGTATCATAGCATACATCAAGATCATTTTTCTTTTGTGAGAGTGTGAGTGAAGATCATTGTGATCTTATAGAGATAGTGAATATCTCTTGAAGCCATTGGGCTTGTGTGATTGATCAAGAAGATCAAGGGTCAATAGGATAGTGTTAGTCAAGTGAGTGTTGATCATTGTGATCGTGTCGAGATCTTGGAGATCTCTTGAAGCCATTGGGCTTGAGTGATTGATCGTGTGGATCGTGATAGATTGGTGCTAGCTAAGATTGGTGTTGTCGGAAAACAAGTTAAGCGACGTGTACGGTTTTCTCCGCCTTAAGGGAGGTTGTTGACATAGTGCTTGAAACTCTCGAGTGTGGTACTCGGGGAGTGGAGTAGGGCGAAGAAGAGCTTCGTAGTCGAACCACTATAAATCCTTTTGTCCCGGTTTGATCTTTCCATCTCTACTCTTTACTTTCATTACTTATTATTAGTTAGTTTAGAGTGTAGTTCATATTGGTGTTGTTTGATTGCACATAAGAATCGAATCAAAGGTTTCCAATAGCAAAGTTTTTAAGAAGTCTTAAAAGAACTAAAAGAACTTAAAAACTGGTAAAACTATTCAACCCCCCTTCTAGTTTTCCACAATTGGTATCAGAAGCCACGTCAGTCAAGATTTTAAAGTAGATTGTATTTTAAAACTTGAATCGATCAATGGATTCCGACAAACATCTAGAAGGGCAATCTATGCAAAGGCCACCACTTTTTGAAACCGATTGCTTTATCTATTGGAAAACAAGATTCGAAACGTATATGAAATCAAAAGACATTGATCTTTGGCATGTTATTACCGAGGGTGACTTTCAACCGATTCAAATGAATCCAGAAACTAAAAAGGGTGAAATAGTTTCTTATGATAAACAAATTGATGAACTTAAAAGAAAACTAGCCAAAAATAATGAGGCTAAAATGACGATTTACAATGCTTTGCCTAAAAAGGAATTTGAAAGAATTTTCATGTGTAATACGGCAAAAGATATTTGGAAAACTTTGTTAGTCACTCACCAAGGTAATAACCAAGTCAAAGAGAACAAGATAGATCTTCTTATTCAACAATATGAACAATTTTCCATTTCGGAAGATGAGTCAATAGATAATGCTTTTGCTAGATTTAATACTATTATCACTAGTCTTAAAGCTCTTGATGAAGGTTACTCTAGCAAGAATTATGTTAGGAAGTTTCTTAGGGCTCTACATCCTAAATGGAGAGCAAAGGTCACCGCCATTGAAGAGTCAAAGGACTTGGCGACATTATCACTCGATGAACTAATAGGAAACTTGAAAATTCATGAGATGATAATCAAGAAGGACTCCGATATTGTCAAAGGAAAAAGCGAGAGAGTTAGATCTCTCGCATTGAGAGCCAAGAAGGAGTCTAGTGATGAAGAATGTTCGAGTTCTGATAGTGAAGATGAAGAGTATGCACTAGCCGTTAGAAACTTTAGAAAGTTCTTTAGGAGGAAAGGTAGATTTCCTAGACAACCTCGTGATGAAAAGAGGTCATTCCTAAAGAACCAAGATGATAGGAAAGGGACAAGTGATAGGAAATGCTTTAGATGCGGAGATCCTAATCACCTCATTAGAGAATGTCCCAAACCCCCGAAAACCAACAACCAACGAGCTTTCATAGGAGGCTCTTGGAGTGATAGCGGTGAAGAAGAAGAGAAGAAGCCCAACGATGAAACGTGCCTAATGGCTCAAGCTTCTAATGAGGTACATTCCGAATCTTCTTATTATAGTGATGATAACTCGTCAATAGATGAAAATAGATTGCATGACAAGTATAATAAATTATGCGAGGTTAGTTCTAAAATTTTAGGCAGAAACAGAAAACTAAAATTAAAAATGCAAGAACTTGAATTGCTAATTTTAGAACTAAAGGATCAAGTCAAAAGACTTGAGAAAAATAAAGAAGTAGACTTAGGATGTGGGTCATGCATAAGTCTTCAAGTAGAAAATGAGAAACTCAAAGAAAATGCTTTTAGAATCATTAAGTTCAAAGAAGGAACAAAAATACTTAATGATATGCTTGAAAACATTAGATATAATGAACATGACCGTGCGGGTTTAGGATTTGACCTAAATCAGGCTTCAACAAGTAGTACTAAACAAGTAAAATTTGTAAAGCCTGAAGTGTCTGAGTCTGAAGGAGACGGCACCACTAAAGATAAGGACGGTACCATTAAATTTAATGGTACCGTGGTACCGTCTGGTGCTGAGGTCAGATCAGGTTCAATTTTGAAAAATAACTTAAGTCCTAAACCAAGTCACACAGTTGTAAATGGTATTAAAGTACCTATTGCTAGCATAGAGGAAGTCAAAAGATTTAACAAACCCTTGTCAACTCCCGAACTTGGATTTGTAAAACCCGACACTAGGTCGAAGACTCCTCCACCTAGAAAAACAAATTCTCCCAAACTTCGGTCAAGAACTCCTCTACCGAGAGGTAACTTTAGAAGACAAAGTTATCCAAGTAACTTCCCCGAAACTTGGAATAACCATCAATCACAAAGTTACTTACCATGGGAAATGTGTCCTCCATTCTCACATCCTAAACTAATGCAACAAATGCGTAGGATGTTTGCCACTAACAACTTTGGACCCATGAGATATTGGGGACCAGATGTTTGAACGTCTGTTTTGCTAGATAAACATTGTTGTAAATAAACTTGAAGTCCAACAAATGAAGTGTGATTAGTGATTGTACTAATCTGATGATGCAAAGTCAAGTAGTGTGTTATATGCCTAGCTTTCAACAAAGGTAGTCTAGTCTTCAATGTTTTAAGGGCAACAGCTCAGGCTCAGGTATGCTTTCTTAAAACACCCTTTGTTGGTAGAAATGCTAAGCATGTAGTGTCGTTAGAATCTAACATAGTAGGCACTATAACAAAGAAACAAAATTCATTTTCCTCATGACTCAAGTATTTGTCAAAGACTATTATGACAAACTCAACTTGTCCAAAAATGTACAATGATCGCTCAAAAGATCATGCGTGACAAGTTTGAGATGACCAATGATGAGTGAATCAAGTTTCTTCCCTAGCCCGTATATAATACTACTCAAAGAAAGTATCCTCATAAACCTAAGTATACTATATATGTATAAGATACTTATCTTAGAAAAATCTTAATTCATTTCAATGCCCATATCCGCAAAAACAAATCTCACAAGAGACTATGAAGGTGAGTGCGCAGATAGTACTAGGTTAGGGGCATGATAGGTAATTTAATTTACCTAACAGCATGTAGGCCCATTATCATGTCTAGTGTCTGGCTTTGTGCCCACTTGTAAGAAGGATCCCAAAACTTCTTACCTTAAAGAGTTTGATGTATCTTCCGATGCATTAAAGGCACTATACACTTGAGATTATGAGATCTCAAGGAGATTGGTGTAAGAAATTGTTGTCTATACCAACTTTGATAATGCGGGAGATAATGTGGATTGATAAAGAGATAGTGATGTTTGTACCCTCATAAGTTATTGTCAAACTTCTTGGTTCTCCAAGAAACAAACTACTCTTGCTATCTCCACGACCGAAGCCGAATACACAAACGCCGGAAAGGCATGTTGGGAATTAAATATTCTGAAGATTAGCATCAGGAATTAAACGTTTACAAGGTTAGTTATGCTCAAAGAAATATACTAAGTGTCATTCTACTGCTAGTGTATTTTATTCTACTGCTAGTGTTAGAGATTCTGCTGCTGCAAGCATTCTACTGCTAGTGCATCAGATACTGCTGTTGAAGAGATAAGTGTCACGTATTCTACTGCTGGATGGATAAGTATACAAAGATATTTTGTGTATAAAAGTCAAAGATATACGGTAGATAATATCTTTGATAGATGTTCATTCAACAAGTTGTGTACACAGATACAAGTTGTGTCTTAAGGACTGACATACTCAAGCAAAGTAAGTAGTTCGACAAGACTTATCATTTATTGTAAAGATCTCCTTAGCTGTATAAAAGGAAGATCTTATCTTAGTTACAAAAGTGTCTGAGTGTTGAAAATAGACTAACCAAGTGCTAAATTTGTAACTAGTCGAATACTAAGAAAACATACATTGAGCTGTTCATAAGAGAAAATAGTTTTCTTTGTAATAGAGATTCAAGGTTTTGTAACCCTAGTGATAGTGAAGATCACTCGTATTATTCTTAAATAATATTGAATCATTTGGTGTTAACATTCATTGTTCATTATCAAATTCAACAACCACCACTGTTCCATTTCCAATAATCAATAACCTTCTAAGTGTGGTTAAGTAGATTCCGCACACTTAATCATATCCACTCAAAGTATCACATACACTCGTTATAAATGATTAACATTCTATTAAGTGTATCGAATCCCTCTCAATTGGTATCAGAGCAAGGCTGATATCTTTGATTTAGATGAAGAAGAAGAAGAAATGGACGTTGAATCTATTCAGACAAATGTTTCTTCAAAGTTACCAATGCTCAAACAGAATGAGTTTGAGATGTGGAGGCTGAGGTTAGAGCAATATTTCCAAGTGCAAGATTATGCACTTTGGAAAATTATTGAAGATGGAAATTCCTTCAAACCTAAAACCTCTACATCAACAGTTGAAGGTAAAATTGTGACAACTTTGAATACCAAACCAACAACTGCAGAAGATAGAATCAGAAAGAAAAATGACCTCAAGGCCAGTAGTATGCTGATGATGACCATTTCAAATGATCAACTTTTAAACTTTAGCAAGTTCAAAGATGCAAAGTCTTTGTTTGAGGCCATTATTGCAAGGTATGGTAGGAATGAAGCCACCAAGAAGACCCATAAGACTCTTCTCAAACAGTAGTTTGAAAACTTCTCCTCAACCAACAATGAATCACTAGACCACATTTTAACAGGCTTCAGAATATTGTGAGCCAACTTGCTATTCTTGGGGTTGAAATACCTCAAGAAGATTTAAACTCAAAATTTCTGAGAAGCTTACTTGAAGAGTGGGCTATGCATGTTGTTGTCTGGAAGAACAAGCCAGACCTTGACCACATGGAACTTATTGACTTGTATAGCAACTTTATGATTGTGGAACATGATTTGAAGAAAACTGGAGGTACTAGTTCTAATACTGGGAATATAGCCTTTATGTCATCTCCTAGTACCTCAACTCCAGTTGAAGAGGTGAATGTTGATGGTGGTGTTGGTGCTGCTAGTTCATCAAGCAGTACCATTGGTAGAATGGATGAGCAGACTTGTTGTGCATTTTTAACAAGTCGAAATGATGGGTCCATGCTTACATATGAAGACCTCCAAGAGATCAATGATGATGATCTGGATGAAATGGACCTAAAATGGTAAATTTCTCTTCTTAGCATGAGGGCTAAGAAGTTCTATCAAAGGATCGGGAAGAAGCTCACAATCAGCAGCAATGATACTGCTGGTTTTGACAAGTCAAAGATAGAATGCTACAACTGCCACATGATGGGGCACTTCTCAAGAGAATGTAGAAGGCCAAGGCAGCAAGTAGCAAGAACAGAGGTTTTAGAAGCAAATCCAAAATAGGGGAAGTTTCTGAGCCAAACTCAAAAGCTATGGTTGCTATTGATGGCTTAGGTTTTGATTGGAGTGTCATGGCAGATGAAGAAGAAGCTTCTTCTCAGATGGCACTTATGGCTTTTTCTGCTACTGAGGTACAATCTCATAAAGCTTGTTCAAATACTTGCACTGCTCTTAAAGAACTACAAACTTTAATCAAACATTATGATGATCAAAAGAAAGAGCTAAGCGCAACTCATCAAGACTTAATAAACTATAAGTGTGGTTTAGCTACCTTAGAGAAGCAGATCATACACTATAAAGAAAATGAATTTGCTTTTTCAGATGAAAAAGCTCTTCTTAAGAAGGACATATTCTTTAGAGATGCAAAAATTAAGCTTTTAAGAGATGCATATGATAGGATCAAAAAGGATAATGAAAACATTCACTTAAGTGTAGAAATACTAGAAATTGCTTCTAAGGGTGTAACTAACATGATTGAATGTCAAGTGATCAATAAGGCAAAGTCTGGGTTAGGATATAATGTTGTCTCACCTCCTTACATAGGAATCCCTACAACCCCAGGGATTGACCTAGAGCATTCAGGCTTAGCTAAAATTCAACAACCTGAGCTACAATATGGTGTTCACCCAAAAGCAAAGTTAGTTGTTAAGGAACCTAAGAAAGTAAGTGTGAGTTTATGTAAAACTTCACTTCATGAGGACAAGGTGTCCTCTGATAGAAGATCAGATAGAGTGGTCATTGAGGACTGGATATCTGATGATGATGAAGAAGAACATGTTATGTCTAAACCTGAAGTGGTTAAGAAAGTAGGAACAAGTGTTCCTAAGATAGTCAAACATAATACTGATAGGCCTAAAATTAACATTAAACATGTTAGGCAACTAGTTAGGTATTGTGAACAATACATAACCACAAACAAGCCTAAAGGCAACCAAAGGAATTAGAATGGCCTTAAGTCTCACCAACTAGGTGATGACTTTGACTTCTATAACAAAGCTTGTTTCATTTGTGGAGAATTTGACCATCTTGCAGCTTTCTGCAACCAAAGGGTATCTGGGTATATACACAATAGGGTGAATTTAAAAAGGCATACTACTAAAAATCATCTAATAATACTAGAACAACACCTAGAGCAGTTTCATTAAAGTCTGGACCAAAAGCAGTTTCTACTGCTAGACCAAAAGTTTCTACTGCTCACCAAGCAGTTTCTACTGCCATACCTTTTTACTCTGTTTACCCTAAACCAGCATTACAAAGTGAAAAAATAACTTTCAAATATGCACAAACAACTGCTAAGAGACCTTTTCCAACAAGAGCAGTTTCACTCAAACAAATTTGGAAACCTAAGGGTTCTACTGCTCGGGAAAAGAATGCCAATGCTGTTAAGGCCTCAACATGTTGGATTTGGAAACCTCTTAAATCCAATGGTGCATCAACTGTTCTCAAGAGATTTAATTACATTGATGCACATGGAAAATCCAAGTCAGTAATGGCTTGGGTTCCCCAAAGAAACTAATTTCCTTATTTATGTGCAGGAACATTCACCAACAGATCATGAAGATCAAGGCTATTCAGATAGTGGGTGTTCAAGGTACGTGACAGGCAACATGTCTTATCTTTCCAACTTTCAATCATTAGATGGGGGATATGTTACCTTTGGAGGAGGTATCGGTAGCAAGATTACTGGTAAAGGTACTCTTAAAACTGGTAAATTAGATTTTGAATATGTGTACTATGTGCAAGAGCTAAAGTATAATCTTTTTAGTGTCTCACAAATGTGTGACAAAAAGAACAAAATTCTTTTTACTGACATTGAATGTCTTGTACTTTCTTCTGATTTTAAGATGCCTGATGAAAGTCAAGTACTTCTTAAAATTCCAAGAAAAGGCAACATGTACAGTATTGATATGAAGAAGATTGTTCCTAAAGAGGCACTTACTTGTCTAGTTGCAAAGGCCACATTGGATGAATCTATGAAATTGCATAGAAGGCTTGGTCACATAAATTTCAAAACCATAAATAAGATTGTTAAGAATGGTTTGGTAAGAGGTTTACCTCAAAAACGATTTGAAAATGACCAAACATGCATTGCTTGTCTTAAAGGCAAACAACACAAAGCCACTTGTAAGCCCAAAATTTTTAACTCTATTAATCAATCATTGTTTATGCTTCATATAGATTTATTTGGACCTACTTCTGTTAGTTTTATGATGCATAAAAGATATTGTCTAGTTGTTACTAATGACTATAGTAGATTTACATGGGTTTTCTTTTTAAGTTCTAAGGATAAGACTTCTAGCATTCTTAAAACATTCATTACTGAGATAGAAAACCAAGTAAGCAAGAAAGTAAAAGTCATTAGATGTGATAATGGGACAGAGTTTAAGAATAGAGTTATGGATGACTTCTGCAAGAAAAAAGGTATTAGGAGAGAATTTAGTGTAGCTAGAACTCCTCAGCAAAATGGAGTAGCTGAGAGGAGAAATAGAACACTCATAGAAGCTGCTAGAACCATGTTAGCCGACTCTAAGTTGCCTATCAATTTTTGGGCTGAAGCAGTTAATACTGCTTGCTATGTCCAGAATAGGGTTTTGGTTGTCAAATCTCACAATAAGACATCATATGAACTTTTTACAGGTAGAACTCCTGCAATAGGATTTCTTAGACCTTTTGGATGTCATGTGACAATTCTGAATACCTTAGACCATCTAGGAAAGTTTGCTGGTAAAGCAGATGAAGGATTCTTAGTTGGATATTCTATTAATAGCAAAGCTTTTATAGTATATAACTCAAGAACTAGAAGAGTAGAGGAAAACCTGCATGTGGAATTTTTAGAGAATAAATCCAATGTAGCAGGTCAAGGTCCCAATTGGCTATTTGATCTTGAGACGCTAACCATTCTATGAATTATGTGCCTGTTGTTGTTGAAACTAATGAATTTTGAGGTTCAAAAGAAGATGAAACGACAAATGAGGCAGGGTTAGACAAAGAGAAAGATCAAGATTATGTATGGATGCCAATATGTACCACTGTGGCTTCAACTTTAATAAATGATGAACCTTCTTCTGATAAAGCTAAAGAAGGGATTGAAGATGACATCAAGGAAGATGGAACAAAGGAACAAGAGAATGTTTCTACTGATGATAGTACTGCTGAGACAGAGCATTCTACTGCCAGGCTTAAATTTTCTACTGCTGAGCCAAATGTTTCTACTACTGGCCCATCAAAATCAAATGAAGCAAAATTCTCAGAAGAAGAGGTGGATTTCAACAATCTCCCACCTAACTATCAAGTTCCTTCTACACCACACACAAGGATTCACAAAGTTCACTCTCTGGACAATGTGATTGGAGATGTACAATCAGGGGTGAAGACAAGGCAACAACTGATGTCTTCAGACCAACAAGGGCTTTTTGATGCTATTTATGCATTAAAGCAGCATGAGTATTCCAACTCTTGCTTGTTTTTAAGTTTTCTCTCACAAGCAGAACAAAAAAATATTCTTAAAGCGCTAGATGATTCAAACTGGGTAGAAGCTATGCAAGAAGAGCTTCTTCAGTTCAAGATTCAGAAGGTATGGGTGCTAGTTGATTTACCCAAGGGTGTAAGGGCAATTGGCACTAGATGGGTTTTCAAAAATAAAAGGGATGAAAGGGGCACAGTGATTAGGAATAAGGCTAGATTAGTAGCCCAAGAGTACACACAAGAAGAAAGGATAGACTATGAAGAGGTTTTTGCTCTAGTAGCAAGGATTGAAGTCATTAGGTTATTTTTGGCTTATGCTTCATTTATGGGCTTCACAGTTTATCAAATGGATGTCAAGAGTGCATTTTTATATGGTACTATTGAAGAGGAGGTATATGTCTCACAACCTCCAGGGTTTACTGACCCAGATCATCCAGACAAGGTGTAGAAGGTAGCAAAGGCTCTTTATGGCCTTCATCAGGCACTAAGAGCATGGTATGAAACACTGACTTCCTATTTGACAGAAAATGGATTTCAAAGAGGCAAGATAGATCAGACATTATTCATCAAGAAGCACAAGAATGATCTTTTGCTAGTACAGGTGTATGTGGATGATATCATCTTTGGATCTACAAGGAAGGAGATGTGTTTGGAGTTTGAGAAACTTATGCATAATAAGTTTCAGATGAGTTGCATGGGAGAACTTACATTCTTTTTGGGTCTGCAAGTTAAGCAATCATGTGAAGGCATATTTATCTGCCAAGATAAATATGTTGCAGAGATTCTTAGAAAATTTCAATTTGCTGATTCAAAAGTGGCAAGCACACCAATGGACTCTGAGAAGCCACTTCTTAAAGACTTAGATGGAGAAAATGTCGATGTACACACATACAGATCTATGATAGGCTCTTTGATGTATCTCACATCATCAAGACCTGATATCATGTTCTCTGTTTGTGCTTGTGCATGATTTCAAGTAACTCCAAAGGTTTCTCACCTCACAGCTGTCAAGAGGATTTTTAGATATCTCAAGGGTCAACATAGGTTGGGTCTATGGTATTCTATGGAATCACCTTTTGACTTGGTAGCATTTTCAGATAGTGATTATGCAGGTGCAAGCTTGGACAGAAAGTCAACAACTGGAGGATGTCAATTCCTTGGGTGTAGACTTATCTCATGGCAGTGTAAGAAGCAAACAATTGTGGCTACTTCAACAACTGAAGCTGAATATGTAGCTGCTGCAAGTTGCTGTGGTCAAGTCCTATGGCTTCAAAACCAACTTCTTGACTATGGGTAAAATTTCATGAACACTGTCATACATATTGATAATAGTAGTACAATTTTCATAATTAAAAATCTAGTGCAACACTCTAAAACAAAACACATTGAAATTAGACATCATTTTATTAGAGACTGCAATGAGAAAAAGTTGATTCAAGTTCTTAAAATTGATTCTGATCACAACTTTGCAGATCTTCTCACAAAAGCTTTTGATGTTGGAAGGTTTCAGTACTTGGTAGCAAGTATTGGGATGCTTAATCCTCAATGATTTAAAACTCTGTGTTTTTGTATATAAAATTTTTGTTTGTAATGCTAGCATTGTTAATTACTGTTGGGCTATAAAAGTCAAAGTACTGCTACTCAAGTCAAAGTACTGCTATTCAATGAAAGTACTGCTGCTCGTTAAAGGACTGCCATGCAAAATAGTTTAAGGTCTAATGTGTAAATCTAGAATATTCGTATTAGATTAGAGTTATAATTAGAATTTACTTGTCGTTCAAGTATTGTAAACCGACTAGGGTTTTCCTTGTGCCTATAAAAGGATCCCTAGGTTGGCATTAGAGATATATGCGTTTTTAGAGAGACAAGATATAGTCGATTAGTGATATACGATTATTAGAGTTTAGAGTTTGTTAGTGAATCTGTGTAAGAAAGCAGGTTCAAGGTTTTAATAATATTCAAGTTCGTTTATTAAATTCTTCTTAGCTTTGTTGAAGTAGATTCCGCATACTTAGCAAAGTATATCAGTGTTTCACTATTAATAGGTTTGAATTTATTCAAAGCTGTTAAACCGTAGACAAGCTACAAGTTAGTTTGGTCAGAGTATAATCGATCCAACAAGTGGTATCAAAGCTTGTGTGGAGACTCTGATTAAGAAGAAACTCTTAAAACCGATTCATCAACAAACCCTCAACAATGACGACTGAAGCTGCACCTATCCCATCCATCACCTCACTCAGAATTCCTATCATCAAGAAGGGAGAATATGATCTCTGGAGTATGAAGATGAGGCAGTACCTTGCTATTACTGACCATGCTTTATGGGATGTAATTGTCAATGGTAATGTTGTTCTTGATGAACCTCTACAAGTTGAAGGACAACCCAAACCACCTCAACCAACCCTACCAGCAGCTACAAAGAGAAATCAAGATAAGGCTCTCAACATACTGCTGTCTGCTATTCCTGATGGACACCTATTGAAGTTTCATGATGCTAAGGATGCAAAACAATTATGGGCTGCTATCAAGACAAGATTTGGAGGTAATGATGCTTCAAAGAAGATGCATAGAAACTTATTGAAGCAGCAATTTGAAACCTTCACTGTTGGTGAAAGAGAAAGTCTTGATGCTGCCTATGACAGATTCCAAAACCTACTTAGTATGCTAGAACTGTATGGAGCAGAGGTATCTGTTGAAGATGCAAATTTGAAGTTCTTAAGGAGTTTGCCATCTGTCTGGCATGTGGTTGCTACTATGATTAGAGGACAACCTGGATTGGAGTCTATGGACTTTGATGATCTCTATAACAATCTGAAAGTGTACGAGCAAGAGATGAATGGTCACAGTTCTCAGAAAACTCACAACATAGCTTTTGTATCGTCTGAAAACAGAAGCAGTACTTCCACTAAAAGTACTGCTTATCCTTCTCAAAGTACTGTTGGTGATTCACAGCATGTTTGCACAACCACAATTACCCCCAACCCATCACCAACAAACAACACCAATTCTGATGAAATTGTATGTTCCTTCTTTGCACAACAAGCCACTTTACCTGTTACCTATCAAGAAGACTTGTTGCAGATTGAAGAAGATGCTTTAGAAGAGATTGACATAAGATGGCAAGTAGCTATGATCACTGCTAGAATCAAGAAGTTCATGAACAAGACAGGAAGGGGAATTGATTTCAAAGCCAAACAAGGTATCACTTTTGACAAATCTAAGATTGAATGTTTCAATTGTCAAAAGCTTGGACACTTTGCAAGGGAATGCAAGTTTGCAAAATATCAGGCAAACAGGATGATTGAACAACCCAAGGTTGAAAGAAAGGAGGTTCCTATTACTGAATCACAACCAAAAGCTTTGGTGGCTCAAGAAAATTTAGCAGAGATTGACTGGAGTGCTGAATTTGATGATGAACCTGTAACCTATTCTATGGTTGCAATGGAAGAGTTTGATTGGGGCACAGCTTTTGATGAGGAACCTGGATATGCTGCTTTGGAATCAAGAGATGGTCTTGGAAGCTTTGACTGGAGCATGGAGGATGAAGATGAACCTGTTCAGATTGCTATGGTAGCCACTTCACCAAGTTTATCCAATGTCTCTGAGGTATGCTCTAAGTGTAATAATGTTTATCAAAAGTTGCTTAAAGATTATGTGACTGAAAGAGATAATTGTAGAACAGCTAGGTCTGAGGTAGCTGGTTATCAATTAACTTTAGAGTCAATGGAAGCTAAAATATTAACACATGAAAATAATGAAGTGGCTTGGGCAGAAAAATATGAGCAACAGGATTATCAATTAAAATTAAGTGAATGGAAGTTAGGATGTAAGGTGTCTGAATTAGAAAAGATTACTAAGGAAAGAGATACTTTGTTAGAAAGACTTGGTAGTATTAAACAGGCTGGTCTATCACATGTTCAATTTGTTGAAAAACAAAGAGTAATAAACAGTAGGGCTGGACTAGGTTATGATGAAGCTAGTAGTTCAGATGAGACCTCACCTAGTGATAAGGAAGAAACTCCACCTACTGCTAAGGAAGAGATTCCACCTAGTGATGAGGACCTTACAAGCTCAGAAGAAAATACATCTAGGAATGAGGAACCAATTAGTGAATCACCTCCTGAGTTTAAGAAAGATAAGAAGTACCATTCAGTTCCTCCACCTACTGGTCAGTTTCAACCTGCTAGGACAGATGTTTCTCGTTATGGTGTAGACAACCTAGAGTTTAGGAAGAAGCTTAATGGTAGAATTAGTTCTGAAAAACCTAAGAATGATTTTCAAAGGGGTAATGATCAAAAGTTTCCTACAGCCTTTCAAAAACAAGCAGTACCTCCAAAAACTTTTCAAAGTACTGCTGGACATTCAGCAGTACCTCCAAGAGAAACTTTTCAAAATACTGCTTACTACAGGAAACCTTTTAATCATAGAAGAGGATTTGGGAATATGGAGAGGAAGTTATGTTATGTATGCTATAGTCCTGATCACTTGATTAAGCACTGTGACTTTCACTCAGAATACTTAAGTCAATTTCCAAAGAATAGACCTCCCACCCATAAGTCAAGAGAGACTAGACCAGTTTGGAATCACTCAAATAGGGTCAACCATAGTAACTTCTCAAAAGACTATAGGTACCCTCCCCAGAAAAGAATGTTTTCCAAATCACCAGTACCTTCACAATCTGATAAGTCTCAAGAAGTACCTTCACCAAGGACTGATAAGTTTTCATCCACTCATGGTACTGCTCATACTTTTTCACATAGAAGACCTAAGAGATTCAATTCATATAAAAAGTCTTCCACCTCAAGCAGAGTACCTAGCTCAGAGAAACCTAAGGTCAAACGAAATTGGGTTAAGAAAGAAAGTACTGATGGAGAACAAGAAGTACTTTCATCAGATCAGGGTGAAACAGGGAGTGTTGTTGAAATTGCAACACAGGACATGGGACCAACTCAAATAATCATTGACCATGCCTTTAAAACCAGTGGAGATTACATACTGAAGGAATTCAAGTATGTCACTCCACAAGGGGAACACAAGTCAGTAATGGCTTGGGTTCCTAAAAGAAACTAACCCTTTTCTTTTATGTGCAGGGCAACCCAGAGGAGGAGCTTAAAGATCATATTATTGTTGATAGTGGTTGCTCTGGCAGCATGACAGGGGACAAGGAGATCCTGTCAGACTTTAAGGCATATTATGGAGGAAGAGTTGCATTTGGTAATGATCCTGATGGAGGAAGAATCACTGGCAAAGGAACAATCAAGGCTGGATGTATTGATTTTGAGAATGTTAGATATGTAAAGGAACTCAAATTCAACCTATTGTCAGTATCTCAAATTTGTGACAAGAAGTATCCAATTCTGTTTACTGATACAGAATGTCTCATTCTCTCACCTGAGTTCAAATTTGTTGATGATCATTTGGTAACATTGAGAGTACCAAGAACCAATGATGTATACAGTTTAGACTTAAAGAGTCTCAATTCTGCTGGAAGAGCAACATGTTTAGTAGCAAAGGCATCATTGGAAGAAGCACATCTGTGGCACAGAAGATTAGGTCATGTTAATTTTAAGAACATCAACAAGCTGGTCAAAGGAAATTTAGTTAAAGGTTTACCTTCCAAAACATTCAAGGCTGATCATTCATGTTTGGCTTGCAAGAAGGGTAAACAACATAAAGCTTCATGTAAGAAGCTTGGGGAAAGAGATATTAGAGAACCTTTGGAGTTGCTACACATGGATCTGTTTGGACCAGTTTCAGTAGAGAGTTTAAACAAGAAGAATTACTGCTTGGTTGTGACAGATGATTGTAGCAGATTTAGTTGGGTCTTTTTCTTGGGATTTAAAGATGAAACCTTTGATGCTATCCATGACCTGATAGTAGCCCTTGAAAATCAATTAAGACTCAAGGTAAGAGGTATTAGATGTGATAATGGAACAGAATTCAAGAACAAGCATATGGATGAATTCTGTGCCAAGAAAGGGATCAAGAGAGAGTTTAGCATTGCTAGAACACCACAGCAGAATGGTGTTGCAGAAAGAAAGAACAGGACTTTGATAGAAGCAGCTAGAACAATGCTTGCAGATTCCAACTTACCTATTCTCTTTTGGGCTGAAGCCATAAGTACTGCTTGCTATGTGTTGAATAGAGTCTCAGTAACTAAACCTCAGATGAAGACACCTTATGAGTTACTCATGGGAAAGAAACCAAATATACGTTTTCTAAAACCTTTTGGCTGCTCTCTGACTATTTTGAATACCATTGATTCTCTGGGTAAATTTGATGGTAAGTCAGATGAAGGATATTTATTGGGTTATTGTACAAATAGCAAAGGATTTAGAGTTTATAACAGGAATACAAGAAAGGTACAAGATTGTCTTCATGTTGAATTTTTAGAAGATAAGGAAACTCAGAAAGGTAAAGGTCCTGATTGGATGTTTGATCTTGATCTCAAATTCACACCATCTATGAATTATGTCCCTGTTAGAGAAGAGAATCAGGCTAATTCCAAAGAAGATGATTCACAGTACATTGTTCATGGAGTTAATGGTACACCAGAAGAAGTTCCTGACAAAGAACCTGAAGTTGCTATTGAGGACCAAGGTACTGCTCAGCCAACTCATACAGTATCTGATGAAGATCAAGCCATACAAGAAGAGCTTAATAGGATGCTTTTTCAAGAAACTATAGCACAATCCTATGAAGATGAACAAAGGAAGGCTTATGAGGCTGCAAAGAAAAAGAGTAAATTTCAAGATACTGCCCACAGTACTTTAGATCAAAGTCCTGATGATGCTTTTGACAGAACTTCTGATGTATTAGAGCAATCACATTGGAACAATGCTGATGATTCCAATGTTGATAATGATGATTTAGTTAATGCTAACATTCCTGGATTAGAAGAAGTTGATGATGAGCTTAATCCAGAAGGTATTTTCTCCAATGAAGGAATTGATTTTACTAACTTAGAGTCTGCTCTTTCAGTACCACCAACTCCTACATTGAGAGTTCATAAAGCTCATCCTCAAAGTAATATTATTGGATCACCCTCTTCAGGAGTGGTTACAAGGAACAAAGTTAAAGTCCTTTCTAAGCAACATACTGCTTTACTTAGCTTTGTTTACAAACAAAACAGGATGAATCACAAGGATCAACAAACATGCCTGTTTGCTTGCTTTCTATCTCAAGAAGAACCCAAGAAGGTAGCTCAAGCTTTAGCTGATGAAAGTTGGGTTGAAGCTATGCAAGAGGAGCTTCTACAATTCAAGCTTCAAGAAGTCTGGGTATTATGTGATCTACCAGATGGCAAAAGAGTCATTGGTACAAGATGGGTTTTTAGAATTAAAAGAGATGAAAGAGGGAATGTTATCAAAAATAAAGCTAGATTGGTTGCACAAGGATATCGCCAAGAAGAAGGAGTGGATTATGATGAAGTATTTGCTCCTGTTGCAAGGATAGAGGCAATAATGATGCTGATTTTGAACAAGATGCTGGATTTATGGATGATACTCAGAGGACACCACCAAAAGATATTCCTCAAGGTACTGTTGAAAGGAAAAGTGATGAAACAGAGCAAATAAATTTGGAAGAAGCTACTGTTGAAGTGAGAAGTGGTGATACTGAGGAAATAAACTTAGAAGGAGCTGAAGTTGAAAGAACTGCTCAAGAAAGTACTGCTCAACAAGGTACTGAGAGACAATTCATTGTTACACCTAGAACCTTAGATTTTGAAGAGGATATTGGTCCTTCAAATCAAGTTCAAGAGGAAGTAGGTCCTTCTAAACCAGCTCAGGAAGAAGATGATATAGCTCAGACTAACAGTGATGATGAAACAATTGCTGATATCATGCTTAATATGTCAAGTCAAAGAGGTATTAGTATTCATGAGATTGAACAACATCATACTTCTTCTCAACCTGCACAAGAGATAGATCCAAAAGATAAAGGCAAAGGGATCTTGATAGAAAAGAAGAAGAAGAAGATGACATTGGCACAGTTAAGACAAATTGAGGTTGCCAAAAATGAGGAAGCAGCAAGAATATTACAAGCAGAGATAGATGCTGAAGAATCAAGGAAGAATGTTCAATCAAGAAGGCCAATTAGTAAAGCTAGAGAAAGGAATGATATGATGGCTTATTTGAAAGGTCAAGGATACACAGGATTAGTTAGATTGACATATACAGAGATGAAGGATCTGTATGATGCTGTTAGAGAAGCTATTCAAAGAGATGTTGCAGGCATTATTTCTTTTGAAGATGACAAGCCTGAAGATAAAAGAAAGGAAAGAGCTGCTACTAGAAGCTCAAAGAGGAAAAGAGTCACTGATGAACAGCCATCAAAGAAGTTCAAGGAAGCTGTTGAATTAAGAACAGACACAGTTGATGAGCTCAGAAATTATCTTAGAGTTGTTGACTTTGAAAATCCAAAACTGAAAGAAGATTCTGATAAGAAGTCCAAGATATCTACTTTTTCAGTTGTAGAATCTAAAGAAGGAGATTATCTAATCTTTCATAGACAAGATGGAAGTTTTAGAGTGTTTAATTCATTGTGGGATATTCTACATCTGATTGATAGAGATGATATGCTTCAGTTATATCTCCAAGTGCAAACTTATTTTGAACATATTCCACCACAAGGAGTAGGTTTAGTATTGTTAGGGGATCTCACAACAATCTGGGACACAGAGGAGTCTAAGGACAGTGCTTTGTGGGAAAATCAAGACAACTGGGAGATTAATAGATGGAGATTCTTTGGATCAGTTGGGATACATGTTTTAGAGTTAGAAGATGGCACTATGATTCATATGCTAGCAGAACAGAGATATCCACTCACAAGAGATCTGATGATCAGAATGCTAGAGCATGGAATGGAAGTGGAACTAGAGGATGAAGTAGCATTGATGGTCATAAAATTATTCATCAAGTGGACTACAGAAACTGAAGATTAGTGCATAACTACTGGTATGGTTTAAATATTATATAAATCTTTTGAAAAATAAAGTACTTTCTTCAAAGTACTGCTGGTCAGACAGTACTTTCACAAAGTACTGCTTGCAGCATAAAACCAGTAAAATCTTTTGGTAAAATTAGTAATTTTTGATAAGTGCAAAAACATTTTGAAGCACAAAGATTAAACAGCAACAAATGGTTTTGAAAGCAACAAGCATGGTGTTAGTACTTGTACTACACAACAAATGGTAATCAACTCACCATGTTTAATAAACAAGAAAGAGTTTGACTCATCATGAGGGTACGGCTCTGATGTGATTATCAAATCCGTTTTTAGTTGGCAATTTACTAAAAATTGTATGGTTTTCAACTCACCATATCTATATTAGTGAAGAGTTGGCTAGCCCACAAGATAATGGCTTTGTGGTAAAGGCTGTGGAAAACCATTGTATGGTAATTAGTTCACCATGGTAGTGATTGTACTACAAGAACTAGCTAGTCCAAAAGCAAACGGCTATTTGGTAAAGACTACTCAAATCCGTTGATAGCTGATGATTTGCTAAAAATCATATGGTTATCAATGTACCATGGTTTTTTTTTTTAAATCTAAACATTGGCTACTCCAGAGTTAATGGCTTTGGTAAAGAGACATCAAAATCCATTAAGTTTTCAATGATTCACCTCTCACAGGAGTTAACACACCTGGAAGTGATGAGAATAGTATGAAACTTGTAAGATCTGATGTACATATTGCCAATATGATGCTGAGTTGCTGAGAAGATCTGATGCTAAAAAGAATTGTTGCTGATGAAGATTGAAGATACTATTTGCATTGATGATGACAAAACAATAACGAGTCAAGTTTGAAGAAACAACCTTTCCTTGAAGATAAAGTGTTGAAGTTAAAGACATACAAAGAAACTTGAAATCAAGCTAGTAGAATTCAAGTTAGGGGAGGATTGTTGGGCTATAAAAGTCAAAGTACTGCTACTCAAGTCAAAGTACTGCTATTCAATGAAAGTACTGCTGCTCGTTAAAGGACTGCCATGCAAAATAGTTTAAGGTCTAATGTGTAAATCTAGAATATTCGTATTAGATTAGAGTTATAATTAGAATTTACTTGTCGTTCAAGTATTGTAAACCGACTAGGGTTTTCCTTGTGCCTATAAAAGGATCCCTAGGTTGGCATTAGAGATATATGCGTTTTTAGAGAGACAAGATATAGTCGATTAGTGATATACGATTATTAGAGTTTAGAGTTTGTTAGTGAATCTGTGTAAGAAAGCAGGTTCAAGGTTTTAATAATATTCAAGTTCGTTTATTAAATTCTTCTTAGCTTTGTTGAAGTAGATTCCGCATACTTAGCAAAGTATATCAGTGTTTCACTATTAATAGGTTTGAATTTATTCAAAGCTGTTAAACCGTAGACAAGCTACAAGTTAGTTTGGTCAGAGTATAATCGATCCAACAATTACTACTGTTACTGAAAAGTTTGTACTGCTAGTACAAATTTTGTTTGTTAAGTTCATACTGTTAGTCATATGATTCTACTGCTATAAGACAAATGTTTTGCATTTTTTTTCTTAGTTTTGGACAAACAATTTTAGGTATGAACATTTGAGCACAAATGAAGTTTCAAGTGAAATAAATGAGCAGCAGAAGGATAATACATCTTGCTAACATAATAGGTTTATGATGGACTGAGTTTGGGAATTCATTAACAAAGGTTTACACCGAAGTTAATTGATTCTTTAAAACTTCTTTCTTGAAACCTGATTTTGAAGTTTCACATTGACTTGATGGCTCCGTTGGTCAGATAGTAACTGATTCAACTCACTTTCTATCATTTTGTACTTTAATTAGTATAATGAGCAAGTCTAAGGACATCTGATAAAAAGAACAGCTAGCAAAAGTGAATCTAACACTTGTGTTAGAGGTAACAATTGCTATGAGCTAAAAAACCTGTCAAGAAAGCCCTTTGAATGGGTTTATCTTTACACAGGCAGTTATTTATAACTGAAAACATTGGTTCTCACACAACCAGAGGTTACTTTAAACTGAATTCTTGATTAAGTGTCTGTTATACACTTAATCCCTTCAAAATGGTTGTTAAGCAGTATGATTTTTCATAATAAAATCATATTCATACTGCTAAGTCAAAAGTTTCTTAAAAAGGATTTTCAAAGAGGCTAAAAAAAATCAAATGATGGAACATGAGTCAATGCCCCATGAATCACCTCTTACAGGAGTTAACATACTGATGAGGCGAAAAGTGTACCACTTTTAAGGGGTCATTTAAGCCCGAAATCGTATTTATTTGATCAAATATTGCCCTAAATCGTTCCTTTTGTCATTTTAGGTACTTTTGAGGAGAAATCTGGAAAAGGAGGCATTTTGGACGTTTTTGGAGCATAAAAGTGAAGAAAACGGCAAAGTCTCAAAATTGTGCTGAAAGTCACCTTTGACGGCGTCAACATTAACTACAGACGGCGTCATGCCTTGGCAAGAAAAGTTGGATGTGAAATTTACTCATGACGGGCCAGTGAGTTTGCATGAGAATTCTGACGGCGTCACGCTTTAACTAAATCAAGGGCGTCACGGCTTAAATCAAAGAGGCACGGCGTCACGTTATAGGTCCGACGGCGTCAAGCCTTGATAAGCCAGAATGGATTTTTGAAGAGCTAAAGAGGGACGGCGTCAAGAAGGTCACCCGGGAACCCTAAAAGCGGCGAGGTGACGGCGTCACAATGCATAAGGTGACGCCGTCAGATGTCAAAGTCTATATATAGTTTTCTAATTTTTTGTCATTAGAGGAGAGCTTAGTGTGTGGAATTTTGGGATAAAACCCTAAGACGATTTTAGCTACTTTTTCAGGGCTTCTTGCCTTGAGATCTTCCATGTTTCATTGAAAGATAAGTTATCAATTAATCATTCAATATGTCTATGTGTTGTTTGATTCTATCTTATGCTTGTCTTTTGTTTAACATGTTAGGCTAATTTTATCTTGTGTTTGCTTAGATCTAATGAAACCTAGCTATTGATTATTGGTTGTTAGTGTGTTGTTAGTTGTATTGGATGATTGTTTATCTATGTTAGGCTTAAGAAAACTGGCTAACTTCCTATTCGGTAACTTGCTTGAACGTCTTAAGAAACATGAACCAAACGCGTACTAAAGGTTTTTATGGTTGTATTTAATGCACAAGCGAATTCTAGTGATCCTATGTTAGGAGCTTCCTAGCCGGCTCGACATAGGAGTGAAGTAGGAGCTTGTAGAGTTTGGGGAAGTAAGTACGCCACCCCACGAATGGTATTAAGGAATACACCCGTCATCCACGCGACTAATACACACTAATTAACCGGTAAAAGATAGTTAGGGAGTAAGGAAATCTAAGTAAACACATTTCTCCACACATAAGTTTCTCACCACTTTTCATTTTTGTTATTTTATTTTATTTGCATTTGTAGTAATTTGGGTTAGTTGACTAGCAACTAATTCCGCCCACTCCTTCAAAACCCGAGATTTTACTTGCTTTCATAAAATATAAAAACATAAAAAAGAATCTTCCTCAACCCTTAGACCTAATTAGAGTAGCCTTTCACACCTAACGAACACTATTCCCTGTGGAGAACGATCAATCCCCCGTACTTACCACTACACTATACTACATCGGTCAGGTACACTGCCTGGTGGGGTTGTAAGCCTCTTGAGATCCCTCGAGAGGTAAAACCTGTTGTAAGGTTGCAAAACCCACGCATCAAGTTTTTGGCGCCGCTGCCGGGGAATAGTTATTGTTTAGGTTGAATTTTTATTTCTATTAGGTCTACTCACTAGATTCCTTTCTAGTGAGATTTTTATTTTATTTTTCTAGGTTTTCTTTAGTCTATCTATTTTCTTCGTGTCTTTGTTCGTAACCATTACCGTCCGACATCATGGAAGATGGTAATATCCTTAACCCCCACAACCCACCACCACAACAACCACCACCACCTCCTAGAGCTCGTACTTTAGGAGAGTATTCCCGTCCTAGCCACCACGGCTATCGAAACACCATTGAGCTCACTCAAGGAGCCAATATCACACCCTTGCGATCCGACACCATCCGGTTGGTGCAAAGCGGATGCGCATTCCATGGACTTCGTTCTGAAGATCCTAATCAACATCTCAAGGACTTTCTTAAAATCGTTGATTCTATAGACCTTGATGTTGCCACTCGAGAGACGACCCGATTGCGTCTCTTCCAATTCTCTCTGCGGGACCAAGCTAGTCAGTGGCTAGAACGTCAACCCGCAGGATCCATCACCTCTTGGGATGATCTCACCACTCGTTTCCTTGCTCAGTTTTTCCCACCGGGAAGAACTACCAAGCTAAGGAATGATATCTTGATGTTCCAACAACGTCAAGGCGAAACTCTCTACGAGGCATGGACTCGATTCAAGGACTTACTCCAAAAAGTCCCTCACCATGGCATAGAACTTTGGCTCCAAGTCCAAATCTTCTATGACCATATCAATCTCTCCACAAGGCAAACCATTGACCAATCGGCCGGTGGCAAGCTACGTGATCTAAGTGCGGAACAATCATGGGCTCTCCTAGAGGATCTTGCTCTTTATGACAACGAAAGTTGGAGTGATCCCCGTGATTTGAATAAAACGGTCAAGGCAATATCTTTGCCTTCTAACAATTCAAGCACTTCCGACCGTAGGATCATAGAACTTGAAGACCAAGTCAAGTTTCTCATGAAATCCTACGAGGCCCCTAAACCTTCAAGCCAAGTGAACAAAATCACTTCTTCATGTGAATTATGTAGTGGTCCCCACGACACTCGTGATTGCATGGAACTCCCCGAACAAGCTTTTGCGGACTACGCATCCTCGCGTACCGACGGAGCGGGAGACAAGTGGTACACTTTCAAGCCCGAGCCAAACCATTATGGTGATTCATACAACCCCTCATGGAAAAATCACCCGAACCTTAGGTGGAAACAAAACCAAAACTCACAACAAATCAATTCTTCCAACCCACCTAATCGTTTCCAATCAAGCGGTTCCAACTCGAACCGTACTTTCAACAACAATCCTTCCGGCAATGGTAGTACCAATAACTTTGAAGGATTGATGTCTCAATTTATGGCATCTCAAGAAGCTCGTTTAGCCAAGTTTGAAGCCGATTTCAAACAAAAACAAAGCGAGATGACCGATAAGATTGACACCTTGTTGAAAGCCCTCAATGACCGAGAAATGGGAGCACTCCCTAGCAACACGGTCAAGAACCCGAAACTAAACGTCAACGCTATTTCATCGGTTTCGTCCCCTAGTTCTTGTCCACAATATTATTCGGTCAATTCCATGAGCACGTGTTTCAAACAAACCCAAATCATTCCAAGTGACCAAGAAGTTATGACATCCAAATTGGTCAACAACATAGTTGAAACACCTCCCACTCAAAACCTTGACGATGAATTCAAGGAGCTCCACCTTGAAAGTCCGGTTGTTGATGAGAAGAAGCTCAAGTTAGGCGAAAAAGGGACCGCCTTTGTTCAAAACAAGCTACCTAAGAAGTTAGATGATCCGGGCTTATTTGTTCTACCTTGCAAGATCGGTAATTCGGAGGCTTATGACACATTAGCCGATCTTGGATCAAGCCTTAACCTACTTCCGTTACCTCTCTACACCTCTTTAAAACTTGGAAAACTTGAAGAAACCGAGGTGATAATAGGCTTAGCGGATGGAAGTGTTGCTTACCCGGTTGGAGTAGTCAAGGACGTGTTAGTACACATTGGAAAGCTAACCATTTTAGCCGATTTCCACGTCCTTGATATGGTTAGCGACCCTACATGCCCCTTGTTGATAGGTAGAGGATTTTTGGCGACCGCTAGTGCTATGATTGATTGTAAGGAATCTAAGATAGCGGTAGGAGAAGGAGATACTTGGTCAGTCTATGATGTTAAGAAACACGCCTATGATACTAGTGAGGAACCGACACCCCATTGGTTAGAATTAAATAGGAGACCATCTAGATATGGACCTTGGATTGATAGAGACTTCATAGGACCCCAACGCCCATTTTACCTAGAAGAGGACTTTGTTAACCGAACGCATTCGGTAGAGCAACTCTTGGCTAGGGACACCGAATTGGATCCATTTGAAGACCCTCTAGTTTTTAGAAGGATGATTGATTTCCTAGGAGTTTTGCCAATTAACCTAGGAATGAATAAGTGGATTTGTGAGGAAGATGATCATAAGTGGAATTGGGGATAAAACCACCCAATGATGGAGATGGGTCATGGCATATCAAGATGACATTGTATGACCCGGATGGAGAGAAGTTTGAAAAGACATATCGTACTGAGCGGACCAATAGGAAACTTCAATCCAAGCTTAACCCTAAAGACGTCCTTGATGACGAGCTTACTTACATAGGGTAGCGTGACTTTGAGTCTAGCTACAAGACTCGTTAATAAAGAAAAGCGCTTCTTGGGAGGCAACCCAATCTTTATTTGTTTTATTTGCTTTGTGTGTTTTATTTATTTGTTTGTTTGATTTTATTTGTTTCCGTATGTGTGTTTAATTTTTATTCTTATTGATTCATGTTCAAAACTAATTTGTGAAAATGCTTTATTTTGTTTTTAACTTCGTCTTAACTACATATAAAGGTATTTTGCAAAAGATAAGTGTAAGGGAAATCTAAATCGGTTTATTAGAACACATATGAACATGAATCGTAATAATAATAAATTAACATACATATCCGTATTTGTTTGAGTCAAATGCTTGTATCGAGTCATAATGATGTTTTGCAGAATTTCCAGGAAGTAAGGTAAAGGTTTTTCCAGAAATTTTCCGGAAACTTAAAATGAGAATTTTTGTCAGGTCATTTCTGACGGCGTCAGGGGTTATAACCTGACGGCGTCAGATTTAATTTTCAGAAATTTTTGAAATTTTTTGTTTTTAAAAAGTTTTTATTAAAATCTCCAACTTATAATCTCCAGGAATCTGCAAAGTTATCATTCCACAAGCATTATATCCTTATATATAGATTTTATCCCGCCGATGTTATGCAGGTTTTCGTGTTTGTTTTCGCAGGTTCAACAGGTTATTTTGGACAAGGAAATGTTTTGAATCAAGCTTATGGCGATGCATTAGTCATGGAGCTTCAACATTCTCTTTGGAGGAAGATTTAACCGTGTAATTTCATTATCCAACGAGCGAATCAGGGGAGTATTTGATTTCATTCTTTTACTTTTTCTTTTACATCTTGTTATTTGAACATTAGGGACAATGTTCATCTTAAGTGTAAGGGGAGGGTAAAAGTACGATTTTAGAGAATACAATTGCGCTTGATTTTTGTTTGTTTAATAGTAGATGTGTAATAAAACTGAGAGAAATACTTGTTAAGGTAATTTTAGTGCCAAATTTAAAATTTTTTTTTTTACAACATATAAGAGTGAAACTTTGATCTTAATGAGCGTCTCACGGATAGGAGTTATATGACTAGCACAAAAACCGTACCACTAAAAAATTTTCCACCCCAAATATGTGAGGTTCGCCCCTAGAATTGGTAGGAAAAGCATTTATGCTATGATGTGTGTACCGGTAGCACTTAGATTCTAGAACTTGCGTTAGGACCATTCCGAGGCCACAAGTGAGACTACATTCGTGTAGTTAGATTTACTACATGATAAGAGGCATTAGGATTAACCCATTGTTTTACACCTGTGTTTTTGTTATAATTACTTTGGCTACATTGGTCAAGTAATTCTCCCACACCCCTTGCGTTGTACTCATTTTTAGTACACGATACCCCTAGTACACCCCTCAGAGCCTATCTTTTCGTTTCGACCTTTAAGCATTTTACTTAAAGGAAGAATTTGTTACACCCCACTTAAATGTACACCCAAATCGCCTTAGCCTACCTTGTATGCACTCATTTTTAGTGCATTATTGTTACAACATTTGTTTAAACCCAAGTTAATTATCTAATTGATTACATGGTTGCTAAGTCGAGTCATATCCTTGTACATATTGTTTTGGGATGATTGGGACTCATGGGTAAAGTACTAGTGTAATGGAGTAATGGGGAAGAACATCATTTATTACCCCCATATGTGCCAAATGTTTTAAAAGTACTCCAAGTTTTTCAATTATCTTAATTCGAGTCATTAGAATAGTCATTTGTAAAGTTATATAAAAGTTCAAGTGTAAGGGGATGCAATGCCCCTATGATGTATTATTTTGGATGGTAGGGTAAAAGTGTATGCAAAAAAAAAAAAAAAAAAAAAAAAAAAAAAAAAAAAATTCAAGAAAATAACAAAAAAAATGAAAAAAGAAAAATAGAAAAACATACGGACTACCATCCCGTTTTATTTTATGTTTATTTATGTTTATGTTTTGTTATTTTCTTCATTAGCTTAAGATTGAGTCGAGTCTTGGCTTAGCAACATTGTATAGTACATGTAATTGATCAAGATCTTTAACATCGCCACCAGTAAAATATCCCTTATCCACAAAACCGTGTTTTCCTTTTCCCTACCCCAAACCGTTTAAACCCTTTTAAAAAAGCCCCTTTGTTGTTTTTTTTAGCCTTCCCCTATGGGGGAGGTTTTGGGACCCTTTTCCCCAACCCTAGGGAAAAACTTTTTCTTGACGGGTAGTAAAATTTTTTTCCTTTTCATTTAAATTTTTATTTTGATGACACTTAAGTGTGGGTACCCTCACTTTTGGGTGGGTGCAGAAAGAATCTCCGTCTTAAATGATTAAAGGGGGGAACGTTTATTTTTGAAATTTTTTTTATGTTTGCATTAACCCCAAACTTGTTTTTTAAATTAAAATTTTAAAAACCCTTTTGTTGACCCCCAACCCTTTCCTTTAAGGGTTTTTGAGGGAGGCGAAAATGCCCGCTTTTGGGGGTTTTTTAACCCAAAATCGTTTTTATTTGATAAAATATTCCCTACACCGTTCCTTTGGTCTTTATGGTTTTTTGGGGGAGAAATAGGAAAGGGGGGCTTTTTGGACTTTTTTGGAGCAAAAAGTGGAAAAGGGAAATCTCCAAAATTGGTTGAAATCACCCTTTGAGGCGTCCCCTTCCCCCCCCAAAAGGCTTCATGTTTTGGAAGGGAAAATTTGGATGTAAAATTTTTCCCCCGGGGCCCCCGGGGTTTTAAAAAGGGTTTCTGACGGGTCATTTTTAATAAATCCGGGCTCCGGTTAAATCAAAGGGGGGGGTTTCCCTTTTAAGGGGCCCGGCCGTAAACCTTTGTCCCCCCGGGGTATTTTTTGAGACCTGGGGGCGGGGGCCAAAAAGGTCCCCACCCAAAACGGGGGTAAAGGCGCCCACAATGAAAAAGGGACCCCGCCCAGTTTGCAAAGTTATTTTTATTTTTTAAATTTTTTTCTTTAAAGGAGAGAGCTTAGTTGGGGGTTTATTTGGAAAAAACCCCTGAAGATTTTTTACCCCCCTCCCCCCTTTTTGGGGCTTTTTCCCTTGAGACTTCCCTGTTTTTTGGGAAAATTAATTTTATAAATTTTAATTTTTAAAATATTTATGGGGTTGTTTGATTCTTTTTATGCTTTTTTTTTTTTAAAGTTGGGCTAATTTTATCTTGTTTTTTTTTTAAATTTAAATTTAAACCCAGCTATTGATTATTGGTTTTTTTGTTTTTTTAGTTGTTTTGGAAATTTTTGTTTTTATTTTGGGGAAAAAAAAAACCCGGCCTATTTCCTATTGGTAACTTGTTGAACGCCCTTAAAAAAACATAAACCCAAAAAGGCGAACAAAAGGGTTTTTAAAAGGGTTGTATTTAATGCAAAAGGGGGCAATTCTAGTGTTTCCCTGTTGGAGCTTCCTAGCCGGCTCACATAAAGTGAAGGGGGGTTTGTAGATTTGGGGGGAAAGTAAGTAGCCCCCCCCACGAAGGGTTTTAAAGAATAAAACCCGCCCACCCAGGGACTAATACACCAAATTTTAACCGGTAAAAATAGTAGGGGTTAAAATTAAGAAAACCCAAATTTCCCCACAAAAAATTTTTTCTAAACCACTTTTCATTTTGTTTTTTTTAATTTATTTGCATTTGTAATTTTTGGGGTTGTTGGACTAGCAAAAAATTCCCCCACCCTTTAAAAACCCGAATTTTACTTGCTTTCATAAAATAAAAAAACAAAAAAAAATTTTCCCTCCCCCCTTAGACCAATTAGAGTACCTTTAAACCCCAACAAACACTTTTCCCCTGTGGGAAACGATAAAACCCCGATTTACCACTACACTAAAACTACATCGGCCGGGGTACATGCTTGGGGGGGAAACCTTGGGGATCCCTAAAAAAACCCTGTTGAAAGGGTTCCCAAAACCCCCGTTTATCCAATGTCTCTGAGGTATGCTCTAAGTGTAATAATGTTTATCAAAAGTTGCTTAAAGATTATGTGACTGAAAGAGATAATTGTAGAACAGCTAGGTCTGAGGTAGCTGGTTATCAATTAACTTTAGAGTCAATGGAAGCTAAAATATTAACACATGAAAATAATGAAGTGGCTTGGGCAGAAAAATATGAGCAACAGGATTATCAATTAAAATTAAGTGAATGGAAGTTAGGATGTAAGGTGTCTGAATTAGAAAAGATTACTAAGGAAAGAGATACTTTGTTAGAAAGACTTGGTAGTATTAAACAGGCTGGTCTATCACATGTTCAATTTGTTGAAAAACAAAGAGTAATAAACAGTAGGGCTGGACTAGGTTATGATGAAGCTAGTAGTTCAGATGAGACCTCACCTAGTGATAAGGAAGAAACTCCACCTACTGCTAAGGAAGAGATTCCACCTAGTGATGAGGACCTTACAAGCTCAGAAGAAAATACATCTAGGAATGAGGAACCAATTAGTGAATCACCTCCTGAGTTTAAGAAAGATAAGAAGTACCATTCAGTTCCTCCACCTACTGGTCAGTTTCAACCTGCTAGGACAGATGTTTCTCGTTATGGTGTAGACAACCTAGAGTTTAGGAAGAAGCTTAATGGTAGAATTAGTTCTGAAAAACCTAAGAATGATTTTCAAAGGGGTAATGATCAAAAGTTTCCTACAGCCTTTCAAAAACAAGCAGTACCTCCAAAAACTTTTCAAAGTACTGCTGGACATTCAGCAGTACCTCCAAGAGAAACTTTTCAAAATACTGCTTACTACAGGAAACCTTTTAATCATAGAAGAGGATTTGGGAATATGGAGAGGAAGTTATGTTATGTATGCTATAGTCCTGATCACTTGATTAAGCACTGTGACTTTCACTCAGAATACTTAAGTCAATTTCCAAAGAATAGACCTCCCACCCATAAGTCAAGAGAGACTAGACCAGTTTGGAATCACTCAAATAGGGTCAACCATAGTAACTTCTCAAAAGACTATAGGTACCCTCCCCAGAAAAGAATGTTTTCCAAATCACCAGTACCTTCACAATCTGATAAGTCTCAAGAAGTACCTTCACCAAGGACTGATAAGTTTTCACCCACTCATGGTACTGCTCATACTTTTTCACATAGAAGACCTAAGAGATTCAATTCATATAAAAAGTCTTCCACCTCAAGCAGAGTACCTAGCTCAGAGAAACCTAAGGTCAAACGAAATTGGGTTAAGAAAGAAAGTACTGATGGAGAACAAGAAGTACTTTCATCAGATCAGGGTGAAACAGGGAGTGTTGTTGAAATTGCAACACAGGACATGGGACCAACTCAAATAATCATTGACCATGCCTTTAAAACCAGTGGAGATTACATACTGAAGGAATTCAAGTATGTCACTCCACAAGGGGAACACAAGTCAGTAATGGCTTGGGTTCCTAAAAGAAACTAACCCTTTTCTTTTATGTGCAGGGCAACCCAGAGGAGGAGCTTAAAGATCATATTATTGTTGATAGTGGTTGCTCTGGCAGCATGACAGGGGACAAGGAGATCCTGTCAGACTTTAAGGCATATTATGGAGGAAGAGTTGCATTTGGTAATGATCCTGATGGAGGAAGAATCACTGGCAAAGGAACAATCAAGGCTGGATGTATTGATTTTGAGAATGTTAGATATGTAAAGGAACTCAAATTCAACCTATTGTCAGTATCTCAAATTTGTGACAAGAAGTATCCAATTCTGTTTACTGATACAGAATGTCTCATTCTCTCACCTGAGTTCAAATTTGTTGATGATCATTTGGTAACATTGAGAGTACCAAGAACCAATGATGTATACAGTTTAGACTTAAAGAGTCTCAATTCTGCTGGAAGAGCAACATGTTTAGTAGCAAAGGCATCATTGGAAGAAGCACATCTGTGGCACAGAAGATTAGGTCATGTTAATTTTAAGAACATCAACAAGCTGGTCAAAGGAAATTTAGTTAAAGGTTTACCTTCCAAAACATTCAAGGCTGATCATTCATGTTTGGCTTGCAAGAAGGGTAAACAACATAAAGCTTCATGTAAGAAGCTTGGGGAAAGAGATATTAGAGAACCTTTGGAGTTGCTACACATGGATCTGTTTGGACCAGTTTCAGTAGAGAGTTTAAACAAGAAGAATTACTGCTTGGTTGTGACAGATGATTGTAGCAGATTTAGTTGGGTCTTTTTCTTGGGATTTAAAGATGAAACCTTTGATGCTATCCATGACCTGATAGTAGCCCTTGAAAATCAATTAAGACTCAAGGTAAGAGGTATTAGATGTGATAATGGAACAGAATTCAAGAACAAGCATATGGATGAATTCTGTGCCAAGAAAGGGATCAAGAGAGAGTTTAGCATTGCTAGAACACCACAGCAGAATGGTGTTGCAGAAAGAAAGAACAGGACTTTGATAGAAGCAGCTAGAACAATGCTTGCAGATTCCAACTTACCTATTCTCTTTTGGGCTGAAGCCATAAGTACTGCTTGCTATGTGTTGAATAGAGTCTCAGTAACTAAACCTCAGATGAAGACACCTTATGAGTTACTCATGGGAAAGAAACCAAATATACGTTTTCTAAAACCTTTTGGCTGCTCTCTGACTATTTTGAATACCATTGATTCTCTGGGTAAATTTGATGGTAAGTCAGATGAAGGATATTTATTGGGTTATTGTACAAATAGCAAAGGATTTAGAGTTTATAACAGGAATACAAGAAAGGTACAAGATTGTCTTCATGTTGAATTTTTAGAAGATAAGGAAACTCAGAAAGGTAAAGGTCCTGATTGGATGTTTGATCTTGATCTCAAATTCACACCATCTATGAATTATGTCCCTGTTAGAGAAGAGAATCAGGCTAATTCCAAAGAAGATGATTCACAGTACATTGTTCATGGAGTTAATGGTACACCAGAAGAAGTTCCTGACAAAGAACCTGAAGTTGCTATTGAGGACCAAGGTACTGCTCAGCCAACTCATACAGTATCTGATGAAGATCAAGCCATACAAGAAGAGCTTAATAGGATGCTTTTTCAAGAAACTATAGCACAATCCTATGAAGATGAACAAAGGAAGGCTTATGAGGCTGCAAAGAAAAAGAGTAAATTTCAAGATACTGCCCACAGTACTTTAGATCAAAGTCCTGATGATGCTTTTGACAGAACTTCTGATGTATTAGAGCAATCACATTGGAACAATGCTGATGATTCCAATGTTGATAATGATGATTTAGTTAATGCTAACATTCCTGGATTAGAAGAAGTTGATGATGAGCTTAATCCAGAAGGTATTTTCTCCAATGAAGGAATTGATTTTACTAACTTAGAGTCTGCTCTTTCAGTACCACCAACTCCTACATTGAGAGTTCATAAAGCTCATCCTCAAAGTAATATTATTGGATCACCCTCTTCAGGAGTGGTTACAAGGAACAAAGTTAAAGTCCTTTCTAAGCAACATACTGCTTTACTTAGCTTTGTTTACAAACAAAACAGGATGAATCACAAGGATCAACAAACATGCCTGTTTGCTTGCTTTCTATCTCAAGAAGAACCCAAGAAGGTAGCTCAAGCTTTAGCTGATGAAAGTTGGGTTGAAGCTATGCAAGAGGAGCTTCTACAATTCAAGCTTCAAGAAGTCTGGGTATTATGTGATCTACCAGATGGCAAAAGAGTCATTGGTACAAGATGGGTTTTTAGAATTAAAAGAGATGAAAGAGGGAATGTTATCAAAAATAAAGCTAGATTGGTTGCACAAGGATATCGCCAAGAAGAAGGAGTGGATTATGATGAAGTATTTGCTCCTGTTGCAAGGATAGAGGCAAATGATGCTGATTTTGAACAAGATGCTGGATTTATGGATGATACTCAGAGGACACCACCAAAAGATATTCCTCAAGGTACTGTTGAAAGGAAAAGTGATGAAACAGAGCAAATAAATTTGGAAGAAGCTACTGTTGAAGTGAGAAGTGGTGATACTGAGGAAATAAACTTAGAAGGAGCTGAAGTTGAAAGAACTGCTCAAGAAAGTACTGCTCAACAAGGTACTGAGAGACAATTCATTGTTACACCTAGAACCTTAGATTTTGAAGAGGATATTGGTCCTTCAAATCAAGTTCAAGAGGAAGTAGGTCCTTCTAAACCAGCTCAGGAAGAAGATGATATAGCTCAGACTAACAGTGATGATGAAACAATTGCTGATATCATGCTTAATATGTCAAGTCAAAGAGGTATTAGTATTCATGAGATTGAACAACATCATACTTCTTCTCAACCTGCACAAGAGATAGATCCAAAAGATAAAGGCAAAGGGATCTTGATAGAAAAGAAGAAGAAGAAGATGACATTGGCACAGTTAAGACAAATTGAGGTTGCCAAAAATGAGGAAGCAGCAAGAATATTACAAGCAGAGATAGATGCTGAAGAATCAAGGAAGAATGTTCAATCAAGAAGGCCAATTAGTAAAGCTAGAGAAAGGAATGATATGATGGCTTATTTGAAAGGTCAAGGATACACAGGATTAGTTAGATTGACATATACAGAGATGAAGGATCTGTATGATGCTGTTAGAGAAGCTATTCAAAGAGATGTTGCAGGCATTATTTCTTTTGAAGATGACAAGCCTGAAGATAAAAGAAAGGAAAGAGCTGCTACTAGAAGCTCAAAGAGGAAAAGAGTCACTGATGAACAGCCATCAAAGAAGTTCAAGGAAGCTGTTGAATTAAGAACAGACACAGTTGATGAGCTCAGAAATTATCTTAGAGTTGTTGACTTTGAAAATCCAAAACTGAAAGAAGATTCTGATAAGAAGTCCAAGATATCTACTTTTTCAGTTGTAGAATCTAAAGAAGGAGATTATCTAATCTTTCATAGACAAGATGGAAGTTTTAGAGTGTTTAATTCATTGTGGGATATTCTACATCTGATTGATAGAGATGATATGCTTCAGTTATATCTCCAAGTGCAAACTTATTTTGAACATATTCCACCACAAGGAGTAGGTTTAGTATTGTTAGGGGATCTCACAACAATCTGGGACACAGAGGAGTCTAAGGACAGTGCTTTGTGGGAAAATCAAGACAACTGGGAGATTAATAGATGGAGATTCTTTGGATCAGTTGGGATACATGTTTTAGAGTTAGAAGATGGCACTATGATTCATATGCTAGCAGAACAGAGATATCCACTCACAAGAGATCTGATGATCAGAATGCTAGAGCATGGAATGGAAGTGGAACTAGAGGATGAAGTAGCATTGATGGTCATAAAATTATTCATCAAGTGGACTACAGAAACTGAAGATTAGTGCATAACTACTGGTATGGTTTAAATATTATATAAATCTTTTGAAAAATAAAGTACTTTCTTCAAAGTACTGCTGGTCAGACAGTACTTTCACAAAGTACTGCTTGCAGCATAAAACCAGTAAAATCTTTTGGTAAAATTAGTAATTTTTGATAAGTGCAAAAACATTTTGAAGCACAAAGATTAAACAGCAACAAATGGTTTTGAAAGCAACAAGCATGGTGTTAGTACTTGTACTACACAACAAATGGTAATCAACTCACCATGTTTAATAAACAAGAAAGAGTTTGACTCATCATGAGGGTACGGCTCTGATGTGATTATCAAATCCGTTTTTAGTTGGCAATTTACTAAAAATTGTATGGTTTTCAACTCACCATATCTATATTAGTGAAGAGTTGGCTAGCCCACAAGATAATGGCTTTGTGGTAAAGGCTGTGGAAAACCATTGTATGGTAATTAGTTCACCATGGTAGTGATTGTACTACAAGAACTAGCTAGTCCAAAAGCAAACGGCTATTTGGTAAAGACTACTCAAATCCGTTGATAGCTGATGATTTGCTAAAAATCATATGGTTATCAATGTACCATGGTTTTTTTTTTTAAATCTAAACATTGGCTACTCCAGAGTTAATGGCTTTGGTAAAGAGACATCAAAATCCATTAAGTTTTCAATGATTCACCTCTCACAGGAGTTAACACACCTGGAAGTGATGAGAATAGTATGAAACTTGTAAGATCTGATGTACATATTGCCAATATGATGCTGAGTTGCTGAGAAGATCTGATGCTAAAAAGAATTGTTGCTGATGAAGATTGAAGATACTATTTGCATTGATGATGACAAAACAATAACGAGTCAAGTTTGAAGAAACAACCTTTCCTTGAAGATAAAGTGTTGAAGTTAAAGACATACAAAGAAACTTGAAATCAAGCTAGTAGAATTCAAGTTAGGGGAGGATTGTTGGGCTATAAAAGTCAAAGTACTGCTACTCAAGTCAAAGTACTGCTATTCAATGAAAGTACTGCTGCTCGTTAAAGGACTGCCATGCAAAATAGTTTAAGGTCTAATGTGTAAATCTAGAATATTCGTATTAGATTAGAGTTATAATTAGAATTTACTTGTCGTTCAAGTATTGTAAACCGACTAGGGTTTTCCTTGTGCCTATAAAAGGATCCCTAGGTTGGCATTAGAGATATATGCGTTTTTAGAGAGACAAGATATAGTCGATTAGTGATATACGATTATTAGAGTTTAGAGTTTGTTAGTGAATCTGTGTAAGAAAGCAGGTTCAAGGTTTTAATAATATTCAAGTTCGTTTATTAAATTCTTCTTAGCTTTGTTGAAGTAGATTCCGCATACTTAGCAAAGTATATCAGTGTTTCACTATTAATAGGTTTGAATTTATTCAAAGCTGTTAAACCGTAGACAAGCTACAAGTTAGTTTGGTCAGAGTATAATCGATCCAACAATTACTACTGTTACTGAAAAGTTTGTACTGCTAGTACAAATTTTGTTTGTTAAGTTCATACTGTTAGTCATATGATTCTACTGCTATAAGACAAATGTTTTGCATTTTTTTTCTTAGTTTTGGACAAACAATTTTAGGTATGAACATTTGAGCACAAATGAAGTTTCAAGTGAAATAAATGAGCAGCAGAAGGATAATACATCTTGCTAACATAATAGGTTTATGATGGACTGAGTTTGGGAATTCATTAACAAAGGTTTACACCGAAGTTAATTGATTCTTTAAAACTTCTTTCTTGAAACCTGATTTTGAAGTTTCACATTGACTTGATGGCTCCGTTGGTCAGATAGTAACTGATTCAACTCACTTTCTATCATTTTGTACTTTAATTAGTATAATGAGCAAGTCTAAGGACATCTGATAGAAAGAACAGCTAGCAAAAGTGAATCTAACACTTGTGTTAGAGGTAACAATTGCTATGAGCTAAAAAACCTGTCAAGAAAGCCCTTTGAATGGGTTTATCTTTACACAGGCAGTTATTTATAACTGAAAACATTGGTTCTCACACAACCAGAGGTTACTTTAAACTGAATTCTTGATTAAGTGTCTGTTATACACTTAATCCCTTCAAAATGGTTGTTAAGCAGTATGATTTTTCATAATAAAATCATATTCATACTGCTAAGTCAAAAGTTTCTTAAAAAGGATTTTCAAAGAGGCTAAAAAAAATCAAATGATGGAACATGAGTCAATGCCCCATGAATCACCTCTTACAGGAGTTAACATACTGATGAGGCGAAAAGTGTACCACTTTTAAGGGGTCATTTAAGCCCGAAATCGTATTTATTTGATCAAATATTGCCCTAAATCGTTCCTTTTGTCATTTTAGGTACTTTTGAGGAGAAATCTGGAAAAGGAGGCATTTTGGACGTTTTTGGAGCATAAAAGTGAAGAAAACGGCAAAGTCTCAAAATTGTGCTGAAAGTCACCTTTGACGGCGTCAACATTAACTACAGACGGCGTCATGCCTTGGCAAGAAAAGTTGGATGTGAAATTTACTCATGACGGGCCAGTGAGTTTGCATGAGAATTCTGACGGCGTCACGCTTTAACTAAATCAAGGGCGTCACGGCTTAAATCAAAGAGGCACGGCGTCACGTTATAGGTCCGACGGCGTCAAGCCTTGATAAGCCAGAATGGATTTTTGAAGAGCTAAAGAGGGACGGCGTCAAGAAGGTCACCCGGGAACCCTAAAAGCGGCGAGGTGACGGCGTCACAATGCATAAGGTGACGCCGTCAGATGTCAAAGTCTATATATAGTTTTCTAATTTTTTGTCATTAGAGGAGAGCTTAGTGTGTGGAATTTTGGGATAAAACCCTAAGACGATTTTAGCTACTTTTTCAGGGCTTCTTGCCTTGAGATCTTCCATGTTTCATTGAAAGATAAGTTATCAATTAATCATTCAATATGTCTATGTGTTGTTTGATTCTATCTTATGCTTGTCTTTTGTTTAACATGTTAGGCTAATTTTATCTTGTGTTTGCTTAGATCTAATGAAACCTAGCTATTGATTATTGGTTGTTAGTGTGTTGTTAGTTGTATTGGATGATTGTTTATCTATGTTAGGCTTAAGAAAACTGGCTAACTTCCTATTCGGTAACTTGCTTGAACGTCTTAAGAAACATGAACCAAACGCGTACTAAAGGTTTTTATGGTTGTATTTAATGCACAAGCGAATTCTAGTGATCCTATGTTAGGAGCTTCCTAGCCGGCTCGACATAGGAGTGAAGTAGGAGCTTGTAGAGTTTGGGGAAGTAAGTACGCCACCCCACGAATGGTATTAAGGAATACACCCGTCATCCACGCGACTAATACACACTAATTAACCGGTAAAAGATAGTTAGGGAGTAAGGAAATCTAAGTAAACACATTTCTCCACACATAAGTTTCTCACCACTTTTCATTTTTGTTATTTTATTTTATTTGCATTTGTAGTAATTTGGGTTAGTTGACTAGCAACTAATTCCGCCCACTCCTTCAAAACCCGAGATTTTACTTGCTTTCATAAAATATAAAAACATAAAAAAGAATCTTCCTCAACCCTTAGACCTAATTAGAGTAGCCTTTCACACCTAACGAACACTATTCCCTGTGGAGAACGATCAATCCCCCGTACTTACCACTACACTATACTACATCGGTCAGGTACACTGCCTGGTGGGGTTGTAAGCCTCTTGAGATCCCTCGAGAGGTAAAACCTGTTGTAAGGTTGCAAAACCCACGCATCAAGTTTTTGGCGCCGCTGCCGGGGAATAGTTATTGTTTAGGTTGAATTTTTATTTCTATTAGGTCTACTCACTAGATTCCTTTCTAGTGAGATTTTTATTTTATTTTTCTAGGTTTTCTTTAGTCTATCTATTTTCTTCGTGTCTTTGTTCGTAACCATTACCGTCCGACATCATGGAAGATGGTAATATCCTTAACCCCCACAACCCACCACCACAACAACCACCACCACCTCCTAGAGCTCGTACTTTAGGAGAGTATTCCCGTCCTAGCCACCACGGCTATCGAAACACCATTGAGCTCACTCAAGGAGCCAATATCACACCCTTGCGATCCGACACCATCCGGTTGGTGCAAAGCGGATGCGCATTCCATGGACTTCGTTCTGAAGATCCTAATCAACATCTCAAGGACTTTCTTAAAATCGTTGATTCTATAGACCTTGATGTTGCCACTCGAGAGACGACCCGATTGCGTCTCTTCCAATTCTCTCTGCGGGACCAAGCTAGTCAGTGGCTAGAACGTCAACCCGCAGGATCCATCACCTCTTGGGATGATCTCACCACTCGTTTCCTTGCTCAGTTTTTCCCACCGGGAAGAACTACCAAGCTAAGGAATGATATCTTGATGTTCCAACAACGTCAAGGCGAAACTCTCTACGAGGCATGGACTCGATTCAAGGACTTACTCCAAAAAGTCCCTCACCATGGCATAGAACTTTGGCTCCAAGTCCAAATCTTCTATGACCATATCAATCTCTCCACAAGGCAAACCATTGACCAATCGGCCGGTGGCAAGCTACGTGATCTAAGTGCGGAACAATCATGGGCTCTCCTAGAGGATCTTGCTCTTTATGACAACGAAAGTTGGAGTGATCCCCGTGATTTGAATAAAACGGTCAAGGCAATATCTTTGCCTTCTAACAATTCAAGCACTTCCGACCGTAGGATCATAGAACTTGAAGACCAAGTCAAGTTTCTCATGAAATCCTACGAGGCCCCTAAACCTTCAAGCCAAGTGAACAAAATCACTTCTTCATGTGAATTATGTAGTGGTCCCCACGACACTCGTGATTGCATGGAACTCCCCGAACAAGCTTTTGCGGACTACGCATCCTCGCGTACCGACGGAGCGGGAGACAAGTGGTACACTTTCAAGCCCGAGCCAAACCATTATGGTGATTCATACAACCCCTCATGGAAAAATCACCCGAACCTTAGGTGGAAACAAAACCAAAACTCACAACAAATCAATTCTTCCAACCCACCTAATCGTTTCCAATCAAGCGGTTCCAACTCGAACCGTACTTTCAACAACAATCCTTCCGGCAATGGTAGTACCAATAACTTTGAAGGATTGATGTCTCAATTTATGGCATCTCAAGAAGCTCGTTTAGCCAAGTTTGAAGCCGATTTCAAACAAAAACAAAGCGAGATGACCGATAAGATTGACACCTTGTTGAAAGCCCTCAATGACCGAGAAATGGGAGCACTCCCTAGCAACACGGTCAAGAACCCGAAACTAAACGTCAACGCTATTTCATCGGTTTCGTCCCCTAGTTCTTGTCCACAATATTATTCGGTCAATTCCATGAGCACGTGTTTCAAACAAACCCAAATCATTCCAAGTGACCAAGAAGTTATGACATCCAAATTGGTCAACAACATAGTTGAAACACCTCCCACTCAAAACCTTGACGATGAATTCAAGGAGCTCCACCTTGAAAGTCCGGTTGTTGATGAGAAGAAGCTCAAGTTAGGCGAAAAAGGGACCGCCTTTGTTCAAAACAAGCTACCTAAGAAGTTAGATGATCCGGGCTTATTTGTTCTACCTTGCAAGATCGGTAATTCGGAGGCTTATGACACATTAGCCGATCTTGGATCAAGCCTTAACCTACTTCCGTTACCTCTCTACACCTCTTTAAAACTTGGAAAACTTGAAGAAACCGAGGTGATAATAGGCTTAGCGGATGGAAGTGTTGCTTACCCGGTTGGAGTAGTCAAGGACGTGTTAGTACACATTGGAAAGCTAACCATTTTAGCCGATTTCCACGTCCTTGATATGGTTAGCGACCCTACATGCCCCTTGTTGATAGGTAGAGGATTTTTGGCGACCGCTAGTGCTATGATTGATTGTAAGGAATCTAAGATAGCGGTAGGAGAAGGAGATACTTGGTCAGTCTATGATGTTAAGAAACACGCCTATGATACTAGTGAGGAACCGACACCCCATTGGTTAGAATTAAATAGGAGACCATCTAGATATGGACCTTGGATTGATAGAGACTTCATAGGACCCCAACGCCCATTTTACCTAGAAGAGGACTTTGTTAACCGAACGCATTCGGTAGAGCAACTCTTGGCTAGGGACACCGAATTGGATCCATTTGAAGACCCTCTAGTTTTTAGAAGGATGATTGATTTCCTAGGAGTTTTGCCAATTAACCTAGGAATGAATAAGTGGATTTGTGAGGAAGATGATCATAAGTGGAATTGGGATAAACCACCCAATGATGGAGATGGGTCATGGCATATCAAGATGACATTGTATGACCCGGATGGAGAGAAGTTTGAAAAGACATATCGTACTGAGCGGACCAATAGGAAACTTCAATCCAAGCTTAACCCTAAAGACGTCCTTGATGACGAGCTTACTTACATAGGGTAGCGTGACTTTGAGTCTAGCTACAAGACTCGTTAATAAAGAAAAGCGCTTCTTGGGAGGCAACCCAATCTTTATTTGTTTTATTTGCTTTGTGTGTTTATTTATTTGTTTGTTTGATTTTATTTGTTTCCGTATGTGTGTTTAATTTTTATTCTTATTGATTCATGTTCAAAACTAATTTGTGAAAATGCTTTATTTTGTTTTTAACTTCGTCTTAACTACATATAAAGGTATTTTGCAAAAGATAAGTGTAAGGGAAATCTAAATCGGTTTATTAGAACACATATGAACATGAATCGTAATAATAATAAATTAACATACATATCCGTATTTGTTTGAGTCAAATGCTTGTATCGAGTCATAATGATGTTTTGCAGAATTTCCAGGAAGTAAGGTAAAGGTTTTTCCAGAAATTTTCCGGAAACTTAAAATGAGAATTTTTGTCAGGTCATTTCTGACGGCGTCAGGGGTTATAACCTGACGGCGTCAGATTTAATTTTCAGAAATTTTTGAAATTTTTTGTTTTTAAAAAGTTTTTATTAAAATCTCCAACTTATAATCTCCAGGAATCTGCAAAGTTATCATTCCACAAGCATTATATCCTTATATATAGATTTTATCCCGCCGATGTTATGCAGGTTTTCGTGTTTGTTTTCGCAGGTTCAACAGGTTATTTTGGACAAGGAAATGTTTTGAATCAAGCTTATGGCGATGCATTAGTCATGGAGCTTCAACATTCTCTTTGGAGGAAGATTTAACCGTGTAATTTCATTATCCAACGAGCGAATCAGGGGAGTATTTGATTTCATTCTTTTACTTTTTCTTTTACATCTTGTTATTTGAACATTAGGGACAATGTTCATCTTAAGTGTAAGGGGAGGGTAAAAGTACGATTTTAGAGAATACAATTGCGCTTGATTTTTGTTTGTTTAATAGTAGATGTGTAATAAAACTGAGAGAAATACTTGTTAAGGTAATTTTAGTGCCAAATTTAAAATTTTTTTTTTTACAACATATAAGAGTGAAACTTTGATCTTAATGAGCGTCTCACGGATAGGAGTTATATGACTAGCACAAAAACCGTACCACTAAAAAATTTTCCACCCCAAATATGTGAGGTTCGCCCCTAGAATTGGTAGGAAAAGCATTTATGCTATGATGTGTGTACCGGTAGCACTTAGATTCTAGAACTTGCGTTAGGACCATTCCGAGGCCACAAGTGAGACTACATTCGTGTAGTTAGATTTACTACATGATAAGAGGCATTAGGATTAACCCATTGTTTTACACCTGTGTTTTTGTTATAATTACTTTGGCTACATTGGTCAAGTAATTCTCCCACACCCCTTGCGTTGTACTCATTTTTAGTACACGATACCCCTAGTACACCCCTCAGAGCCTATCTTTTCGTTTCGACCTTTAAGCATTTTACTTAAAGGAAGAATTTGTTACACCCCACTTAAATGTACACCCAAATCGCCTTAGCCTACCTTGTATGCACTCATTTTTAGTGCATTATTGTTACAACATTTGTTTAAACCCAAGTTAATTATCTAATTGATTACATGGTTGCTAAGTCGAGTCATATCCTTGTACATATTGTTTTGGGATGATTGGGACTCATGGGTAAAGTACTAGTGTAATGGAGTAATGGGGAAGAACATCATTTATTACCCCCATATGTGCCAAATGTTTTAAAAGTACTCCAAGTTTTTCAATTATCTTAATTCGAGTCATTAGAATAGTCATTTGTAAAGTTATATAAAAGTTCAAGTGTAAGGGGATGCAATGCCCCTATGATGTATTATTTTGGATGGTAGGGTAAAAGTGTATGCAAAAAAAAAAAAAAAAAAAAAAAAAAAAAAAAAAATTTCAAGAAAAATACAAAAAAATGAGAAAAAGAAAAATAGAAAAAACATACGGACTACCATCCCGTTTTATTTTATGTTTATTTTATGTTTATGTTTTGTTATTTTCTTTCATTAGCTTAAGATTGAGTCGAGTCTTGGCTTAGCAACATTGTATAGTACATGTAATTGATCAAGATCTTTAACTCGCCACCAGTAAAATATCCCGTATCCAACAAAACCGTGTTTTCCTTTTCCCTACACCTAACGTTATAACCCATTTAAAAGCCCTCTTTGATAGTTTATCTTAGGTGCTTACGCCTAGTGGAGGAGGTTTTCGATCCTTTCCCAAGCCTATGGTAATCTATTTGCTATGACAGGTAGTGAGAGATATTTTCCGTTTTCATTTATGAGATTTATTTTGATGACACTTGAGAGATGTGAGTATCTAAACACTACTTGTGAGGTGCTAGTATGTAATCTCCGTGCTTATTATGATTGAAGTGGAACGATTATTTGTTGTAATTACTTTTATGTTTGCATTAAATGACCCCTAACTTGTATTTTGATTAGAATAAAAGCGCATTTGCTTGAGGACAAGCAAATCTCAAGTGTAAGGGTATTTGATGAGGCGAAAAGTGTACCGCTTTTAAGGGGTCATTTAAGCCCGAAATCGTATTTATTTGATCAAATATTGCCCTAAATCGTTCCTTTTGTCATTTTAGGTACTTTTGAGGAGAAATCTGGAAAAGGAGGCATTTTGGACGTTTTTGGAGCATAAAAGTGAAGAAAACGGCAAAGTCTCAAAATTGTGCTGAAAGTCACCTTTGACGGCGTCAACATTAACTACAGACGGCGTCATGCCTTGGCAAGAAAAGTTGGATGTGAAATTTACTCATGACGGGCCAGTGAGTTTGCATGAGAATTCTGACGGCGTCACGCTTTAACTAAATCAAGGGCGTCACGGCTTAAATCAAAGAGGGACGGCGTCACGTTATAGGTCCGACGGCGTCAAGCCTTGATAAGCCAGAATGGATTTTTGAAGAGCTAAAGAGGGACGGCGTCAAGAAGGTCACCCGGGAACCCTAAAAGCGGCGAGGTGACGGCGTCACAATGCATAAGGTGACGCCGTCAGATGTCAAAGTCTATATATAGTTTTCTAATTTTTTGTCATTAGAGGAGAGCTTAGTGTGTGGAATTTTGGGATAAAACCCTAAGACGATTTTAGCTACTTTTTCAGGGCTTCTTGCCTTGAGATCTTCCATGTTTCATTGAAAGATAAGTTATCAATTAATCATTCAATATGTCTATGTGTTGTTTGATTCTATCTTATGCTTGTCTTTTGTTTAACATGTTAGGCTAATTTTATCTTGTGTTTGCTTAGATCTAATGAAACCTAGCTATTGATTATTGGTTGTTAGTGTGTTGTTAGTTGTATTGGATGATTGTTTATCTATGTTAGGCTTAAGAAAACTGGCTAACTTCCTATTCGGTAACTTGCTTGAACGTCTTAAGAAACATGAACCAAACGCGTACTAAAGGTTTTTATGGTTGTATTTAATGCACAAGCGAATTCTAGTGATCCCATGTTAGGAGCTTCCTAGCCGGCTCGACATAGGAGTGAAGTAGGAGCTTGTAGAGTTTGGGGAAGTAAGTACGCCACCCCACGAATGGTATTAAGGAATACACCCGTCATCCACGCGACTAATACACACTAATTAACCGGTAAAAGATAGTTAGGGAGTAAGGAAATCTAAGTAAACACATTTCTCCACACATAAGTTTCTCACCACTTTTCATTTTTGTTATTTTATTTTATTTGCATTTGTAGTAATTTGGGTTAGTTGACTAGCAACTAATTCCGCCCACTCCTTCAAAACCCGAGATTTTACTTGCTTTCATAAAATATAAAAACATAAAAAAGAATCTTCCTCAACCCTTAGACCTAATTAGAGTAGCCTTTCACACCTAACGAACACTATTCCCTGTGGAGAACGATCAATCCCCCGTACTTACCACTACACTATACTACATCGGTCAGGTACACTGCCTGGTGGGGTTGTAAGCCTCTTGAGATCCCTCGAGAGGTAAAACCTGTTGTAAGGTTGCAAAACCCACGCATCACATACCTGGAAGTGATGAGGGTAGCAAATAAACTCTTAAGGAATTGATGCATGTACAACATTGTCTGAAAACATGTTCTAATTGGTAGATCAGATGATGGTGAGAGATCTTCCAAACAGGGGAGGAAATGATAAATCTCAGGGGAAGAAATATATTTTGGTACATGGTGAGAGATCTTCCAAGCATAGATTAAGGGGAGGAAGATTAACCAAATGTAGGGAAGGAAGAAAGATTGTGGTTGTTTATGCTCAGAACAAGGGAGAAACCACCTGGCTCAGTAGCAGTTGTTGTATCTCTTCCTACAATGGATAAGACAAGAGCATACAAGATAATGATGTCAGCTTTTTGAGAAGCTAACATGTCTTATTATTCAGCCAATAATAAGAACAAGCATTCAGTTGATGGATGCTGGGAATAAACTTTTTCAGTTGATGGATACTGGGAATAAGCTTTTCAAATAAAGAAAGTTCAAATGAAGATTCTAGAGTATTATATATATTCAGAAGGGATAAAGCATTCAAATGGAGAAAGTTCTATCTAGGTTCTTTCAGTTTCAATTTCAGTGCACTACGTTTGTTCATCACTTGCAAAGGCATGCTGGAAGATGATTTGACTTCTTGGAACAAGCATCGAAGATACACAGCACCATTGCCTCTTATAATTCCTCCATCCAAGGAAATTTCACCATCTTTTATTCAAAGTACTGCTATTGTTCAAGGAAAAGAAAGATGATGTTATTGCTGGAAAAGATTCACAGAAGGTAGATGAGTTAGACAGAAAGATACTTAATCTTGAAGAACAAAGAAAAGCTCAGATCAAGAGTCTGACTGTTTAGTATTTGAAAGATCCTCACAATCAAAATTTAATTCAGAAGAAACATGTTGATTTAGGGAAATCACAAGTTTAGGGGACGATTGTTGGGAATTAAATGTTCTAAAGATTAGCATCAGGAATTAAACGTTTACAAGGTTAGTTCTGCTCAAAGAAATATACTAAGTGCCATTCTACTGCTAGTGTATTTCATTCTACTGCTAATGTTAGAGATTCTGCTGCCGCAAGCATTCTACTGCTAGTGCATCAGATACTGCTGTTGAAGAGATAAGTGTCGCGTATTCTACTGCTGGATGGATAAGTATACAAAGATATTTTGTGTATAAAAGTCAAAGATATACGGTAGATAATATCTTTGATAGATGTTCAGTCAACAAGTTGTGTACACAGATACAAGTTGTGTCTTAAAGACTGACACACTCAAGCAAAGCAAGTAGTTCAACAAGATTTATCATTTATTGTAAAGATCTCCTTAGTTGTATAAAAGGAAGATCTTATCTTAGTTACAAAAGTGTCTGAGTGTTGAAAATAGACTAACCAAGTGCTAAATTTGTAACTAGTCGAATACTAAGAAAACATACATTGAGTTGTTCATAACAGAAAATAGTTTTCTTTGTAATAGAGATTCAAGGTTTTGTAACCCTAGTGATAGTGAAGATCACTCGTATTATTCTTAAATAATATTGAATCGTTTGGTGTTAACATTCATTGTTCATTATCAAATTCAACAACCACCACTGTTCCATTTCCAATAATCAATAACCTTCTAAGTGTGGTTAAATAGATTCCGCATACTTAATCATATTCACTCAAAGTGTCACATACTAGGGCTGAGCTTTTTCGACCGACTACCGACACCCGCTCGCCACCCGACACCGCCCGACACCGACCTAAACTAACTGATCTACACTCGGGTCGGGCGGCGGTTTGTTTTTTCTTGCTAATCGGGATCGGGATTGGGTCAGGAATCGGGATTCCCGACAAAACACAACAATGAAAACTATCCCGACCGCCACCCAACACCGCCCGACACCAACCGAAACTAACCGATCTACACTCGGGTCGGGAGGCGGTTTGATTTTTTTGGCTAATCGAGATTGGGATAAGTCGGGATCGGGACGGACTGAGTCGGGATCGTCCCGATGCTCAGCCCTATCACATACACTCGTTATAAAGGACTAACATCCTATTAAGTGTATTGAATCCCTCTCAAGGCATGACAACAAGCACTATGAATGAGACATTTCCTCATGAAATGCGGCAACCAAAGTGCAAATAGACTTGACCGAGAACCCCGTGATTTGCTCATGTACGAAGCTCGTCAAAGTACGTCACCTCCTCCGTCATGAAAATGTTCAAAGAGAAATCTTTTTCTTGGAAAAGTTTCTCACAAAAGAAAACATCGTCAATATCATAACCAATATGTCCTTCACATCCCTCTCATGACTATTTGAATATTTCTTTGGAAATAGTTAAGTCATCTCTCATATCTCGTCTCATGAATTTCTAATTATTTCACTGGAAATAATGAAGTCATCTCTTGCGTCACGCCTTATGACTTCTTAAGTCATCCTTCTCATCCCACTCATTACTATTTCAATATTTCACTGAAAATAGTAAAGTCATCATGTCACAACCCGTAATTTCAGGTCACTTTCCTAACCTCGACAAATCACCATTCATGTCCATCATTCATCATTCATTTCAGCGTAACCGGTTTGGGTTAGCTGCAAAATTTATGCATCATCAGTAGGATCATTGCATACGGACTAGTAATAGTCTGCATATCATCATATTTACATTTTCATACTATTCCACTCGTAGGTTTATCAAATTAATATTTTTGTTACATTTGACGTTTTACGTATAATTACTTTTAATTAAAACGTTAACGTGCGATCGATAAATGTGACTAACACGTCCGACAATCCCCACGATGGTCCCGATATATTTTATACTCGTTTTAACATCAAGAAAATTATAAAATTCATTTACCCGGTATTTTGCGAATTTATTTAATTTATATCGTTCATTTAAAATAATTACGACGGTTTTTGTAAAAACTAAACGATAATTACCCGAACACCCAATATTTGTACCCAACATATTTTTGTAATTTTTATGACTTCGTCAAGTCCCGGTTAACTCCGTTAAATTTTATTTCTAGCAAACACGGTACCCGGTTACACCTAAAACTAATTAAATTAAACTCCTAAACACATGTAATCATCACATGGTTAATCAAAAGAGGCCCCCCCCCCTCTTGTCCCTTTGTGCGCCGGCCATGAGCCCCCAAAAACACCCCAACACTTGCTAACTTCCTATCTCAATTAATGCCTATCAAATCTTGTCTAATATATACTTAACCACATTATTTCACTTCATTTTACACATAATCTTCAAGTAAACTAGCAAGATTCTCTCTTCTTCCTCCCCCTCTTGGTGCTCGGCCTACACAAGAAACACAAGCAAGGATCACCAATTTTACAAGCTCATTACATAAACAAGTCCATCTAGTATTCCTTTAAGGGTTTTGAAATACAAACTCAAAGGTTTCTTAGGTTTTCATCATCTTTTTATCACTAATCTTTCAAGTAAGTTGTCAAAACTCATATTCATAATTTTACCAAGTTAATATAATGTTCATATCATTTTTATGCAAGATCTATATGTATATGTTAGTTATACCACTCCTTTTAAATCTTTTTGCAAGTTATGAGCCCTAGAAGTGTTTTATACTTAGATCCTTGTTAGATCTACATGGATGATGATGTTTAGGACCCTTGACACTTTAAAAAGATATATGGTAAGTTTTAGAAAGATTGGTTGTTGTTTGTGACATTTTTGGACAAGTTACTAACTAGAAAATCAAGTTTTAACAAGTATATAAAACATTCTGTCCTTAAAAGTGAAACATGGGAAAATCAGTAGGTGTGAGATGATTTTTGGCCAAATATTTAGAAAATACATTCCAAGACGAAGCCGTGGCCGAAAACGGGGATAAAAACAAGTTAATAATGAAGGAGATATGATTTTTCAAAGTTTAACGACGAAAACTAATTTTCCGGAAAACTACATGCTGTTACACGACTTTCGACGGACAAACTGAGGCGTTTAACGCGACCTAGATGACCCGGGCTACTGAAAATATATTAGTACATGTTTATACGAAACCACGGGTATAAAGAACGTCGAAAACGAGCTAATAACGAACAAGATACACGCGTTTAAACATCGATAATATACCTTTCATTTTGACAGCTTTTTAACTAGAAAATGTTTACGTACTAGAAACTATATTTTTCACGTAACGACTATGGAGAACCGTAATTCTTACCCGTTGGAACACGTACGATCAAAGACTTATTAACACGACTATCATATTACATTTCATGTTTTCAAAACGCCGATACTAACACGAACGTTTTATACACTTTATTACATGACTAGTTTTGACGAAACAAGTTAACATATTTATATCAAGTTTTGGAAGAACCTTACATATTAACGATAACTATTATTTTCAAAGTACGAGTGGTATGGGTTACATATACATGTACATGCACTACATTGCCTCATAATCTAAGTAGATTATGCTCATTCATGATAGGTAGCGGCTAGTGTTCGCGCCTTGTTATTCCAAGTATTCCGATTTCATAACATTGTTGTATCATCACTTCAGGTGAGTTTTCATAGCCCCGTTTTTCAATTTATTATTTCATTTCAAATCCCACGGGGGAGAATACATTGCAACCATTTTTTATATGCGAGCCCTAGTATCAAATTCCTTGTACATAGATTAAGTTACCTTGTGCCATATGAAAGTCCCCTATATCATGAACCGTTAATTTACCTGTAAGCGAGAGTGAGTGGATAGATCTATCGAGGGTGACGCCTCCATCCGTGTTGGCTTTGACCAACAACCGATAGCGGATGCATTTCATGTCTTTTTATTAGAGTGCCTGGCAAAACACTCTGAGGGGCACCACAGATTCAGTCATAGTTTCGGGGTCATGAGCTTAAGTCTATTGTACACCATTTTTATGTGACTTATGTCATACGCTTTATACTTGTGGCTATCGTATACCTTCATTTTATTAAACCTATGATCTCTCACCAACTTTATGTTGACCGTTTTTAGCAATGTATTTTCAGGTAATTAGCTAGCGTGTGGACATGCATTTGGCTATTTTGGAGTCGCGGGGTCGACTTGCATCACTTATTTTCATGCACTTATGTAAACATTTGATCTACTATGGTTTTGTTATATAAACTTGCAACATCATTTGGGACCTATGTTTTGTAAACTCTGATTTTAATTATGATCAAACGTGTATTTTCAAAACGACACTTTAGGTCGTTCAATATATCCATTGTATGAGACGCCATGAAAGTCACACCAAGGTATTCATATCCGCTGCCATTAACAGGTAAATTCAGGGTGTGACAGATTGGTACCAGAGCAATGGTTATAGCGAACTAGGCTGTCCTCATACCCTAGACTATAACTACCCCAACGGTAGCGTCTCATCATTTCATCATAAGTGCATATTTATTATTTATGAGTTTCATTACATGAGTTATTCATTTCATTTTGCATTGTTTCCCCAGAGATATGTCTTCTAACTCCCGCCCGATTATCATACTTTCCGATGTGGACATTGAGGACGCTATGTCTTCCACTATACCCATGGTTACACCTGTTCAGCCTGCACCACTTTCACCACCTTTGGCACAGGATACCGAGGCTTTCTACGAGGATGAGGTTGCTCCTACTCCTCAGATTTCACCCATTGCACCACCTCTTGTTACCCGTCCTCTGACAGAGTCATCATCCCATACTTCATCAGTTCCCGCCGAACCTGTTCTTATGTTTCCTCGTCGCAAGACGATCATTGGTGCTCGTAAGAGCGTACGTCGTGTTACCACTACATTCAGGACACCAGCCATTCCTACACTACCACCATCATCAGATTTACCCACTACTACACCTGCTACTACTCCTTCACCTGCTCTATCCTTGCCGCCTAAAAAGCGTGCAAGATGCACTACCCCAGCCTTACCCACTACTCAGATTTCAGATTTACCACCACCTGTACATTACCACATTGGAGAGAGCTCGCGGGCTGCTGCTGCGAGGGTACCCACTGCTCTTACCTTGGATGCCCAGCTGACTGATCAGCAGGGGCAGTTAGCTAGATTGAGTTACCGAGTAGATGAGATCCTTGCGCCTCGACTAGATGTGGTTGAGGAGGATGTAGAGGATTTGGTTCAGGGTAGAGTTTCTATTGATGTGTCTTATCATGGACTGGAGACACGTCAGCTAGCGCATCAGGAGTTGATTGACCAGTTGAGGGATGAGTTACCCGAGATTCGGGACAAAGCCGAGCAGACTCAGGAGGAGCTACGCCGCCAGGCTATTGAGTCGGCATCAGTTAGAGCTGCTTTGACTGCATCACAGAGCAGAGAGACCGATCTTCAGTTGCGAGTGGAGCAGCTGGAGAAGGTTGCTATTTCCATGGCCAAAGTGGTCAAAACTTGGAGGCGTGGACCAGGTGGACCAGGTGGAGCACCAGGGAGTGCTTAGTGTTAGACTTTATCATGTAGCTTGTACTGTTATTATCCTAGTCCCGGGGTGTGGGACATAGTTATGAACTTGTTGTCTTTTGGTTGTAGTACAAACAAATGTATCAAGTATGACTCTACTATGTAGGATTTGGTTGTGCTATTATGATATCGGTCCACGTAGGCCGAAATTTTCATGTATGATATTCATGTGTTGTGATTATTCTATGAAATTTCATGTTGTGGTTGTTCTCATCGTGATTTCATTGTATTTATACATGTCGTGGTTGTATTTATACATGTTGTGTTTATATACATACAGGTTGTGGTTGTATATATTTTGTGCGATAATCATTTCTAGTATGATTGTGGTTGATGTATTCTGTTGTGATGTACCAGAATTATGGCACCTAGGAAAACAAGATCCAAGGCTGCTGCAACGGCTACCCCAGATATGACTCAAGCTGCTATCAGGAAGCTCGTTAGGGATAGTATAGCCGAAGCTCTAGAGATTGAAAGAGCCGCAGTTGCCGCAAGAGCTGCCGAAGATGCTTCTCGGATTGAAACATCGGGAGAAGCTAGCAACGGGACTAATGGAAAGAAATGTACGTACAAGGATTTCAAGAGTGGAGATCCTACTTTGTATAAGGGTACTGAAGGGGCTACTGCCATGGTTCGATGGTTCGAACATACCGAATCCGTGTTTATCTTATGCAACTGTCCAGATGATTCCAAGGTAAAGTTTGCCGTTAGTACGCTTCGTGATCAAGCCTTATCGTGGTGGAACTCCTATGCAAAGCCCATAGGGATGGAGAATGCTTACAAGGTCACATGGGACGAGTTCAAAAAGTTGGTAACTAAGAAGTTTTGCCCACGAACCGAAGTGAAGAAGTTAGAGGTAGAGTTTTATGATCTGGTAACCGTGGGGAATGATATCGAGACTTATATTAGGAGGTACCAAGAGTTAGCCGCTCTATGCCCATCTATGGTGCCTGATAATGAAAAGTTGGTTGAGAATTTCATTGGTGGCTTGCCCGAAAACATCCATGGTGATGTGATTTCTTTTGATCCGCAAACTCTTGATGAGGCAATCAGGATGTCTCAAAAGCTCATAGCTCAAGTTCTGAAGAAAGTGACACCCGCCAACAACAACAACAATAACTCCAACCGAAACCGTAACAACAACAATAACACCAACAATTACCGGAACAACAACAACTACTCCAATAACCGAAACAACACCAACCATAACAACAACAACAAAAGGAAATGGGATAACAACCAAGGTAACAACGCCAACCAACCACCACCCAAGAGGCAAGAGACTGCAAAGGCCTATGCTGCTGGTCCGACAGAAAAGAAAGGTTACTCCGGTACTCTACCAAAGTGTAACAAGTGCCAAACTCATCATAACCCAGGAGATTGCCCTAGGCCTTGTCAAAATTGTGGGAAAGTTGGTCATCAAGCTAATGGATGTAGGTCTGCTCCTGGGGTAAACAATCAGAATCCACCGCCAACGTGTTATAGTTGTGGAGAAGTGGGACACTTTAGGAACAATTGCCCGAAGGTAAGGAATCAAGGAGGAATAGCTCGAGGGAGAGCTTACGTCATGGGTGGAGATGATGTCCGCGAAGACCCGAAGGTTGTCACGGGTACGTTCCTTGTCAATAATCGTTATGCTTCTATTTTATTTGATTCGGGAGCCGATAAAAGTTTCGTTTCACTTACGTTTGCACCTTTACTCAACATTACACCAACCGCACTAGACATTTCATTTCAAGTTGAACTAGCTAATGGGTCTTTAGTTAGCACCAATACAATTCTCCGTAATTGCACCATCAATTTCCTTAATCATCTATTCAACATAGATCTTATGCCCGTAGAACTTGGTAGTTTTGACATTGTCATCGGCATGGATTGGTTGTCCCGTCACCGTGCAAAAATTATTTGTGATGAGAAGGTTGTTCATCTTCCTCATGATGGGGAGACATTAGTTGTTCGTGGAGAGCGAAGCGGGACTAGACTTAGTATCATATCATGCATCAAGACCGCGAAGTACATCAAGAAGGGTTGTTATGCATTTTTGGCTCACATCACTGAGAAGAAGTCGGATGAGAAACGACTTGGGGATGTGCCAATTGTTAAGGACTTTCCCGAGGTTTTTCCGGAAGAATTACCTGGACTACCACCTACGCGTCAAGTTGAGTTTCAGATTGACTTAGTGCCAGGAGCCGCACCTGTTGCAAGAGCACCGTATCGCTTAGCGCCTTCCGAAATGCAAGAGTTGTCGAACCAATTACAAGAATTACTGGACAAGGGATTCATTAGACCGAGTTCCTCGCCTTGGGGAGCACCGGTTTTGTTTGTGAAAAAGAAAGATGGATCTTTCAGGATGTGCATTGACTACCGAGAACTGAATAAGTTGACGGTGAAGAATCGTTATCCACTCCCTAGGATTGACGATTTGTTCAACCAGTTGCAAGGTTCTAGTTATTACTCCAAGATTGATTTGAGGTCCGGTTACCATCAGCTTAGAGTTCGGGAGGAGGATGTCCCGAAGACCGCATTTAGAACACGTTATGGACACTATGAGTTTCAAGTGATGCCGTTCGGATTAACTAACGCACCTGCGGTATTCATGGACCTCATGAATAGGGTGTGTAAGCCGTATCTTGATAAGTTTGTGATTGTATTCATCGATGACATCTTAATTTATTCCAAGAGTAAGCAAGACCATGAAGAACACCTCAGAACGATTCTAGAACTGCTCAAGAAGGAGCAATTGTATGCCAAATTTTCTAAGTGTGATTTTTGGATACGAAGGGTTCAATTTCTTGGTCATGTCATTGATAGTCAAGGACTACAAGTTGATCCAGCAAAGATTGAGGCAGTTAAAGATTGGGCTACGCCCAAGTCTCCGACAGAAATTCGCCAATTTTTAGGACTTGCCGGATATTACAGGAGGTTCATTGAAGGGTTTTCCAAGATAGCTAAGCCGCTGACCAAGTTGACACAGAAGAATCAGAAGTACGAATGGGGAGATAAGCAAGAGTCCGCATTTCAGTTGTTGAAACAGAAGCTTTGTAGCGCGCCGGTTTTAGCACTACCAGAAGGAATTGAAAATTTTGTGGTATATTGCGATGCATCACACAAAGGGCTTGGAGCCGTGTTAATGCAGAACGAGAAAGTGATTGCTGATGCGTCACGTCAACTTAAGAAACACGAGAAGAATTACACTACGCACGATTTGGAGTTGGGTGCTGTAGTTTTCGCACTCAAGATTTGGAGGCACTATCTTTATGGCACCAAGTGTGTGGTATTTACCGATCACAAGAGCTTACAACATATACTTGATCAGAAGGAACTCAATATGAGGCAACGTCGTTGGCTAGAGTTGCTTAGTGACTACGATTGTGAGATTCGATATCACCCGGGAAAAGCTAATGTTGTAGCTGACGCTCTTAGCAGGAAAGAATGACCCAAACCTTTGAGGGTCAGGTCATTGGAATGACAATTATTTCACCTTTACCATCAAAGATCTTAGAGGCTCAGATTGAAGCACTCAAAGAAGAAAACCGACCACACGAGAAGATTTATGGTATGCCCGAGAGCGAGAATGGATTTGTAAAGAGATCCGATGGAGTGTTATGCTTCAAGGACAGAAGTTGGATACCCCTTTATGGTGGAGTACGAGAGTTGATTATGCATGAGTCGCACAAGTCGAAGTACTCTATTCATCCAGGTTCTGATAAGATGTATCAGGATCTCAAGCAACTTTATTGGTGGCCCGATATGAAAGCAGAGATAGCGAGGTATGTTAGCAAATGTCTTACGTGTGCTAAAGTGAAAGCCGAGAATCAGAAACCGTCAGGGTTACTTCAACAGCCAGAGATTCCTCAATGGAAATGGGAGCGTATTACAATGGACTTTGTTACTAAACTTCCTAAGACTTCAGGTGGATTCGACGCTATTTGGATTATAGTAGATCGTCTCACCAAATCAGCCCATTTCATACCGATTAGAGAGACTTATTCCATGGACCAACTCGCTAGACTTTATGTCAAGGAAATAGTCTCAAAGCACGGTGCACCAGTCTCCATCATTTCCGACAGAGATAGTCGTTTTACTTCAAATTTCTGGAAGTCACTACAAAATGCATTCAACACCAAATTAGACATGAGCACTGCCTACCATCCTCAGACCGATGGTCAGAGTGAGAGGACGATTCAGACATTAGAAGATATGCTCAGGGCGTGCGTGATTGATTTTGGACATGGTTGGGCTAACCATTTGCCATTAATCGAGTTTTCTTATAATAACAGTTATCATTCGAGCATAAAGGCCGCACCATTTGAGGCATTGTACGGTCGTAAATGCCGGTCCCCAGTGTGTTGGGCCGAAGTTGGTGAAGTACAATTAACCGGTCCAGAGATGGTACGAGATACAACCGAGAAGATTGTTAAAATTCGAGAAAGGCTCGAAACAGCTAGAAGTCGACAGAAAAGCTATGCAGATGTTCGACGCAAACCATTGGAATTTCAAGTTGGAGATAAAGTCATGTTGAAGGTTTCGCCTTGGAAGGGCGTGATCCGATTTGGGAAACGCGGGAAGCTAAACCCGAGATACATTGGGCCATTCAAGATTCTGGAAAAGATTGGTCCGGTAGCCTACAAGCTTGAACTTCCGCCAGAACTCAGCAACGTTCATAACACATTTCATGTTTCAAACCTCAAGAAGTGTCTTTCCGACGAGTCGTCCGTTATTCCACTTGAAGAAATTCAACTAGATGACAAGCTTAATTTCGTGGAAGAACCTGTAGAAATCATGGACCGTGAGGTCAAGCAACTGAAGCAGAGTCGAATTCCTATCGTGAAGGTTCGCTGGAATTCTCGAAGAGGACCCGAGTTTACTTGGGAACGAGAAGACCAAATGCGACGCAAGTATCCACACCTTTTTCCTGAACCTGCTTCTGAAACCAACAACAATTGAATTCAGGGACTGAATTCCCTTTTGGAGGGGCGACTGTCACAACCCGTAATTTCAGGTCACTTTCCTAACCTCGACAAATCACCATTCATGTCCATCATTCATCATTCATTTCAGCGTAACCGGTTTGGGTTAGCTGCAAAATTTATGCATCATCAGTAGGATCATTGCATACGGACTAGTAATAGTCTGCATATCATCATATTTACATTTTCATACTATTCCACTCGTAGGTTTATCAAATTAATATTTTTGTTACATTTGACGTTTTACGTATAATTACTTTTAATTAAAACGTTAACGTGCGATCGATAAATGTGACTAACACGTCCGACAATCCCCACGATGGTCCCGATATATTTTATACTCGTTTTAACATCAAGAAAATTATAAAATTCATTTACCCGGTATTTTGCGAATTTATTTAATTTATATCGTTCATTTAAAATAATTACGACGGTTTTTGTAAAAACTAAACGATAATTACCCGAACACCCAATATTTGTACCCAACATATTTTTGTAATTTTTATGACTTCGTCAAGTCCCGGTTAACTCCGTTAAATTTTATTTCTAGCAAACACGGTACCCGGTTACACCTAAAACTAATTAAATTAAACTCCTAAACACATGTAATCATCACATGGTTAATCAAAAGAGGCCCCCCCCCCTCTTGTCCCTTTGTGCGCCGGCCATGAGCCCCCAAAAACACCCCAACACTTGCTAACTTCCTATCTCAATTAATGCCTATCAAATCTTGTCTAATATATACTTAACCACATTATTTCACTTCATTTTACACATAATCTTCAAGTAAACTAGCAAGATTCTCTCTTCTTCCTCCCCCTCTTGGTGCTCGGCCTACACAAGAAACACAAGCAAGGATCACCAATTTTACAAGCTCATTACATAAACAAGTCCATCTAGTATTCCTTTAAGGGTTTTGAAATACAAACTCAAAGGTTTCTTAGGTTTTCATCATCTTTTTATCACTAATCTTTCAAGTAAGTTGTCAAAACTCATATTCATAATTTTACCAAGTTAATATAATGTTCATATCATTTTTATGCAAGATCTATATGTATATGTTAGTTATACCACTCCTTTTAAATCTTTTTGCAAGTTATGAGCCCTAGAAGTGTTTTATACTTAGATCCTTGTTAGATCTACATGGATGATGATGTTTAGGACCCTTGACACTTTAAAAAGATATATGGTAAGTTTTAGAAAGATTGGTTGTTGTTTGTGACATTTTTGGACAAGTTACTAACTAGAAAATCAAGTTTTAACAAGTATATAAAACATTCTGTCCTTAAAAGTGAAACGTGGGAAAATCAGTAGGTGTGAGATGATTTTTGGCCAAATATTTAGAAAATACATTCCGAGACGAAGCCGTGGCCGAAAACGGGGATAAAAACGAGTTAATAACGAAGGAGATATGATTTTTCAAAGTTTAACGACGAAAACTAATTTTCCGGAAAACTACATGCTGTTACACGACTTTCGACGGACAAACTGAGGCGTTTAACGCGACCTAGATGACCCGGGCTACTGAAAATATATTAGTACATGTTTATACGAAACCACGGGTATAAAGAACGTCGAAAACGAGCTAATAACGAACAAGATACACGCGTTTAAACATCGATAATATACCTTTCATTTTGACAGCTTTTTAACTAGAAAATGTTTACGTACTAGAAACTATATTTTTCACGTAACGACTATGGAGAACCGTAATTCTTACCCGTTGGAACACGTACGATCAAAGACTTATTAACACGACTATCATATTACATTTCATGTTTTCAAAACGCCGATACTAACACGAACGTTTTATACACTTTATTACATGACTAGTTTTGACGAAACAAGTTAACATATTTATATCAAGTTTTGGAAGAACCTTACATATTAACGATAACTATTATTTTCAAAGTACGAGTGGCATGGGTTACATATACATGTACATGCACTACATTGCCTCATAATCTAAGTAGATTATGCTCATTCATGATAGGTAGCGGCTAGTGTTCGCGCCTTGTTATTCCAAGTATTCCGATTTCATAACATTGTTGTATCATCACTTCAGGTGAGTTTTCATAGCCCCGTTTTTCAATTTATTATTTCATTTCAAATCCCACGGGGGAGAATACATTGCAACCATTTTTTATATGCGAGCCCTAGTATCAAATTCCTTGTACATAGATTAAGTTACCTTGTGCCATATGAAAGTCCCCTATATCATGAACCGTTAATTTACCTGTAAGCGAGAGTGAGTGGATAGATCTATCGAGGGTGACGCCTCCATCCGTGTTGGCTTTGACCAACAACCGATAGCGGATGCATTTCATGTCTTTTTATTAGAGTGCCTGGCAAAACACTCTGAGGGGCACCACAGATTCAGTCATAGTTTCGGGGTCATGAGCTTAAGTCTATTGTACACCATTTTTATGTGACTTATGTCATACGCTTTATACTTGTGGCTATCGTATACCTTCATTTTATTAAACCTATGATCTCTCACCAACTTTATGTTGACCGTTTTTAGCAATGTATTTTCAGGTAATTAGCTAGCGTGTGGACATGCATTTGGCTATTTTGGAGTCGCGGGGTCGACTTGCATCACTTATTTTCATGCACTTATGTAAACGTTTGATCTACTATGGTTTTGTTATATAAACTTGCAACATCATTTGGGACCTATGTTTTGTAAACTCTGATTTTAATTATGATCAAACGTGTATTTTCAAAACGACACTTTAGGTCGTTCAATATATCCATTGTATGAGACGCCATGAAAGTCACACCAAGGTATTCATATCCGCTGCCATTAACAGGTAAATTCAGGGTGTGACACATCACTTGCCTCCTATCGCGCGACTTGCTCGAATATTTCACTGCAAATATCGAAGTCATTTCTTACGTATCGCCTCATGACTTTACAAGTCATCCCTCTAAATCCGTCTCGTGACTTCTCAAGTATTTCACTGGAAATACTAAGTCATGTTTCTCGACTTGCTCTATAACTCTATGAGTTATTCGTCTCATTCCGCTCATGACTAATTAAATATTTCATTGGAAATATTGTAGTCATCCTCCAAATCTTGACTCATGACTTCTACTTATTTCACGGGAAATATTAAAAGTCAATCCTCATTCTCCTTCAATGACAACTTAGGCATACTAAGGTCATTCCTTGTCATTTCGCCTAATCGCTTTCGTCAAAGAGTTTATTAGGTATAAACTTTTTCCTCGCGTCAAAAAGTCTTACTAAATAAGTAAGATTAATCAGTCAAGAGTCGAAACAGAACAAAAATGGGTCTTACAGACACACGGCTCCACTAAAGTGATACGGCACCACTAATGTTTAGCGGTACCGTGGATCTGAGGAAACCCGTTTTTCTTTTCTTTCCTTCTGCACACCCATTCAAAACTAACACACCAATTTCCTGCTGCTGTCAAAAACCAAACCCAACACCAAAATCCAATTACACTCTTGCTAATCAAGTTCGAGGCATTACAATCAACAAATCTTAATCACTACAATACAAATTGTAAGTCAATTATCTTTAATTTCTTTTCAATTTGAGTGTAGGGTTTGTTCATATGCATAAAATCGAATTGGGGGTTATCAATTTTTGTTAAACTTTTATGCAATTAGAACTAGGATTAGACAATGTAGTACTTACACGATTCCCTAAACCTAGGATTTTTACAAACCCATTAATGTTGCATAATCTAGTCCAAATTTAACCATTTAAATCGGATTAAGATAAATTATTTCTAGTGGAATCATGTCTAGGATACTTAAAATTGGATTAGGAATCATTAACAATGAGGCTTTTCAATTTTGAGAATTTTGGCGCCAAGTTGAGGCATTTGCCAAACACCCCAATTCCAACATTTTCGAAAAAATTTCACGTATCTAGGATCATGAAACCTTTTTTTCATGCATTGTTGATGCAAACCAAAAACGTTTTTGCATGCATACATGATCTCACAAATATGGATCGAATTACATAATTAATGTGTATTCTTCGACATATTTGTTTGAGCAAAAGTGAAGTTAGGAGTGTTTGGGTAATCTCATTAGGTTTGTTTTTAGAGTCGAGATCACCGCACCTCTACATTGTTTGCATTTAGGCACACACACATTAAAGATGTGATCACCGAAATGCAACAAGTTAACATATACAAAATTAAACTTTTGTAGGTAACGATGCCTCGTAATGATTATCAAGATACCAAACCTTACATTCCCCGTCTACTAGACGATCCTAACATCCCCGATGAGCAAAAAGCTTATCTTGCTAAAGTCCAAGATCAATATATACACAAAGGTCGTGTAGTCGATGCTTATTTCGTTCTCTTGGATAACATCCAAGCTTGCTTCCCTACTATTGACTTTGATTGTTTAAACAAAATAAACGATCAAATTTGTCCTCGTTTTGTCCTCGAGTTTTATAGTCGAGTCCGTACCTTCAATGACCTTGAGGGTAATGTCTTCCTTGATTTTTGGATCCAAAACCAAAACATCATTTTTTCAGTCTCCGAGCTTGGTGTAATTCTCGGTGTTCCTTCATATGGTCAGTGTGCATACACTGAAGACCATTCCCTCGAGTCTCTTTTCTACAATCTTGAAAATCAAGGTACTTATCGTACCGAAATCCCCAACCTCGAAGCCATCAAACAAGTCATCCAAACTCCTCGAGTCGCTAATACGTATCAAAAACATGATGGTTCCATCGTCCATATTGACCCAAACAAAATTTACCTTAAAGAACTCCTTCCCGACCTCAGAAGTTGGGAACTTCTTTTACGTGAGAACGTTTTGAGCCTTGCGGGAAACCGTGATCACGTTTCGGCGAGTCTCGCCCACATGCTTTGTTGTCTTAGTATCGAGGAACCATATAACCTCGCATACTAAATGGTCAAAAGGATGGGCAACATTCATAGTCGTTCCGATAAGCTCATGTCATACGGCATGTTGCTTACTCGTCTCTTCACGTGGGTCATGGAAAATTTCCCACATCTTAATAATGTCGGCTATGTCCTTGTCAATCTCGTCATGAAACCCCTTGGTGGACCACAACGTCGCACAAAGTAACGTAAGGACAAAGGGTCCAAACGTGGTTGTAAATCCACTTCCGATATTCCTCTCTCTTCCTCCTCCTTCGGTCATGGTTCGTCGTCTCAACCTATGGATGAGGATGATGATGAGGTGAACAAAGAAGGAACGTCTCGTCCTCGTACTCCCTCTCCCGACACCTACTTTCGTAACCTTGACACCTCATCGTTCAAACAAACCTCCGACCTTGAATTCAGCCAAACCAACTTATCCATGATGATGAGAAGGCAAACAACCATGTACATTCGACAAGTGTCGATGCATGAGCAAACAATCGAGGGATTCAAGTCCATTGGCAAGGCAATCAAAGGACTCGGGAATAAGATAAAGAAGTTGGGGAAGAGAAGGGATTAGATAGTGTTACTTAAGTAGTATTACTAACTTAAGTATTGTTAAGCTATTATCAATGGGGTCATGGCAATGTCCATCTAACATTAACATGTTTAAATTGTCTTAACAATTTTTACTTGACATTGGTAACTTTAAGTAGTTAATCAACATTAATGTTTTTATCTTTTTCATGAGCTTTGCCTAGTTCATATTATTTGTTTTCATGCATGCACTAGATGATAAAATTGTTTAATGCATGCTTAATCGTTGCCTAAACTTAGATGATCACATGATTTTGTTAGTTGCTAGTTGAAGACTAGTGTTAGGAAATCTATGTGATAACTCTTTAGAAGTTTGAGGCTTTGGGATTTGCTGCAATACATTCCACCCAGAATTATTCATTTTAGGCAGCCTAGAACCTGCAGAACTGGAAAAAGAGTCAACTGCAGGCCACAACTCCACTAAATAGGGCACGGCTCCACTAAATTTAGTGGTGCCGTGGTACATTTAGTGGTACCGTGCCCTGGGAAGTCGAATTTAACTGTTCTCTTCCACTTTTTGACTCTCTTTTCCTGGAAATCTGCAAACACAACCTGATTCCAATACACCCAAATCCCCAAATTCACAATCCTATCCAAACTTGCATGTTTTGATTTGGCTATATAAGCTAACATCATACATTGCTCATCCTCACCACTTCACATTCACCATACAATTATCATATCTTCAACCATGGCTACCACTTCACACAAAGCTAAAAAGCCAAGATTTAACCTCAAACCAACCAATGAGACAATTCTTATTGATCAATGGATCAAGAATGTCAACACACCACAAACCTCAACCAAACCTTCCAATGAGATAATTTTCATTGATTTAACCTTGGATGATGATGAAGAAACCCTCACACCACAAACCTTAACCAAATCAACCTCCTCAATCTCTACACCCCAAGCTCCATCAAAAGCCAACTCAACAAGGCCAACATCATCATCCACCTCCACCACAAGAATCACCACACCCATGTCTCAACCAAGTCCTATTCATCCACTAGCCTTAACACTCACCTTATCACCATCAACTCCCTTTGAACTTGGCACTAACACATCATCCTCATCACTCTCACCATCACCACAACCACTAATGGGTCATCCCATTCTCTATCCCCTACAACCACATAACCTAAGTTATCCTTGTTGTCACCACAACCAACACCTCATCATGTGCCTTAGAGATGAGTTGAGTCTTCAATTCTCCTACCTTGAGCACCTTCTCACACCACCATAAGGACCCATCATACTACCCCCTCCACCACCAAATAGCCCAACCAACTAAACATGGTTATGTTTAGTTTCTCCAATAAAAGTCTAGGAACCCTTTTTGGAGTTTGAAGCAAATCTTGAAGTCTCATACAACTATTGATGTTTATGTGCTTTCTTATTGTTTAATTTGCTTCTATCATGTAGTCATACTTATGTATGACATTTATTTTATGAATGAATGTTTTCTTTTATGTGGTTATTTTATTGTGTTTGGGGCTTGGCTCTTTAGTCATTTTTGTGGTTGGATATTTGTCCTGTGTGCTACATGTTAGATTTTGTATACTTGTTATCTAACCTTGTCTTGTAGCATGAATCATTGCTCGATTCCTTGGTGTCCTCCAAACGAGGGGGAGTATACATCAAGGGGGAGCCTTAGCAACCTTTTTGCTTTGACAAAAACGGGGAGAAATAGGAGTAAACTCATTAAAAACTTGTTAAAATTAATTTTAACCTAAAATGAGTTTATGTTTTGTCATCATCAAAAAGGGGGAGATTGTTGATGCAAATAATGTTCTAAAAATGTTATTTCTATCTTTCGATAACTTCACGTTTTGAGGATGACAAAATGTGAAATCAAGTTACGTTAAAATTAACGTAAACAAGTTTTTAATCGGAAGACCCCGTTTCTACACAAATCACTCTAGAACAAAGTTACAACTTAACTAACGATCAAAGAAGTGAATTTGAGTTTTAGACATCACATTTTTATGTGACAAAATATTTCTTTCAAAAATATACTTTACAATTTATTTTTGAATAATTAAGAAATGTTTTAATGGAAAAATAAGTTTAAAATACATAACAGCTATTCTCCCCTACCAAAATTAGCTCCAAACTTCCCCAAATAAGTTTTCACCAGAAAAGACAAAAAATGGAGCGTCTTTGTCTGACACGGTTCCACTAAATTTAGTGGAGCCGTGGGTGATTTAGTGGAGCCGTCCCCCTATAACGGCCAGATTTTTTCTGCCTATAAATACCAGCCCACTTCACAGATTTTCTTCACCCTTTTTCACACAGAAACTTCTGAGTTTAAATCCTTCACACCATTTTCTTTTCTTGATCATTTAGTTTAGTTTTTCTTTTGTTCAAGAGTGATCCAATCATCCAACTTAGAGATCCTCTTCATTCCTCTTCAATAGCAAGAGAAGAACACAAAGTATCCAAGTTGATACAAGGTGTTGTCATTCCTCTTCAAGTGCAAGAGAAGAACTCAAGGTATCCAAGAAGATACAAGAGTTGTAGTAGTTGTTAGGTTTCTTGTAACATTTGTTACATCCTTTTTGTATCATAGCATACATCAAGATCATTTTTCTTTTGTGAGAGTGTGAGTGAATATCATTGTGATCTTATAGAGATAGTGAATATCTCTTGAAGCCATTGGGCTTGTGTGATTGATCAAGAAGATCAAGGGTCAATAGGATAGTGTTAGTCAAGTGAGTGTTGATCATTGTGATCGTGTCGAGATCTTTGAGATCTCTTGAAGCCATTGGGCTTGAGTGATTGATCGTGTGGATCGTGATAGATTGGTGCTAGCTAAGATTAGCACTCGACATCTAGCTTAGTTTCGGAAAACAAGTTAAGTGACATGTACGGTTTTCTCAGCCTTAAGGGAGGTTGTTGACATAGTGCTTGAAACTCTCGAGTGTTGTACTCGGGGAGTGGAGTAGGGTAAAGAAGATCTTCGTAGCTGAACCACTATAAATCCTTTTGTCCCGGTTTGATCTTTCCATCTCTACTCTTTACTTTCATTACTTATTATTAGTTAGTTTAGTGTGTAGTTCATATTGGTGTTGTTTGATTGCACATAAGAATCAAATCAAAGGTTTCCAATAGCAAAGTTTTTAAGAAGTCTTAAAAGAACTAAAAGAACTTAAAAACTGGTAAAACTATTCAACCCCCCATTCTAGTTTTTCACATACACTATTAAGACCCTATAGCTTATTTCTCAATAAAAGCCAATTTTGAGAGTTTAAAACCTTTGAATTTTGGAAATCACAGTAAAACACACAAATCCACTAAGATAAGCTCAAATCAACTCAACTTAAGCTTATATGACTGATTTAGATTAGATTCAAGTTGGCTTAATGACCTATAATCAGTAAACTCCTTTTTGACCCATTTCTATCTTTTTGCCAAACACCCCTTAACACAGCCTAAATCTGATTTTAAGCTTGATTTATACCTTTTTAAGCTAACTTTGGCAAAGACCAGATGTTAACTAAGTAATAAGGCTTAATAAGCAAATTTCAACCTTTAAAAAGCACTTTTCAAATAAGCTACCCAAATAAGCAGTGAAAAGCTAAACTAGGCAGATTATATGAAATACTTAAGCAAATGAGTTTAAAGCTACGAACTAAGCATGATAAGAAATAAAAAAGCATAAATAAGCAGAAAGTAACAGTAAATAAGAACTAATAAGAAGAACTAAGCACTAAGCAGTTTATAAGCTAAAAGATGAAAATTGAACTTACAAAGGCCCTTTGCTCAAACAAGGGCATCAACATGCTCATAGAGCTTATCTACAAGCTCCAGCTTGTTTTAAACAAGCTGGTAAACCCATAAGCCCATCCATGTTTGGCTTATCTTCCAAATAAGCTTAAATCATTTTCCTCTTTTAATACCTCTTGAGTGAGTTTTGTTTAGTTAGTGAGCTTATGAACTTAAGCTATAGAGAAGCTTAAATGCATAAGTATTAGCTTAGTAAAGATAAAACGGGCTTATAGATCAACTTTTAACAAGATTTCTAACAATATCATAAGTAAAAAGTAAATAAGGATAAACTGAAATTTAAGAACACTTTGGATTAAACTGAGCTTTAAGCTTTCATTAATAATAAAACAGTACAATGCTTTTAATAGAAAATAGATACTACAATAAAACTAAGTTTAAGCTAAGAACTGAAAAAAAGTAAAAAAGAGATCCCCTGCTCTTGTTCTGCTTCTTTATTTATATAGTCCTCGGGATTTCTCTCCTTCTAAAGAAGCTTCACGTAGCTTGATTATCAACCCTTGGATAGGCTTGGTGCCCAATCCAATCAATCTTGCCCGTTGGATGATTTCCCGCTCAAAGATATAGGAGCTTTCACACGGATTGCCAGCTTGGAGTGTAGACATGTGATGGGGGGGGGGAAGGAATATAGCACATGGGGTGAGCAGGCTTGGCTTCCCTCTGGTTTCGTCTTCTTCAGCCATCACTGTCATCCTAGAAAAAGCCCCCTTTGGCGGTAAAATAAGTATGGATGGGTATTGACTCATTGACCGAAATACTGGTGGATTAGGGGTGATAAAATGGGCTGACTTGGCTCATTAACATGGGTCGGGTTGGCCCATAAAATGTAAATAGGATTTTGGGTCCGTTTTTCAATGCTCATTCCAATGCTATATCCTGGGGTTGACTTTGACTTCGTCTTGACTTGATTAAATGCACAAACGTTGCCGAGTCGATCCAAAAATTTTCTGTTTTCGCTCCGTTTTCAATCCTTTTGAACCTATAACACTTAAAACACAATCCAATGATATTTGTGATATAATTTGACATAATTGGTTGTTTTTAGTCATTTTTACGGGTTTAATGGGTATAAAATGATGAGTAAATAGGCACTCATCATCCCCCCACACTATCAATTGCTAGTCCCTAGCAATCCGATCATATAAAGTAATGAAAGGATTAAAAGAATACCAAGGATACCCCATTTTGACTTTTTATTCAATGCAAGGAATTTAAACTAGAACAAAAATAGATATTATGCTTGATTTTACGAATGGCATGACGGAACAGGATTCACACAAACTGGGTGACTCGGGGGAATTGTAATCGTCATCCTCTTTTTGTTACTCCCAACTAAGTTTAAACTCATTGTGCAAATATTTTTGTAAAATGCTAACACTACTTATACTAATAATCTATGTAAGCCGGAACTTAAATTTTCACAACCACAATTATCCTAGAAGTTAGGTGAGTGTGCTCACTTTCAAAAATTTTGACCGCAGAAATCGACATTTATTATGGTTGTTATTTGTTTAAGTCAATATTAATTTACCGGGAACCTCGAAATCCAAGGATCAAAAAGGGTCTTTTCCGTGTAGCGACTTTCTTCTCAGCTTGTCTTTAGCGAAACTTAGGAGGCTAGGTTTTTACACCCTCAAGAATAGTATCGGAATAAGCAAGATTTCGATTTTCAAAGATTTACGAGATTACCGCTAAGTTAATATTAAATACTTAAATAGATAGCAACCGACGATCATTTAGAGATTAGAGACTCAAAGGAGAGATCACTCCATGTAGCGACTTTCTTCTCAGCACATCACAGCCGAACGACTTAGGTGACTAGGCTTTTGACACCCTACAGAGAATAGTATCGGAGCTCACAGGACCTTTGAAATCAACAATCTACCAAATTACCGTTAATCTTTAAGATAAAATTGACGAATACTAGTTCAACTCCCGATTTAAATTTAAGAAAAAACAAGTTTCGTACATTTATTCATAAGTAACATAAACATTTTTATTCAAGCAACATTTTTTTACCACCAATTTTTTTACCACCATTTTCCCCAACATCATACTTGCAACTTTACTCACTTCATTTTGCAACATTATTCTGATTGTAAGAAAGTATGCTTTTTCCAAAATTTAAATAAAAACTTAAATTCAGACTCTATATAAAAATTGTATAAAAATTTATTTTTTCATAACAAAATGATTTCTAACGTTCAAAAGTTTGAAAAGAGAACTTATTTAATTAGATTAGTTAGCTTCTGGGAGGAAAAGCCATAGATTACATATATAAGCTCTAAAGAGAACCAACTACTCCACGCTTAGCATTTTCATTTGCACAATTTGTAAAAACTTAGTCTAAACATTAAGGGAGCAGCCAAATCAACATTCTGGCAGAGTCAGGATCCCCCTTGTTCTAGCCTAATCAAGACTAAACTTCCATTAATGCCGAAGCATTAATGTATTGCAAATTCTTCTTCTTCTTTTTTTTTTCTTTTTTTTAATGTGCAAAGCACTTCTTTTTCATGCAATTTCTTATTTTAAGACGAGAAAATTTTAAAATTTTGGTCAAAACGGGGGTACTAGGGTACTAGTAGGCACAAATGTGATCAAATTCGCTAGAATTCCCCCCCCCCCCCACACTTAGAATTAAATATTGCCCTGAATATTCAAAGTACCAGCTATTATGCCGACACTATAGAAGGTAAAAAGGTAATACTACTAGCCAAGTGTGGGAAAGAAATCCTTTTTTTTTTTACAAACAAGGATTAATAAGATATCCCTAGATAATTCTTAGCAAAAAGATCGGATATTGGGCGGCTGAATTGAAAACAGACGCTCTATTCATCACGATCTAAGGGAATCCTGAAAACAAGAGCAAATACACAAAATCAAAGCAATGGTAGAGGCATCCCCCCACACTTAGTGTTAGAAAATAGAAAGAAGTAGAGATCCTCGGGTTGCCTCCCGAGAAGCGCTTGTTTTTAGTAACCGAGTCACGAGCCTGACTCGACCCCAAATTCATTGGTCCATGGGGAAAGGTTGGAGATCCGGGACAACCATAGTCGGTATGTCCCCTCCAAAATAATGCTTCAACCTATGACCGTTCACCTTGAAGTTTGGTCCGTCGATTTTAGATAACTCGACGGCACCATAAGGAAAAACTTTGGCAACGGTGAATGGTCCGGTCCAACGGGTTTTAAGTTTACCTGAGAAAATCTTCAATCGAGAATTGAAAAGAAGGACTCGGTCACCAACGTTGAAAACGCGGTTCTTGATCTTGGAGTCGTGGATCTTCTTTGTCTTCTTTGTAGATCAAAGAGTTCTCGTAGGCTTGGTAACGAAGTTCATTTAATTCATTGAGTTGAACTTTTTGGTGATCACCCGCGGACTTAAGGTCAAAGTTTACATGCTTCAAGGCCCAATAGGCTTTGTGCTCGAGCTCGATCGGTAGATGACACGTCTTTCCGTACACAAGGTTGTAAGGAGTGCACCCGATGGGTGTTTTATAAGCGGTATGGAAGGCCCATAGTGCATCATCTAATTTGTCCGACCAAGAGGCACGGTTTTCGCCTACGGTCCTCTCCAGAATTCTTTTCAAACCACGGTTGGAAACTTCCACTTGCCCACTAGTTTGTAGGTGATACGCGGTAGCAAGACGGTGAGTGACACTGTACTTAAGCATGACCTTTGCGAATTGGTCATTGTAAAAGTGCGTACCGCGATCACTAATGATAGCACGGGGAGTTTCAAACCGAGCAAAAAGAGATTTTAAAAATTTAGCAACTACACGGGCGTCGTTGGTGGGGAGCGCTTTCGATTCAACCCATTTAGACAAGTAGTCGACCGCCACGAACGGCCCCATAAAGTCGATGCCCCAAACGTCGAAGATTTCACAAACTTGGATGGCATTTTGGGGCATTTCATCCTTTTGCGAGATTTTCCCGTTACGTTGACAAGAGTCACAGTATTTAACCAAGTCATAGGCATCACGATAAATTGTGGGCCGATAGAAACTGGAATCAAAGACTTTTTTAGCGGTGTAGTTGGCACCATGATGTCCCTCGGTAGGTCCATTATGGCAATCCGTGAGGATATCAACGGCTTCTTGGCCATGAACACATCGTCTAATCATTTGATCGGCACAAATCTTAAACAAGTAGGGGTCGTCCCAAAAATAATGTTTCACATCCTTGAAGAATTTCTTCTTTTGTTGGGATGACATCCCTTTCACAATAAAATTCCCCGCATGGTAATTTGCAAAGTCGGCAAACAATGGGGTACTAGAATCACTTTTAAGCGATATCATTCCAAGAGTCTCAAGAGGAAATGTTTCGGTAATTTCATTTTTCTCGAGAACACCTTGATGAGGGTTCTCTAATCTAGAGAAATGGTCGGCGGCGAGATTCTCCGCTCCTTTTTTATCACGGATGATGATATCAAATTCTTGAAGGAGGAGAACCCACCGAAGCAATCTCGGCTTTGCATCTTGTTTTGCAAAAAGATATTTAAGAGCCGAGTGATCCGTATACACTATGATTTTTGACAAGATTAAGTATGGCTGGAATTTCTCAAAAGCATACACCACGGCTAATAATTCTTTCTCTGTCGTGGTGTAATGAGCTTGAGCATCGGTCATAGTTTTGCTCGCATAGTGTATAGGCTGAAAATGTTTCATTTTTCGTTGCCCCAAGACCGCACCTATGGCAAAATCACTAGCATCACACATGAGCTCAAAAGGTAGGTCCCAATCGGGAGTATCTTTCTCAAGGAGACGAGTCATCCGCCAGGCGATTTTCAAAAAATCTTGAATAAATCGACGATAGAAATCGGCGTGACCAAGAAAACTCCGAACACCTTTGACGGTGGTGGGATGAGGTAGCTTAGAGATAACATCTACTTTAGCCTTATCTACCTCAATCCCGCTTTTAGAAATCTTATGGCCGAGGACAATGCCTTCTTTGACCATGAAATGACTTTTCTCCCAATTTAGACAAAGATTAGTGTCTTCACAACGCTTTAGCATCTTGTCCAAATGGGAGAGGCAAGTTTTGAAAGAATCCCCAAAGACCGAGAAATCGTCCATAAATACCTCCATAGTTTCCTCGATCATATCGTGGAAAATGGCCATCATACACCTTTGGAACGTGCCCGGAGCATTACATAAGCCGAAAGGCATGCGTCGGTAGGCAAATGTTCCATAAGGGCAATTGAAGGTGGTCTTTTCTTGGTCTTTTGGGTCGATGGGAATTTGGAAGTAACCCGAGAAACCGTCGAGAAAACAATAGTATTCGTTTCCCGCTAGTCTTTCGAGCATTTGGTCCATGAATGGGAGAGGAAAGTGGCCTTTACGGGTGGCGTCATTTAACTTTTGGTAGTCAATGCATACACGCCATCCCGTTACCAATTGAGTAGGAATCAACTAGTTTTCATCATTTTCAAAAACGGTAATATCACCCTTTTTGGGCACACAATGCATGGGGCTCACCCAAGGACTATCCGAGATAGGGTAAATCAAGCCGGCATCAAGGAGTTTGAGAACCTCCTTTTTGATAACCTCATGGATTTTAGGATTAACCCTTCTTTGGTGTTGAACCGCCGGTTTAAAGTTGTCCTCCATTAAAATCTTGTGTGTACAAAATTCCGGGTTAATACCCTTAATGTCGGAAAGTTTCTACGCGATGGCTCACTTGTGTGACTTTAAAACCTTTATGAGAGCAGCTTTCTCCTCATCATTCAGGTCTTTAGCAATTATGACGGGTAATTTATCGGTACCCTCAAAAAATGCATATTCGAGATGAGGTGGTAAGTCCTTAAGTTCGATCTCCGGAGGATCATTAGAATTTTCAATAGGATTGATTTCCTCAATATGAAGTTCTTTTGGAGGGAGAGATGATGGATCATCATTAAGCAACTTCTCAAGGAGAAGAATGTCTCCCTCTGGGTTAAATACACCATCATTAATTCTCGGTGGAATTGAATCACAAGATAAACAAGCTTCAATCTCTTCCAAAATGAAGTTACCTCCCTCAATCTGAGTGATAAATGGGGAAGAGAGAGCAATGATAGGACCTAACGAAGTGGGATTGCCACTTGTTAAATAATCCGAGAATCCAAGAACTTCGTGAGCATACTCCTCACAAGCAATGTCTTTGATATCGATTCGATTAACCGATATATCATCATATTTAGAGGAGTATCTCAAAGTTTGATCGAGATTAAATGTTACGGATTCATCATTAACACGAAGGGTTAATTCTTCACCATAAACATCAATTAAAGCTCGTCCCATCCTCCAAAAGGATCTCCCAAGAATGAGGGGAGCCCGAGGATCGGCATCAAAATCAACGACTACAAAGTCGGCTGGAAAATGGAACTTTCCTACTTTAACGAAGACATCTTCGGCAACACCTTTCGGAATAGTAACCGATCGGTCCGCAAGTTCGAGAGTCATTCGTGTAGGAGTAAGCTCTGGGAGAAAAAGCTTTTTCCAAACGGAAAGAGGCATTAGATTGATGCATGTGCCGAGATCGGCCAAGGCTAAGCATTCATCTAGCTCTAGAAAATCACAAGGAATGAGAAACTTGCCGGGGTCTCTTAGTTTTTTGGGCAACTTTTTAAGAAGCTCCGCCAAACAATTCTCATTCAATGGAGTATTAGTCAATTCAAACAATTTTTCTTTATTGCTAAGAAAACTCTTGAATGTAGCAGCAAATTTTGGCATATAAAGAAGAGCATCCGCGAAACTAATATCGAAGTGTAATTTTTGAAAGATTTCAAGAAACTTCATCATTTGGCTATTAGTTTTGTCACGGAGCTTTTGATTATTAATCCTCGAAGGATATGGAATAGAAGACTTAGGATTGGTCTTCGGAACATCGGGTTCCGAAATTGAAGTTTGGACGATTGGAGGTTGGACGGGTGCGGTACTTTGTAGGCTTGAAGAATGCACTTTGTCCTTTGTCACCTTGGTTTCTTGTTCCACTTCCCTCACCGGAGAGGGATTAGGAATCGAGGGTCCATCATACACCCTACCACTTCGAGTGGTGATTGCTTTCAACTTACCTTTTAGGTTGGGAAAGGTATTGCCCGGGAGAGATCCCAAAGTTGAAGCTTGATGGATTTGATTAATGAGACAAGCGAACATGTCTCAATTTTGTTTTGAGATTGATCAATTTTGTTATTTGTGGTCCTAAGTTCATTCTTAAGCTCATTACCCCTGCTTAGACATTGAAATTTGGAAATCATTTTTCAAAGTTGTTATTTGATTTTGCATTGCCCTCATGTTCGCCTCATTTGACTTAATGTAATAAGCAAGTTCATTGGAGGGAAGAGTAGAGGCTTGGTAATTAGGAGCTTGATACCCTTGATTGAAATTAAGCCCTTGGGTTGGGTATTGATTGATCAGGGCTTGAAATTGGTGTTGCACATTTTGCCCTCTTCCTTGATTTTGATTGAACCTATTTTGGTTGTTAGGTTGAGAAAATCCGGGTGGTCCCATTTGATTGCTAGCACGATAGTTCGGGTCAACTTGAGGATGGTATTGGCTACCTCCTTGGTTGTAAGCCCTGGCTACGGCATTTACTTCAAAAGGACTGCCATCGGTGGCAGTACAATTGTAGTATGCATGAGGACCACCACAAGTGACACAAGTTTCTTCCATCGCTTTGACTTGAGCGGGAGGAGGAGTTTATGGGGTAGAAAGTTTCTTTTGCTTAGAGAGAACCAAAGCTTGGATAGCATCCGTGAGTTTGTCGATCTTAGCATCCATGCTAGAAGTATTCACCGGAGATGAAGTAGAAGGAGAAGCACTCACTTGGGAAACAACCGGCTTGCTTCATGTAGTGCGAACCTTAGACTTGTTCTCGATGATAGACATGGCATCTCTCGGAGTCCGATTCAAGAGGTTACCACCGGCGGCGGCATTAAGAGAGTCTTGATCGATTTGGTTCAAGGCATTGTAAAAAGTATCAAATTGATGTAACTCAGAAAAACCATGGTGAGGATATTTACGAAGTAATTCTTTAAAACGGTCCCACGCTTCACTAAATGATTCATCAAATTTTTGAGTGAATTTTGTGATTTCATTTTTAAGGCTTGTAGTTTTAGACGAGGGAAAGAATTCACTCACAAATTTTGACACTAAATCTTCCCATGTTTCAATCGAACGAGGGGGTTGTTTTTCGAGCCAAATCTGGGCGGCCCCCTCGAAAGAAATGGAAAAAGAAGTAGTTTGACTGCATCTTGAGGTACATTTCGATATTTGATAGTAGATGTGATCTTTTTAAACCATCGAATGTGGGAATGAGGGTCGTCCCTCTCAAATCCAAAAAATTGACTCAAAGTTACTAAGGATAGCAACCCGGTCTTAAATTCAAAGCTATCGGCAACAATTGCCGGAAAAACGATAGCGTCTCCGTAACCCTCGACGGGTGCTTGGAGTAACTCCGACATGGTACGATTATCCACCATTTCGACAATGGGAGGATCGGAAATAGAACGAATCTCGGGTTTGACTATTGGGGAAGCACGTCTTTTATTACTTCTCCGTGGAATTGCGACAAGTTCAAGTAAGGGACTCGATGAAGTAGTAGAACGAGTGCGCATGCACTAAAAACGCAAACTTTAAAAGAAAAATAAGTTTTGAAAAAGAAAATATTTTTGGGTTTTTATATTTAGGAAAATTGGAAAACAATATTTTTGGTTTTTTAATTTTTTTAATTTATATATATATATATATATATATATATATATATATATATATATATATATATATATATATATATATATATATATATATATATATATATATATATATATATATATATATATATATATTTTAATATAAGAAAATATTCACAAAAATAAGCAAGTAACTTCACGGGGAAGGATCTTCAAGTCACTAATCATCAAACTGTAACGATATTGTCGCAACACACCTCCCCGGCAGCGGCGCCAAAAATTGGTAGGAGTAAAGAATATCAAATATAATACGCGTGAGTCACCAAGTCAACCCTTTTGGAAAAAGGTCAACATGCAAAACTCACAAATACGATATATGATTCCGGGTAAGTGATACCCGGGTCGTTTCCCAACGAGGTGTGAATTGAGGATGTCGTTTGAGGTTTGGTATTAAAATGCTTGAAAGTTGGATTTTCACTTTTGGTTTTGATTTCTAATTTCTAATTAAGGCACGGGAAAGTATATAAGGCAAGCAATAAAGGCAACTACGAAATTAAGCTAAAAAAATGATAACGGGAATCTAAAATGCGACTAAATAACCAACTATGACAAATTTTAACCCTACGAATGCAATTTTAATTTCTAAACCTCCTAAATGATAAAAGAAAATTTTAGCAAAAAGATTTGTATTTTTTTTTTTATGAATTAAAAACACTTTTGAAATGCAAAATATATATAAAAAAAAAATACTAAATTAAAGAGAAAAATTACGAAAATTTCCAGAAAAATACTTAAAGTGATAAAGGTCCTAGGAAAAATAAAATCCGTCCAACAGCTTATAAGAATAAGCAGAAAATAAGCAAACAAGAGAAATAAGCAAAAGTGGGAAAGATGGGTTAAAAGAATAACCTCTGCAACCCTTGGTAGAGAAGTCCCAAGGGCGCAGATGGTGTGGAGTTTGTGTGTTAAAGGTTGAGGTGGTTGAGGTCCCAGGTTCGAGCCTCGGTTCACCTTGGACTTCCCACTTCCCTTTTTACTTTTATTTAAAAAAAAAATCTTTTGGAACTTCTTAATAAGCTTAAAATAAGAAATTTTTGTAAAAGGAATATTTTTAGAACCTAGAAAATAAGTCAGAAAAAGCTTTTAAGGAACAGACTGCTAATAAGAGCACAAAAGCTAATGCTTAACTGACAAAGGACTCACACGCTTCTAAAAGCTTGTGAGCAACTAAAATTAAGCTAATAATCACTCAAGTCAACACTTAAAAAGTAGATAAAACTAAATAAGCTAAACTAAACAATCAATAAGCTGAAAATTAGAAAATAAGCAATAAACCAAATCAAACAACCCAGATAAATTTTGAGCTTAAAAATAAGCAACCAAAGCAGATAGAAAACCCACAGAAGCTTAAAACATGACAAGATAAGCTATCAAAGAGCTTATAAACTGAAAATCAGAATCTAAATAGCTTATAAAGAGCTTATAAACAGTTTAACAAAAGGCTAGATGAGACAAATGGCAAACTTAAGACCTAGTAAATCTAACTGATCTAGTGCTTTTTAAGGCATCAAAAAGCAATCAACTCAATAAGCATAAGCACCAAATAGCAAAAGCAGAACAAGCTCATACACCAAAAAGCTAATAGAACAAATATCAGACCAATCAAAGCTTATATAGAGGCTTATTAATCAGCTTAAAAAGAGGTAGATCAGAATTTCAAAACTGATAAGCCAGTTAGATGCATACTGATGTACTAGTTTTAAAGCTCTCAAAAAGCACTAAATAAGCTGAGAACTGATCTGGAAATGGGAAATCAGCAATAAACAGCAATCAAACAACTAGGAACAATGATGTTCAGACTCTTAAACCTACAAGTAAGCACTAAAATGTTCTAAAAAAAAATATTGCAAATTGTTTTTGAAACTTTTGAACTTTTGACAGAATTTAAGACTAAAATTTAACTATTTGATTAAAACTTGTATGAAATTTTATCCAACTCCTATAATGCAACTAGAATGACTTATATAAACTAAAAAACTACACTATTAAGACCCTATAGCTTATTTCTCAATAAAAGCCAATTTTGAGAGTTTAAAACCTTTGAATTTTGGAAATCACAGTAAAACACACAAATCCACTAAGATAAGCTCAAATCAACTCAACTTAAGCTTATATGACTGATTTAGATCAGATTCAAGTTGGCTTAATGACCTATAATTAGTAAAACTCCTTTTTGACCCATTTCTATCCTTATGCCAAACACCCCTTAACACAGCCTAAATCTGATTTTAAGCTTGATTTATACCTTTTTAAGCTAACTTTTGCAAAGACCAGATGTTAACTAAGTAATAAGGCTTAATAAGCAAATTTCAACCTTTAAAAAACACTTTTTAAATAAGCTACCCAAATAAGCAGTGAAAAGCTAAACTAGGAAGATTATTTGAAATACTTAAGCAAATGAGTTTAAAGCTACGAACTAAGCATGATAGGCAACAAAAAAGCAAACATAAGCAGAAAGTAACAGTAAATAAGCACTAATAAGAAGAAATAAGCACTAAGCTGTTTATAAGCTAAAAGATGAAAATTGAACTTACAAAGGCCCTTTGCTCAAACAAGGGCATCAACATGCTCATAGAGCTTATCTACAAGCTCCAGCTTGTTTTAAACAAGCTGGTAAACCCATAAGCCCATCCATGTTTGGCTTATCTTCCAAATAAGCTCAAATTGTTTTCCTCTTTTAATACCTCTTGAGTGAGTTTTGTTCAGTTAGTGAGCTTATGCACTTAAGCTATAGAGAAGCTTAAATGCATAAGTATTAGCTTAGTAAAGATAAAATGGGCTTATAGATCAACTTTTAACAAGATTTCTAACAATATCATAAGTAAAAAGTAAATAAGGATAAACTAAAATTTAAGAACACTTTGGATTAAACTGAGCTTTAAGCTTTCATTAATTATAAAATAGTACAATGCTTTTAATTGAAAATAGATACTACAACAAAACTAAGTTTAAGCTAAGAACTAAAAAAAAGTAAAAAAGAGATCCCCTGCTCTTGTTGTGCTTCTTCATTTATATAGTCCTCTGGATTTCTCTCCTTCTAAAGAAGCTTCACGTAGCTTGATTATCAACCCTTGGATAGCCTTGGTGCCCAATCCAATCAATCTTGCCCGTTGGATGATTTCCCGCTCAAAGATATAAGAGCTTTCACACAGATTGCCAACTTGGAGTGTAGACATGTGATGGGGGGAGGGAAGGAATATAGCACATGGGGAGAGCTGGCTTGGCTTCCCTCTGGTGTCGTCTTCTTCATCCATCACTGTCATCCTAGAAAAAGCCCCATTTGGCGGTAAAATAAGTATGGATGGGTATTGACTCATTGACCGAAATACTGGTGGATTAGTGGTGATAAAATGGGCTGACTTGGCTCATTAACATGGGTCGGGTTGGCCCATAAAATGTAAATAGGGTTTCGAGTCTGTTTTTCAATACTATATCCTGGGGTTGACTTTGACTTCGTCTTGACTTGATTAAATGCACAAACATTGCCGAGTCGATCCAAAAATTGTCCATTTTCGCTCCATTTTCAATCCTTTTGTACCTATAAGACATAAAACACAATCCAAGGATATTTGCAATATAATTTTACATAATTGGTTGTTTTTAGTCATTTTTACGGGTTTAATGGGTATAAAATGATGAGTAAATAGGCACTCATCAATAACTCACATTATTAGTAATATCATTAGCCCCGGTTTGATCTATATGCTTACATGTGTTAATACCTGAGAGGATCTAAACGCATTCCTTGTGTTAGGGATACTTTGAGTAATACTAACTAGCACGTTTACTAGTTAATACTTAGAAGATAATGTATGTATGATGTATGAATGGAACAGTAATATGTATTTGTATGAACAATGAAGACAATAGTTAACCAAAACGATTCAATATTATTAATAATAATACGAGTGATCTAAATATCACTAGGGTTACAAAACCTTGAATCTTTCACAAAACAATACGTGTTTTTCTATATTATTTTCAAAATCCTAACCTAGGATCTCCTTTTATAGACTAAGGAGTCCTTTACAAGTAAACTACAATATTCATATCAATCTATAACTAGAAGATATAAACCAAATCTATTCTATATTTATCTTCAATTTCTGTCATCATCACATAAGCAGTACAAAGTATTTGTACTGGCAGTTAGTACTGCTAGTGTTATCTTCCATCAGTTGAAACTCTAAGCATGATAGTACTAACTGTTGGTTTAATTCCCAACAATCCTCCCCTAAACTTATGATTTCTCTCCAAATCACTAAGTTTTTCTTGAATTAAACTCTGTAGATGATGGGGGGATTCTTCCAAGCACTTCATCTTCTATTATGTCTCTTCCTTTCATATTGATCATATATCCTCTGAAGTAGATTTTGAACCACTTCAGAGTTTTCTTCACATCTAAGCTTTGTAAAAATCATCATTGCAAGTACTTCATAACTTAATGGATATTCTAGCTCAGCTAACATGAAGATATCCACTCCACTCTGTGTTGACAGATGATGCACATTGCAAGATCCATAAAACTCCCATGAAACAGATAGATCATAGTAAGGAAAATTCCAATACACATCTGTAGGATCTGGTTCATATAATCTCTTGAATTCCACCCAAAGTTCTTGTTCTTTCACATCAGTCCTTTTCTTAGTCTTGAGCTTCTCTTGAACTAATCTCCATAAAGTGTCTAGATCTTCTCTATCACAAATTCTGATAAGATTTTCAAAATTCTTGAAAACTGTTGTCTCTCCACCAACTCTAGTAACCTTCCACGCTTTTCCAAATTTATCTCTGTAAATCTCCCAATCCATCATTGGATGCCTTGCTTGAATAGGATCAACACATAAAGCTTCTGGCATAGTAACAAGCATTCTGCTCATCTGTTCTTGTGACAATTCAACTTTTTCTGCTTGAGCTTCTACTTTCTCAGTTGATTTTTTCTCAGTAGTCTTGAGTCTTTTTGAAGGTCTTTTCTCTAAGTCCATAGGAAACTTCATTTGAGCTCTTATGTATGCATTGTAATACAGATATTCAATTTCTTCATTTGATTTTCCCTTCAACTCAACTACTTTCCAACCAGCTTGATTCCTAAAGATACATCTTCATTCCACTGATGATCTGAGCCTTTGTTAGTTCTCTCTTTCTTTCTTTTCTGGCTTTGATTCTTTCTAATATTCTGCATTATGTCATCCAAAGCTACTTCATCACTCCTTGAGTTAATGAAATCTGCAAGTCTAACTGACCTTTCTTCAACACTTAGGCTTTCATCATCAAGCAGTTCTAAGGCTTTTTGCGTCACAACTGGATTAGTATCAATCAAGTGTTGTATCTGCTCTTCAAGTGATTCTTGTGCTACAATGGCATCTGATCTAATTCTTTCCTTCTCCATTCTCTTAGCTTCCATGAAACTAGCAACTTCATCTTCATGCATTTTTCTTGCTAATTCTGCATCAAAATCCATCTGAGCTTGTGTTTTGGGCTTGACTTTCTTTTGTTGTGGCTCATCTTCAACCAGAATACCTTTACCTTTATCTTGAGTTTGTACTGCTACCTCAGCAGTTTGTACTGCTCCCTCTACATGTTGTGAACTTGTAGCAGTATCATGAATATCCTTATCAAGATTTACCAATTCTATTCCCTGTTCAAGATCTACAGGTTCTATAGCTTCTTGTTCTTCACCCATATCCACATCATTACCATTTCCACCACCAGTTTCTTCATCAAAATCCAAGTTCCTCCCCTGAGTGTCTGATCCTGTCTTCCTCTGAGTATCTTTCCTCCCCTATTTGGGAGAATCATCATCATCATCTGAATCAAAACTTGAAGAACTAGTAGAAAGTACCATCTTAGATCTTTTCCCCTTTGACCTCTTGACTTAATCTTCCAATTTCTTCACTCTTGTAACTAGCTTTGTGTACACCAGAGCAAAATTCCTTTTATGACTTTTGAGCTCATCCTCCAGACTTACCACCTTTTCAGACAATTTTATACATAATTCCATCAATTCATTGAGTTTAGAGCTGCCCTCATCACTTCTAGTTGTCTTACCTGCTAGGAGAGGTGAATCAAGGGGCATAGATTCAGTTTCTGCCCTAGTTGGACTAGGATGTACTTCCTGAACCACCCAAATATTCCATTTGGCTTGGGGTTACATCACCTGTGGCAAGTCTTTGAGGACATGGCACATTAGATGTTGTCATGGTAGGGGTCTTAATGATGTTTACACTGGCCTGCCCAGCTACTAAGCCAGTAGCAGTAATGTAAGCCCCATCCATACTATCACCATGGATAGCCTCATCTGCTACAAAGGTCTGAGTAGGATGACTAGGCTAAGGGACCATAGTTTCCTTTCTGATTCTTCTCCTGTAGGTGGTTGTGACTGGGGGTGTATGGGTAATATCAGGAACCACAATGGGTGTGTGTTGGGGCTCAGTTGGGTTTACTGACCCTTCACCCTGAAAAACTTGTATTCTTTCCAACATCTCAGGAAAAAGAGGTATTACTACCCCATTGAAAAGTCTACTTGCCATAGCCATATTTTGAAAAAGCTTTTGTTGCAGGCAAGGTGTTGGAAAATATTTCTTATGTTTCTTTAAGACATTCTTTTTCTTGTTCAAAAAGACTTGCACAAATCTTGGATACATCAAAAACTTGGTTTTACTTTTCACATTGTTTACCATACTCTCAAATATGAATTTAGAAAAGTTAAAAACTCTGTTTGTTGATAAGCATATGAGAGCAATAGCAATATTGCTACTGAATTGCTCCCATGATGTTCTTTTAGGACTCAAACAGTGTAAAAAAGTATGAATTAAAAACCTCCATTGTGGGGAGAAACATCCGTGTTGAAAAGTGAGTTTATGATTGGATGTGTCATACCCCATTTTAGTAATTTCTTGCCAAATTTCTGTGTTTGGCAAATCATTGATACCATCTGAATCTTCTAATTTAAGATGTCTCCTAATAGAATTTTCAATAACAATGAAGTTTATACCATCCACATTAGAATGAATTTATATCTCTCCATTCTCACTGGTTATGACAGTAGCAGTCTGCCAAAACTCTGTGATTTGATAGACAAATAGAGTAGGGTTAACAATGAGAGCATGCCTTATATGAGTTGTGTTCAAGAATTCCACAATCTCATGGAAGATTGGTCCATCACCCTGCTCTATTTTCTCCAAGAAAGCAACCTGATTATGCGTCTTAACAAACTCCAAATTAGTCATGAATGATGTATGCAAGTTATAACAGAAAAGTGATCGTTTGTGGTTTAATTAATGATGTGTAAAACCAATTGGGTTTTTATAGATGAACTGTTAGGGTTTGAGAATTTTACGCAAAGGATAAAAATTATCTTTAGAAAGATTAATATTTAGAAAGAAGATAATTTTCCTAAGAAAAACCCTATATATATGGTAAGAAACTGAATTTACCCAACGGCTATGTTGAAAATTAGTTACTGACACAATAGTTACAACGGCTAGTTCAGCAGTACAAACTTTGCACTAGCAGTACTAATTTTTAAGAAAAATTTTAAGGAACAGTATAAACTTAATAATGATTTAAAATAATACTTCCCACACATAGTTTTTAGCAAACTATCAGCTATCAACGGATTTGATGTGTCTTTACCAAGAGCCGTTTGCTTTGGACTAGCCAACTCTTCACTGTGAAGTATGGTGAGTTGATAACCATATAGTTTTTGGTAAACTATCAACCATAAACGGATTTGAGAAGTCTTTACCAGAAACCGTTTGCTCTGGACTAGTTGGTTCTTGATGTGGGTTAGACATGGTGAACCAATAACACACTTTAAGCTCCAAAGCACCATACTTTCCAAAGCATAAAGCACTTAATTCACAAACTCCAATCAACCTGCAATTGTTAGTCCAAAAAACAAGAAAACAAAGTGCTAAGCACTTGTCTTATAACATATAAGCATAGGACTAACAAATTAAACATAAGGAAATTAATTTCCTTAGGGAACCCAAGCCATTACTGACTTAGGTTTGCCTCTTGCATCAATATAGTTCATTCTCTTTAAAACAATTGATGCACCATTGGATTGGATTGGTCTCCAAATCCAACATGCTGAGGCTCTAACACCATTGCCTATATTTCCCTTAGCAGTGTGTTTAAACTTATCAGTACCAACTGCTTGGCTAGCAGTATGAACTGCTGGCTTTGCAGTTGTAACCTTAGGTTTCCAAATTTGTTTCTTTACCACTACTTTGTTATGAAAGGGCCTTTTAACAGTTGTTGGTGCAGATTTGAAAATTGTTTTTGCACCATTCACTACTGGCTTTGGGTAAAAAGTCTTATAAGGTCTGGAAATATGAACTGCTGGTCTAGCAATACTAAGTGATTTTAGATCAGACTTTAATAAAACTGCTCTGGGTATCATTCTAGCAAAATTAGAGTGATTTTGAGATCTTTCTATGTTCACCCTATGCTTTGTATACCCAGTTACCCTTTTGTTGCAATAAGTTGCAAGATTGTCAAAAGCTCCACAATTAAAACAAGCTTTCTTATAAAGGACAAAGTCTTTACCTAGTTGGTGAGACCTGAGGTTGTTCCTATTCATTTGGTTACCTATGGGCTTGTATGTGGTTCTATACATTTCACAGTATCTTACTAGTTGCCTAACTTGTCTCACATTTGTTTTAGGCCTAACAGTACTATCCTTGACCACCTTGGGAACACTTGTTCTCTCTACCTTAACTGTATCAGGTTTAACCTTAACCTGATCATCCTCATCATCATCAGAAGTTCAATCCTCAATGGTTGGAGCATCTGAATCCCTAGCAGAGGACACCTTGTCCTCAGTGAGTGAAGTATTACTTGCACTCTCAAAGGGTTCTCTTACTTCTACAGGCTTGTCAACTACTACATTTTCTTTTGGTTTAGGACCATATTCTAGCTTGGGTAGTTGAAATTTAGGCAGTCCTGTATGTTCTAGGTCAATACCTGGAGGTGCAGGTATTCCTCTATGAGGAGGTGGAACAGACTTATACCCTAGACCTGACTTAGCCTTGTTGATGATTTGACACTCAATCAATTTGTTTACACCCTTAGATGTATATTCTAATGTGTCTACACTTAACTGAATGTTTTCATTAGCTTTCTTAATCCAATCCAATTCAGCTCTCAACATACTAATTTCAACATCTCTAAAAGTTAAGTCTCTCTTAAGCACTGTTATGTCATTAGCAAAAATAGATTCATTACTCTTATAGTGAACAATTTGCTCCTCTAAAATAGCTAAACCTCTTTTATGATTTACCAAATTAAAACTAGTCTTGTTTAGCTCTATTCTTTGTTCATCATATTGTTTCCTAAGAGTTTCTAGTTCTTTTAAAGCAACACATGATTTAGAACACTTGGCAATTTGCACCTCAGAATCAGAGAAAGCCATGAGTGCCATCTCAGTAGGTGCTGCTTCCTTTTCTTCCATAAAGCTCCAATCAAACCCTAAGCCATCAATGGCCACCATAGCTTTTTAGCTTGAGTCAGTAATCTCTACTTCCTTGGTCTTGCTTCCAAAGCTCTTATTCCTGCTATCTTGTTGTCTTTGCCTTCTGCACTCCCTTGAAAAATGACCCATCTTATGGCAATTATAGCATTCAATCTTTGACTTATCATAACCAGCAGTATCATTGTTGTTTATGGTAATCTTCTTCCCTGTCTTCTGATGGAATTTCCTAGCTCTCATGCTAAGAAGAGAAATTTGCCATTTGATATCCATCTTCTCCAGATCATCATATTGATCTCTTGGAGGTCTTCATATGTCAACATGGATCCATTATGTTGGGTTGTCAAAAATGCACAGCAAGTTGTCTCATCCATAATGCCTTTAGTACTGCTAGATGTGCTAGCAGTACCAATGTTTGAGCTAGCAGTACTAACTCTTCCAGCAGTCTTAAATTCTTCAACAGGACTTGAGGTACTAGGAGATGACACAAATGCCATATTCCCAGTGCTTGAGCTTGTTCCAGCATTCTTCTTCACATCTTGCTCCACAATCTTGAAATTGCTATACAAATCCATCAAGCTCATAGAATCAATATCCGGCTTGTTCTTCCACACAACAACATGCATAGCCCATTCTGATGGTAAACTTCTCAGGAATTTGGAGTTGAGGTCTTCCTGAGGTATTTCAATTCCAAGAATAGCAAGTTGGCTCACAAGCTTCTGAAGCCTGTTGAACATATGATCCAAAGATTCATTTCTAGTTGCTGAGAAGTTCTCAAAATTTTGATTGAGAAGTGTCTTATGTGTCTTCTTGGTGGCTTCATTCCCACCATACCTAGCAACAATGGCCTCAAATAGTGTCTTGGCACACTTGAACTTGCTGAAGTTCAAGAGTTGATCATTAGGTATTGTCATTAGCAGCATGCTTCTGGCCTTGGGGTCTTTCTTCATCTGAATCTTCTCTTCTGCAGTCACTGGCTTTGTCTGCACAGTTGTCTCAACCTTACCATCACAGTAGATGTAGTGGTTGAGGGCTTGAAAGAATTCCCTTCTTCAATGATTTCCCAGAGTGCATAATCTTTCACCTGGAAGTATTGTTCTATTTTTAACCTCCACATGTCGAATTCATTGGGCTTGAGTATTGGCAACTTTGCAGCAACATTGGTTTGGGTAGTCTCCATGTCTATCTTCCTTGTTGAAAAAGTTCTTCTGGATCATCTAATTCAAAGTATCAGAACCTGTCTCTGATACCACTTGAGAGGATCGGAACACACTCCTTGTGTTAGAGATACTTTGAGTAATACTAACTAGCACGCGGAATTTACTAGTTAATACTTAGAAGATATTGTATGTATGATGTATGAATGGAACAGTAATATGTATTTGTATGAACAATGAAGACAATAGTTAACCAAAACGATTCAATATTATTAATAATAATACGAATGATCTAAATATCACTAGGGTTACAAAACCTTGAATTTTTCACAAAACAATACGTGTTTTTCTATATATTTTCAAAAACCTAACTAGGATCTCCTTTTATAGACTAAGGAGTCCTTTACAAGTAAACTACAATATTCGTATCAATCTATAACTAGAAGATATACACCAAATCTATTCTATATTTATCTTCAATTTCTGTCATCATTACGTAAGCAGTACAACGTATTTTTACTGGCAGTTAGTACTGCTAGTGTTATCTTTCATCAGTTGAAACTCTAAGCTTGACAGTACTAACTGTTGGTTTAATTCCCAACAATACCTGTTTTATTGTTATTGTTCAATCACAACTAATTAATTACACATGTTTTAGGAAAATTTAGGGGATTTGAACGGGGTTCGGGCCATCAAAAAACCCCTCTGTTTATTTTTTTTTTGCTTGGCGGATTGGGCGGAACCAAAAATTTAGTTCCGTCCGTCTAAATTTTTGGTGCCACCAAAAATTGCCTAACAGATCAGGCGGAATGTTAGGAATATAAATATTCATGTGAAGACTCGGTCACCCCGAGTATCTATTTAGCATTTATGTAGCTTGTAAGATTATTAGTATTAATAGTATTAGTTTAGTTATATTAGTATTTGTGGAGTGGGTCGGGTCTTTACCCACTGTCAGCTCACTCCACAGCCCGCTAGGGGCACCTAAACCTTGTAGTATATATACCCCTTCCCACACATGGGAAGGGTTGGAGCTTCTTTCACTCATAATCTAATCATGTTCTATTTCTCTCTCTAAGAACTCCCAACTCTTATCTTTCTCTCTCTAGAAATTGAGCTTTCATTAATCTCATGTTTGTGTTATGATTTCTAGTTCTCTACAATTGGTATCAAGAGCCAAGGTTAGGTTCGATTGATTGTGTGTGCTTGGATTCAAAGTTTCTATTTTCTTGTTTTCATTTTCTTGGTTCGAATTCACAGTTTCTATTTTCTTGTTTTCATGTTCTTGTGGTTCGAATAATTTTTATATAAAATCGGATTTTACAATCATAAACGACCAACTCCACATTTGATTTATTCGAACAACAGTCAAGACAAGAGGGCCCCATGTGATTTATTCGAACTGTGTATTGTGGTTTTTTATCATTTGACTATTCGTGACACTGTATTTGCTCTTCACCTTTGAGTTATTCGAACACAAGTCAAGAAAAGGAGGGCCCAGTACATTAAATGATTCTGCTGTCACTCTTATTATAATATTCGAAGATGGAGATGAAGAAACATTAATTCGAATAAAAGTTAGCCGAAAAGAAAAGAAATTTTTTTGTATTATTCAAAGATTGATTTTTTGTTTTGATGATTAAGCTCTTTGAAGATTGAGATAAGAAAAGTTTCTTTTGTTAAAAAGGGAAAAAGTAGTGTTATCTCATGATTTACGTGGCTTAATTGAGGAGAAAAGTTTTTTTTAAACTTTCTTGATTGTGGTTTGGTTAAAAGATTGTATTTCTTGATTGAGGTTTGAGTGTTTCTTGGTTGAGGTTTAAGTAAATAGTGAAATTCTTGATTGTGGTTTGGTCATTATTGGGATTGAGGTTTGGTTTGTAGCCAAATTGGGTAAAGGACAAAAGTGACTGAAAGTGACACTGAGGTTTGACCAAAATTCTTCACTGTGGTTTGACCAAGATTTCTTCATTGTGGTTTGACCAAGATTTCTTCATTGTGGTTTGACCAAAATTCTTCACTGCGGTTTGACCAATATTTCTTCACTGCGGTTTGACCAAGATTTCTTCATTGCGGTTTGACCAAAATTCTTCATTGCGATTTGACAAAAATTCTTCATTGCGGTTTGACCAAGGTTGCGGTTTGACCAAGGTTGTGGTTTGCCCAAGGTTGCGATTTGACTGAGGTTGTGGTTTAACCAAGCTTGCGGTTTGACCAAGGTTGCAGTTTGACCGAGGTTGCGGTTTGACCAAGCTTGCGGTTTGACCAAGGTTGCGGTTTGACCAAGGTTGCGGTTTGCCCAAGGTTGCGATTTGACTTTTGCTGTTTGGATTTCTGCGTTTTGGACTCCTGCGGTTTGACCAAAGATCCTGCGTTTTGACTCTTGCGGTTTGGCTTCTTCACGGTTTGACTGAAAGTTGAATTTTTACGTCAAAACTTCAAACGGCCATAACTTTTGAATCGTAACTCCGTTTTTAGCTAAATACCTGTCAAAACGACTGGAACAGCTTGAATATTGTGAGGTTTCACTACAAAGTTGTGAAACAAATTTTTCGAGGCCCAAAACCCTTTCGGAAAGAAGTTATTGAGGTTTTAAGTTTTCAGACCAAAATTTCACCGTAACAATTTGCATCAACCAAACTGAATCTCAACTAAACAACAGGTCACAAAGTGTAACAATCAATCATCACCCTCAACACACAATCATTAATCATAACACATTCAAGTAATCATTATCATTTCACGGTTTATTCTTGATTTTTGTAAAATCCCACGAAAGAATCTATTTCTCGGTTTAAATCATAAGAATTGTAAAATCCCGTGCACGTTTACACCATGACTACTACTTCAGATTCGTTCATATCTGAGATACTCAAGTTGTACGACACGAATGATAATCATAAGACTTCCAATCTTGTACAACAAATAAACGTGTGTTATTCTGAGATTACTAATGTGGAATCTTCGTGCTCGAATTCGAAAGAGAGAGTTGATTCAGTTACTAATGTTGCCTAATGCAAAGGAAAGTTACATTGAATGTTTTCAATTACTTCATTCACATCTCAAGGTTCTCTTTGAACAGCCCGGATACTTGGGAGGATACAAACGTGCATTCGCGTCACTCTTTGGTCAAGATGTTCAGAAATTCACAGTCAAGATGATTCTGTATTTAGATCAACTTGAACAACAACTTGACAAAGGAGAATTTTCTGAAGATAGATCCATGGCTGCTTTGGGTGTGATTAACAACCAACTCCAAGTGTTCATTGACTCGCAATACATTGAGGATTATGATTCTGACAGTCAAATGGCGAAAAAGTGTTTTGCTAATTACACTAGAATCGAGGTTGGTATGTTCAGAGTTACACTACTCCAACTCATGAGTAATGTTAAGGAGTTCATTAATGAAAGGGCACAACACGTGGGGAACGGGACAGAGTCAAATAAGCATGATGGTAGTAACAGCTCAGGGACTGATATCACACATAGTGTGGATGCAAGTCAAAGTCCAGTAAATCACCAAGTACCATCTGTTGAGGTACATTTGTCTGATGAACATAATGTTCTTTCTAATGAACAACAACATACTGATCAAATTAAACCTACTTATGACACATATCTGTTGGAAAAGACTGATAGCAATATTACCTCTAATTCAACAAATATGAGTCATAAGGGGGGAGAAATTGATCAGGATGCTGAACATGATAATGCGTCAAGGTCTTTGCTTATGGCTGAGTTTTCCAAATCACGTGATATGGTTGAAAAGAAGGTTTACAATGAACTTTCAAAAAGATTTTTACAACTTGAAAAACATTGTATTTCAATTGAAATCAGAATGCAACAAATGGAAGAAAGGTTTCAAACTAACTTACCATGTAAAAATCCAGAACTCCCTGAATTCCGTGAATTCTTTACAATAAACGATTTGAAAGCTCAGCTAGATGCCAAAAACCTAACGATCAAAAACCTGAAAAACAGTTTGACTGAGATGCGTGACATGTGCAATGATGTTAAGACTAAACATGACACAAATGTGGCTGAATTACTTTATGAAAATGAGACTTTGAAAATTCATTGCAAAGAACTGTGTGACTCAATCAAAGAAGCAAAAACTAAGACTGTAGAGCAAACAACCTCTTTGATTGCCAAAAATGATGAATTCAAAGCTCAACTTCAGGAAAAGGGTTTTGCAATTGCAGCGTTGAAAAACGAGTTAAGAAAATCGACTGGAAATAGTGTGAACACTAAGTTTGCAAAACCATCAATCTTGGGGAAACTACCACTTAGAAACCAATCAGTTGTTAGACAACCGACTGCGTTTAGATCTGAAAGACCAAAATCTTCAAAACCACGGTTTGCCTCCCAAGTTGATTCGAAACAAGTTTTGTCAAAACCAGTCACTTCACAGTCTAGACCTAAGGAAAAGGAATATACGCTTGCAAAACCTCATCATATGAGTTCCTCTAGTTCTTCTAGGATTAGTCCAAAGCGTGTGTCATTTGTGACACCAAAGGAACATGTTAGACATAAAAACAGTGTTCAGAATCACAACCTAGAGGATGCTAAGAAAAACACACAGGAGAAGACTAGGAATTTGCCTGCTTCTAAGAGTAGTTGTGTATCGACTAAAACGATTCCCGTAGCTGATCACTCTAAGAATTCTAGATCTTTTTCTGAATCCAAACACTTTGTTTGCGCAACTTGTCAGAAATGTGTTTTTAAGGCAAATCATGATAATTGTGTAACAAAATTCCTGAAGGAAGTAAATGCTCGTGCTAAGGTTCAATCCTCTAAGTCTAGAAATAACAACAAGCCCGTAAAACCAAAGAGTGATATTCAGAAACCTGGTAGGCAAACTGCTATAGGACAAAGGTTTTCTCCCAACAAGTCTTTCACTGTACATGAAAAACCAAACACTCCTAGATCTTGTCTCAGGTTGATACCGACGGGTAGAATTTTTAAGATTGCTGGTCTTAGATGGAAACCTATTAGAAATATGTTCACTGAGTGCAAAACCAAGGTTGACAATGAAACCCCAAATGGTCGAGATGCTGATATCACTAACCCATATAAATGCAAACAAACTCTTAATGTCAGTGCAGGTAGTCTTTACTTAAGTGCAGGTACATCGTTCACTCACATTAAGGAAAGACTCAGGGTTTGGGTGCCGAAAAAAGTGATATCTCATGATGTAGGGGTTCAAGCAATTCAAGCTTGATGAACATCAACGACTATGACGTCTGTTCACATCAGTTCAGGCCTCGTTCTTCAACAAAATGATGTCTATTCACATCAGTTCAGGCCTCGTTCTTCATCGATAATGACGTTTGAACACTGCAGTTCAAGCCTCGGGCCTCAATGTCAACACAATGGCGTCTGCTGACAACTCTTCAGGCCCCGTTCTTCATAGAAGTGTACGCTTAAGTGCGCTTTATCTTCGGAAGAAAAGAAATCTTCTTGTTTATGACCATTCTCATCAACAAGCTTCATGCTCTTCCCATGCTCATTCAGTCATCAAGTGGATCAACGTACATTGGAATATATTCTTATTCACTTGTTCTATCAAAAATTGCAACCTCCAATGCAATTTTTGAGGGGGAGAAGTGTGAATAAACTAAATGTCAGTCATCAAGTGGAGTTACTTACCGTTGATGGTATTCTTATTCACTCAATCAATTAAAAATGGCAGTCATATGCAATTTTTGAGGGGGAGAAGGGTGAATAAACAAATTGTCAGCTATCAAGTAGATCTACGTACTGTTTATGGTATTCTTATTCACTCGCTCAATCAAAAATGGTAGTCATATGCAATTTTTGAGGGGGAGAAGGGTGAATAAACAGATTGTCAGCTATCAAGTGGATCTACTTACCGTTGATGGTATTCTTATTCACTAGCTCAATAAAAAATGGTAGTCATATGCAATTTTTAAGGGGGAGAAGGGTGAATAAACTACGTGTTGATTGAGATCTGAGAAATGGTCATACGACTCTCCTTCAACACCTAATGTTCCACTTATTCCTCAAAGGTGTTGATAATGACTCTCAAGATATTGAAGTTGCACACATGAATAATGATCCGTTCTTTGGCATTCCTTTCCCAGAACCAGGTTCTGAAGAATCCTCTTCATCACGGATTGTTGTTCTGTCTAATGTGCACATTGTAAAGCAACCACAAGAACATAAAGGAAAATGTCAGCTAAAATGTCAAAACGGATAAGATTTTGGACATAGAATGTCAAGTGATCACGGAGTTTATTTGGCATCCCTTATTTGAGATTGAAGTTGACTTTCACAAAGGCGTGATCTTATTTTATCTTGAAGTCGGGGTTGGTTGGATGCATGACTTTCAATGATAACTTGCTCGTGCTTAAAATTTATGATTGGGACTTGGATTATCTAGTTATATTACGAGTTATAGCTATCACTTCAAGGAATTACATTGTAGTGCTCAGTGTCACACGCAGATGCAGATGTGGATAGTCTCAAGAGGTGTTGTACTTGCTTTGGCTCTTAGTTGAGTATATAAGGGTACTTAGGGGTTTTCTTCTGCATCGTTCTTCAATCAACAACAGTGCAAGCTTAAGTAACAAATTTGGGGAATTCTTCGTCAGTTTCAAGTTTGGTATATCGGGTTTACTTCACCAAGTGGTCACAGCAATAGCCGACAGAACATAAGGGTTGATAAAGATAGTCAGAGAGCGTTTCGGTAGTGGTTGATTCTCACTTGAGCCAATTTTGTTCTTCTCACAAGATCTCAAGAATATGTGCGTAAAATGTGTTGCTGATTTTGAGGTATCAAAACCAGCAAGGGGGAAGGAGACATACATCTGAATGCACAACGAGTATACGTGATGAACTTTATACTTCTTCTCAATTGAAGGTTATTCCGGGAAGAAAAATGTCATAACCGCAGAGAAAATCAGTGTTTTAACTCGTACCTTTTGGTGTATCATTCCAACTACGTGGGGGGAGAGATGTAAGAAACAGTTTCTGATGATTAAAGAGGTACAAAATCGAATGATGACTCCTCTGGTTAGTTGGGATCCCACAGAAGGAAATGTGTTCATCCGAGACTTACTTGGTGTTATTTCCACGGTACTGTCTTGGTGTTATCATTTTAACTACATATGTGTAACACCCCCAATTTCGTGATATGCAGCGGAATTTAAATTGGGTGTTACTTCATGGCACAACAGTTGAATAGTAGAAAACGATCACCAATTTGGTCGTTTTAAAAGATTTATCATTCGAATATCAGAGTTTACAAAGTAAGGTCCCCGTGGTTTCAAAGTTTATTAAATATGTTTTCGAATGATATTTATAGCCTTCATAATTATCCGTGCTCCTCCGTGCCATCCATGCTCCTTGTGAACCTGAGATAAAGACATGCTTAAAACGTCAACACAATGGTTGGTGAGTTCGTGGAGTTTGATAGAAAATAACTTTCTTTCAATGAATTTAAAAGGTGTCTAGCGGTTGTCGAAATGAATAATAGTTTTTCATGAAATCAATAATAAGATGAGTTGAATGAAAGAAAATCCACTAATGATTCATGTATGATCTCAAGTGATCATAGGATTCAGGTTATAAATGAAGATGAGCTACGTTGCTATACGCTTGTAATGATGTGTTGGGTCAACTTTTAAATGTAACGATATGCCAAGCATTTTGGGTTGTCTTTTGTAGTATTAATGATTTAGTCTCATACGATAACAGTTAAAGTTCAAGTACATGATTCATAATCATAACACATAGTGAAAATAATAATCTAGCGTCTGAAATCTATCAGTGTAAAGTGGTGGTTTACTAATACAGCTGTATCGTAGGATATATATGAAACATTCATATATTCATAAAGTTATATTGCCCTAAGCCTCATGACACGCAAAACGTTAACAGTTCCGTAAAACGGCGGTGCCCCACCAGGGTTACTGATGGGTGATTAAGCCCTCGTGTTAATAGGTGACTTGCCAATTCCTATTTTTCTCAAATATAGTGTATCGCGACTAAATACGACTAACCATAAGGCATTCCGTCAAAGTATTTAGTGGGATAGGTTGTCAGCCTCTAACAGGTTTCGAAGCTGTTCACTATATTCACGCTCACCGCAGTGATTAATGGCTCATGATCGAGGGACTTTATGGAAATAAAGTAAACTTAGGAAATATAGGTTTCAGGGTGCATGAATTATGCGTAATTTTTGTTTTGGCAATTATTTCTAGTGAAATGTAGAAATATCATAATATAGTAACAGTACATTCATTTGTCACATGAATGCATACAATAAGCCTCAGTATCATGTTACATCAAGTAGCTTAACAATGTTATCTTCCAAGTTTCGTGTTTAAGCTAAACAGACAATTTGCACATATAATGAGCATGTATTCCTTTCAAGTACGATTCAAACATGTAAAGCATAGTGGATGATTTTGAGTAAATCATGAGAGTTTTATATAAGTAACTTAAAACAGTTAAAGCATGTATCTCCCCCAAAAGAGTTATTAAAACCGGTAAAAGTAGGGGCCATGAACTCACCTGAAGTGCATCTGGCAAGATATAATTATTAGATCTATGGAAACGATCACGGAAATGTCTTCGATACGAAACCTGAGTATAAGCGAAGTCTAAGAGTCTAACTTACTACTAATAACGAATGTGGAAAGGATAAATCGTCTAACGATTTGATCGGTGATATGAGTATGATATGCTTAAAATGTCTCAAGTTAAAAATATGATACATCTATAATATTATCTTGATTCCTATCTCAATTGACCCAAAATATTACTTTCTCGAAATATGCAAAAAGGATATGCAAAGTGAAATCGCTAATATTTCTAATAACGAAACTTTAAATAATGCATAACTTAAAATGTAAAATGCATATGAAGTGAAGGGTGCAAAATGAAAAATAACTAATAATGTCAAGTGAAATTAAATAGGTCCTTGCCCCTTTCAGATTTTATACTTTTTAGTCTAACTGCGATTGCGTTACGTCGTTAGTCCTCGGTTAAGTCCAAAGTCCATAATAGTCCAAAATTTGTCCATATGTCCATATAAGGCTTGAAGTCCAAAGGTATGTCAATTTAAGTCCTTTATAACCTGTTTTAACAGCTTCAGTCCATAGTTTTCATAGTTGGCAGTTTTAGTCCTTCAAGGTGGGTTTGCGTCACGTTTTTAGTCCAAAAGTGTTAAAATTATGGAGAAAAGTTATGCGACTTTTTCTGGTGCTTATTTAAGTTTATTAAAACTTAAGTTAACTGCTTATTTCTGAAAATACCTTATTTTTAGCTTATTGGGCTCATTAACGAAATATACATAGGCCCGTTAAGAAATCGAGAGGCGAAGGCATGAAAATAGTTTTGGGCTTGGACTTGGGCTATTCTTATGATTCTAAAAATATTTCATATGGGCTCAGTGGGCTGGTCTAACGCCATTTCTTGTTGGGCTTGATATAGTCCAAACCGGAAAGAATAGTTTAAGGTAATATTAATTTTTGAATTCTTCACATAAGTCCTATCGAGTGACAACCAAAATAAATTAATCTAAGCGTGATTAAGAGTTTGTGAGTTCGAACTTCAATTATGAAAAGTGTAATTTGCCAGCCTGCCTATCGAGTGGGGCAATAATTTAAATAGGTTATGTACAAAATTTCGAAAATACAACCGCGATTTGTGGCCTGGTCGAATGAAGTAGATTTTGAAAAACTAAATATAATTTCTCAGTCTGGAAATCAGTCGAAGGGCTTATAGTTTAAGCTATTTCACGAGTTTATGAGAGCTTATGAGAACTAAGTTAACACATGAAACTTATAGTGTGATAGGTCATTAATCTATATATTCAAAAACAATAGTATGCTACGTGTTCCAATTCGAATTAAATGGAGCATGATTTGGGCTAGTCGAACAGTTTTTATTATTTGGAAATACTTAGAAAATTTCAACATCTTTCTGATTTTGCATGTGTATAATAATGGTTCGGAACAAGTTTATTTTATGCAGGTATCTGAAGTTTAAACATGGAGTGAGTGACGTTAGTGATTGCTTAGATCTTTCACAGGGGAGGGGCAATCACTTCCCTTGTTCTATGTATGCATGCGTACTACAAAAATGAGTAATATGCATATTTGTTCGAATTGATTTCTACATGATGCATGAGTATGAAACGACGTAGGAAATGAATTTAAAAGGGTTAGTAATAACTTACAACATCTCTTAGGTGTGCAGGGAGTCATGTGGAAGTAGTTAGATCACAAGAAGAAACCACACGTTGAAGGATTTAACTCGTACGTATATTTATGTGAACTTTATTTCTTTCGAACAAGTTAAGAAGGGAACCTAGGGGTAGTCTTGGTTCTTTGTGAGCTTCTTACTGATCAAAAGGAGGTATGGACGATGTATTGATGAGGGTGGGTAAGATGTAGTAAAAAGGTCAGTGGAGTTCGAATGGTATACAAGGGCGGATATGGCAGTGGGTTTAATATTAGCACAGAACGAATTCAACAGCTTACTAGCCTAGTTCGAAGTATATTTTAACATGTTTATTTCTTACTCTATATTTTCTAAATGAATGTCATATGTTTTTCTGGGTTTGTAGAGGGTTGAGTGAGAACAAATAAGTGAAGGGTGAGTGAAATTGATTGCTAAAGGAGGTGGTATATATAGAAGTAAAACTACACACGTTTTCTATTGACTATAAAGAATTCAACCTCAAATGATTGAGGGCTACTATGTTGTGACAGAGATCTAAGGGTTCCAAAAGAAATGAAATCTTGATATAGTGAGATCTTTGGACAGCTAGGACAAAAGTGGATGACTTATCCTTTAGATTTTACACTTTTTGTATTTCGGTTTGTATGAATATGTGGGTGCCAATCTAATTTAGTGAGTCACATCTCATGCTGTTGTCCCAACTTTGTTTTACACATTTATTTACGTTAGGATTATCATTAGGAAATCGTAGAAACAATTGTGTTTCGAAATGGTTAAGTTTTGATGTGTTGTGTACGTTGAATTTAGCCAAAATGGGACGAACAAAACAGCCTGGGTTATTATAGTAACCTTCGATATTCGGGTCTGAGATTTGGCGTGGGTATAGCCCGATGAGTGGTGATTCAAGTGAGTTACAAATATGGGTGTGTCGCGTGTATAATTAATAAACACAAGTCGTGTTTTTGGTGGTGCTTGGCTGTCGGTTTATAACTGAAATAGCCTAAGAGAATTGAATTTGAGAGTTGGGCTAGATGTGAGTAAGTTTGGGTGGTGATGGGCCTGGAAATAATTCTGTCCGATTGGTTTGCATTTTGTGAAAAGAAATTAGTGTGATTTAATTGTAATTAGTGAGTTATATTTAGATAAGTTGTGATTTTGGGGTAATGTGACTTTTGTATTAGTCATAATTAGTGAAAAGGGAAATTTGTGGAATATGGCATTAGTGTAGATGGGGTTTTTGTGAAACACTGAGTCTCGAGGTATGCGTGGTCATTTAATGTATGTTGTCAAAACGAAATGTAGTAATGCTAACAATAAAAGAAAATTTTAAATTTTCCCGTAAAAATGGGTTTTGTTAAACGGTAAGTCAAGGTTATTATTAATTAACAAAGATTATCATAACGGATTTTCGTAGGATCTTACAGTATCTACCCCTCAATTTTGAACTTCGTCCCGAAGTTCAGTCCGTGATAGGTGTTGAAAAACGTGGTGTTCTGAGGTGAGAGTTTATGGAAGATGTTGTCGAGAGATTTCTTATTTGACTAACCAGAGGCGAGATTTCAACTAGATTTATTTGTACTAAACGAAATGAATTCGAATGTTTGGTCATTAATTTAATTTATAGGCTACGAATAGTGAAAGTAACGGCCGAGAGTAGGAAGTATTTAGCACTTAATGTTTAGTGTTCTAACGGTCGAAACTAGGGGATTTTTAGTGGTATTGAGTTAAAATTTAATGATCGTGAATAGTAAAATAACGGGTATCTTCTTCACTTATATTCCCTATTTATACCCTATCCACCTTTTTCCTTTTTCACTTTTTCGTTCCTCCTTTTTCATTCATCTTCATCTTCTTCGAAAAAAATTTCTCCATGCCGCCGATCGCCATCATTGCAGCCACCGTATACATTGTCCTTGTTGCCGTTTATCTGGCCTCCTTCCCTGATGAAAACTCCGATTACTACATTGCATCCTTGGTGTTCATCGTACCCCTAACGATTTTAGCGATGAATGTGGATAAATTGTTGGGGTGAGGATCTCGAGTTAGTGTGTTTAGAATGTATCTTGATTGTGTATTGATGTAACCTTTGATGAATGTGGAATAAAATCTCATTTTATGTTTAGTTATAAGTCTCGAATTAGTTTTTAATATTTTGTTGTATTTATGACGCAGAATAATCAAGGTGCTTCATCCTATGGTGGCTCTTGCTATCGTTGGGTTAGTGGGGGTTGTTGTTTCTATGGTGGGTCAACCTATTGAAGATTGTATGCCTTATATTGTTTTTATTGTACTATTAGCATTTCCGATGTTAATCATCTCGATATGTATGAACTTTCATGGTTTTTAATGAAATTTATGTTATTTGTGTTTTCCATATATTGTTGTGATTTTTAAAGTTTCTATATTCGTATTTTTTTTTTCGACTTCGTATGAGAAAATAATGGGTAATGAGTGTAGGTCTGACTGAGGTTGGCTAAAAGTGAGGTTTATAAATAAATTATTTTGTCTCGAGATTCTGCTTTTGGAATGAAAATTGTTATTCTATCGCGTTTTGACAATAAACATGATTCATAATTTTTTTGAAGATCACGAATTTTTGGGGTAGCCTATTCGTTAAACAAATAGATTTTTAACAATAAGGGTTTCGGATGAGAACTTGCTGAATGTAAAGATAGCTGTTGAACTTTAACTTTTGTAAAGAAAAACTTGTTAGATAAAGTTTTTAGTGACAACTTAGAATCGGTTCCAAGTTTGTCCAATGATAAACAAGGGTGCGTTAGGTTATCGTAGCCACGGGCTGAGGCCCAAACGTTTCAAGGGTAGGTTTGGTTTGGCGAATATGAAATGTTGATCACACGTTTCATGACATATATGGTTACGAGGTAGTTTCTAGATCATCAAAATCTCGTATAATGCTTAAGAGTTTTGAGAGGACGTTAGTAGGTTCACAATCTTCTAGAGGATGAGTAGTCAAATCGTACAGGAAGTGTTATTTGTATGTGGCGTGTTCATGATTTTTAAATCATGGTGTGGCGTGTTTAACGCGATTTGTTCCTACCTCTTGCGTTGAAATGCGAAAATCAAAGTAGAATTTTGACCACGTATCCTAGAACTAGTTGCTAGTTTTTAATAGACACAAACTTTTACCGTTTGAATACAAACGGGTATATTTCTTAGAATAAAATAATCTAAAAGTATTGTTCAAACCCTTATAAATACCATTGGCATGCTTGTGTTTTCCATACACACACAATCAATGGCTTGTAAGTTACCACATACCGCTGAACAAATTCAACTGTATATTAAGGCAGAAACTGAGGGTAGTGACGTGGATCGTCAGAATGCTATTGTGAAGGTCATTTTGCAGTTTGAGGCTACGAAACAACTGAAACGACGACTTAGAGAAAGCTACGCCATGTGCACAGACATTTCAGATGGTAGGAAGTATGTGATCGACACGTTTTTGTATGATGAGTCTTGTAAGGATGCTGCTGTCATCGAATCGCTGTGGGCTTGTGTTCATCAGATAGATGATCAGATTTCCAACAAGGTCCGTTGGAGTTTGGAAGAGAATGTTGAAGCTGCTAGGGTTGAATATCAACAACAACAACAACAACAACAACAACAACAACAAAATCCACCACCACCACAACAGCAACAACAACCACAACTTCAACATGGTGCATCAAGCTCATCTACACCAAGGGTGGTTGTGCAACAACAACATTTGCCTCATCTGGATCATTTCCAGCCAAGTTTCGAGGAGAATGTGGCAGTTGATGATGGTGGTTGGACTTCTGACATGGAGCGGGATCTGAGCAGGTTGGAAGCTCAATGGGAAGAAGAGAAGTTGGCGAGCTTTGATCCTTATGATGACGGTTATTATTCCAACAACTCTCAGACTTGGGATCATCCGGACTACCTTTGAAGTCTAGGTTCATGTTTATGTGATGTTTTAAATCCAGTATCGTTTGTAATGTTTAAGTATTTCTGTCAGGTTTATTTGAATAATATGGTGTTTTGAATTTTAATTGAGATTACTGTAGAATTTACAGTGCCTGAGATTGAACTATAGGGATTACTGTATCACTTACAATGTTCAAGAAAAGTAGAGGCCACTGTATTTACTTACAATGTCTGCTAAGAAAATAGAGACCACTAGAGTTTTGTGATAAATCCAAAGTGGTAAAACGTAAGGTTACGAAGAGATTTTGAGACCATTGTACATACAATGTCTGGGGGTTTAGGGGAAGCATCATGAAATTCACAACGTTAAAGGGATGAGTAGAGCTACGGTGTAGTTCATAGTGTCTTAATAGTGGATGAACTTATTGTAATCTTATGTGAAATTTGCTAATTCCCAGTTAACACAACTTGAAAAAATTTTCCTCTGGAATAACTATTGTTATTCTTTTATGAAATTTCACATGGTTTCCAATTATAAGGATCTGCGCGGGTAACCTACCCGTTAAACAAAAGAGTTTTGTTGATAATAGACTCTTACACAGAGATATTCGAATAAGGATTTGGTGTAAGTAGAGAAAATTGCTGAATCCCGGCTTTTAGGGATGAAAAATCTTGTTTGTCCTTGTGTGAGGAATAGTTAATGCAAGTGGCTAGAATAGTAAGAGATAGTATTACGATAAGAGTGTTGCTTTGAACTCGTATAGTAACATCATGTATTAATATTTTATTGCATTAATAACTTGTATATTCTTGTTGTACAGGATATTTGAGGTGTTGAACCCAGTCGTGAGTCTTGCTCTTGCTGTTGTAGTAGTATTTTTCATTGGTATAACGGGTCAATCGATTGGTGATGTTATGCCTTTCTTAGTGATTTTTGTAATGTTAGCATTACCGATGCTAATTATATCATTATGTATCAATATTTATGTTGTGTGTTTGATGAATTTTCGTGGTTATTGGTTTCATACTAGTGCCCTTACAGATAAAAATAAGCCCACTTATTTATAATTCGTTATTTACATAGAGAGGCGTCCCAAACAATGTAAATGAGGAAATATAAACTTATGGTTCAGCGCTTTACAATTTCTTTATTTATACAAAAGGCATCCCAATCATTCAAATAAAGACATTGTAAACCATCTTACTTAAGAAGTTCTGATTTAACACTCGTACCAATCCACACTATATCCATGCGCGGATTTTCCGGAAATACAGTAAAGTTTATTTCACACGCATCTATAAAGATACGTATAAGATAATTAAAGGTGGTTGGTACAGTACTCGAAATAGTTGGTGAGTATATACATCAATATATTAGAGTGTTGGGGTAGCAAAACTATCTAGAAGTCACATAAGCGTCTGGCGGATGGTAAGCACGGAGAGCGAAAGGCTATAAAATGTTTTGTTTGTAAAAGTAGTTATAGTTTGGACCTCATTTAGACCCGTTTCTCTATAACTGTAGCTCTGATACCAATCTGTAACACCCCCAATTTCGTGATATGCAGCGGAATTTAAATTGGGTGTTACTTCATGGCACAACAGTTGAATAGTAGAAAACGATCACCAATTTGGTCGTTTTAAAAGATTTATCATTCGAATATCAGAGTTTACAAAGTAAGGTCCCCGTGGTTTCAAAGTTTATTAAATATGTTTTCGAATGATATTTATAGCCTTCATAATTATCCGTGCTCCTCCGTGCCATCCATGCTCATTGTGAACCTGAGATAAAGACATGCTTAAAACGTCAACACAATGGTTGGTGAGTTCGTGGAGTTTGATAGAAAATAACTTTCTTTCAATGAATTTAAAAGGTGTCTAGCGGTTGTCGAAATGAATAATAGTTTTTCATGAAATCAATAATAAGATGAGTTGAATGAAAGAAAATCCACTAATGATTCATGTATGATCTCAAGTGATCATAGGATTCAGGTTATAAATGAAGATGAGCTACGTTGCTATACGCTTGTAATGATGTGTTGGGTCAACTTTTAAATGTAACGATATGCCAAGCATTTTGGGTTGTCTTTTGTAGTATTCATGATTTAATCTCATACGATAACAGTTAAAGTTCAAGTACATGATTCATAATCATAACACATAGTGAAAATAATAATCTAGCGTCTGAAATCTATCAGTGTAAAGTGGTGGTTTACTAATACAGCTGTATCGTAGGATATATATGAAACATTCATATATTCATAAAGTTATATTGCCCTAAGCCTCATGACACGCAAAACGTTAACAGTTCCGTAAAACGGCGGTGCCCCACCAGGGTTACTGATGGGTGATTAAGCCCTCGTGTTAATAGGTGACTTGCCAATTCCTATTTTTCTCAAATATAGTGTATCGCGACTAAATACGACTAACCATAAGGCATTCCGTCAAAGTATTTAGTGGGATAGGTTGTCAGCCTCTAACAGGTTTCGAAGCTGTTCACTATATTCGCGCTCACCGCAGTGATTAATGGCTCATGATCGAGGGACTTTATGGAAATAAAGTAAACTTAGGAAATATAGGTTTCAGGGTGCATGAATTATGCGTAATTTTTGTTTTGGCAATTATTTCTAGTGAAATGTAGAAATATCATAATATAGTAACAGTACATTCATTTGTCACATGAATGCATACAATAAGCCTCAGTATCATGTTACATCAAGTAGCTTAACAATGTTATCTTCCAAGTTTCGTGTTTAAGCTAAACAGACAATTTGCACATATAATGAGCATGTATTCCTTTCAAGTACGATTCAAACATGTAAAGCATAGTGGATGATTTTGAGTAAATCATGAGAGTTTTATATAAGTAACTTAAAACAGTTAAAGCATGTATCTCCCCCAAAAGAGTTATTAAAACCGGTAAAAGTAGGGGCCATGAACTCACCTGAAGTGCATCTGGCAAGATATAATTATTAGATCTATGGAAACGATCACGGAAATGTCTTCGATACGAAACCTGAGTATAAGCGAAGTCTAAGAGTCTAACTTACTACTAATAACGAATGTGGAAAGGATAAATCGTCTAACGATTTGATCGGTGATATGAGTATGATATGCTTAAAATGTCTCAAGTTAAAAATATGATACATCTATAATATTATCTTGATTCCTATCTCAACTGACCCAAAATATTACTTTCTCGAAATATGCAAAAAGGATATGCAAAGTGAAATCGCTAATATTTCTAATAACGAAACTTTAAATAATGCATAACTTAAAATGTAAAATGCATATGAAGTGAAGGGTGCAAATTGAAAAATAACTAATAATGTCAATTGAAATTAAATAGGTCCTTGCCCCTTTCAGATTTTATACTTTTTAGTCTAACTGCGATTGCGTTACGTCGTTAGTCCTCGGTTAAGTCCAAAGTCCATAATAGTCCAAAATTTGTCCATATGTCCATATAAGGCTTGAAGTCCAAAGGTATGTCAATTTAAGTCCTTTATAACCTGTTTTAACAGCTTCAGTCCATAGTTTTCACAGTTGGCAGTTTTAGTCCTTCAAGGTGGGTTTGCGTCACGTTTTTAGTCCAAAAGTGTTAAAATTATGGAGAAAAGTTATGCGACTTTTTCTGGTGCTTATTTAAGTTTATTAAAACTTAAGTTAACTGCTTATTTCTGAAAATACCTTATTTTTAGCTTATTGGGCTCATTAACGAAATATACATAGGCCCGTTAAGAAATCGAGAGGCGAAGGCATGAAAATAGTTTTGGGCTTGGACTTGGGCTATTCTTATGATTCTAAAAATATTTCATATGGGCTCAGTGGGCTGGTCTAACGCCATTTCTTGTTGGGCTTGATATAGTCCAAACCGGAAAGAATAGTTTAAGGTAATATTAATTTTTGAATTCTTCACATAAGTCCTATCGAGTGACAACCAAAATAAATTAATCTAAGCATGATTAAGAGTTTGTGAGTTCGAACTTCAATTATGAAAAGTGTAATTTGCCAGCCTGCCTATCGAGTGGGGCAATAATTTAAATAGGTTATGTACAAAATTTCGAAAATACAACCGCGATTTGTGGCCTGGTCGAATGAAGTAGATTTTGAAAAACTAAATATAATTTCTCAGTCTGGAAATCAGTCGAAGGGCTTATAGTTTAAGCTATTTCACGAGTTTATGAGAGCTTATGAGAACTAAGTTAACACATGAAACTTATAGTGTGATAGGTCATTAATCTATATATTCAAAAACAATAGTATGCTACGTGTTCCAATTTGAATTAAATGGAGCATGATTTGGGCTAGTCGAACAGTTTTTATTATTTGGAAATACTTAGAAAATTTCAACATCTTTCTGATTTTGCATGTGTGTAATAATGGTTCGGAACAAGTTTATTTTATGCAGGTATCTGAAGTTTAAACATGGAGTGAGTGACGTTAGTGATTGCTTAGATCTGTCACAGGGGAGGGGCAATCACTTCCCTTGTTCTATGTATGCATGCGTACTACAAAAATGAGTAATATGCATATTTGTTCGAATTGATTTCTACATGATGCATGAGTATGAAACGACGTAGGAAATGAATTTAAAAGGGTTAGTAATAACTTACAACATCTCTTAGGTGTGCAGGGAGTCGTGTGGAAGTAGTTAGATCACAAGAAGAAACCACACGTTGAAGGATTTAACTCGTACGTATATTTATGTGAACTTTATTTCTTTCGAACAAGTTAAGAAGGGAACCTAGGGGTAGTCTTGGTTCTTTGTGAGCTTCTTACTGATCAAAAGGAGGTATGGATGATGTATTGATGAGGGTGGGTAAGATGTAGTAAAAAGGTCAGTGGAGTTCGAATGGTATACAAGGGCGGATATGGCAGTGGGTTTAATATTAGCACAGAACGAATTCAGCAGCTTACTAGCCTAGTTCGAAGTATATTTTAACATGTTTATTTCTTACTCTATATTTTCTAAATGAATGTCATATGTTTTTCTGGGTTTGTAGAGGGTTGAGTGAGAACAAATAAGTGAAGGGTGAGTGAAATTGATTGCTAAAGGAGGTGGTATATATAGAAGTAAAACTACACACGTTTTCTATTGACTATAAAGAATTCAACCTCAAATGATTGAGGGCTACTATGTTGTGACAGAGATCTAAGGGTTCCAAAAGAAATGAAATCTTGATATAGTGAGATCTTTGGACAGCTAGGACAAAAGTGGATGACTTATCCTTTAGATTTTACACTTTTTGTATTTCGGTTTGTATGAATATGTGGGTGCCAATCTAATTTAGTGAGTCACATCTCATGCTATTGTCCCAACTTTGTTTTACACATTTATTTACGTTAGGATTATCATTAGGAAATCGTAGAAACAATTGTGTTTCGAAATGGTTAAGTTTTGATGTGTTGTGTACGTTGAATTTAGCCAAAATGGGACGAACAAAACAGCCTGGGTTATTATAGTAACCTTCGATATTCGGGTCTGAGATTTGGCGTGGGTATAGCCCGATGAGTGGTGATTCAAGTGAGTTACAAATATGGGTGTGTCGCGTGTATAATTAATAAACACAAGTCGTGTTTTTGGTGGTGCTTGGCTGTCGGTTTATAACTGAAATAGCCTAAGAGAATTGAATTTGAGAGTTGGGCTAGATGTGAGTAAGTTTGGGTGGTGATGGGCCTGGAAATAATTCAGTCCGATTGGTTTGCATTTTGTGAAAAGAAATTAGTGTGATTTAATTGTAATTAGTGAGTTATATTTAGATAAGTTGTGATTTTGGGTAATGTGACTTTTGTATTAGTCATAATTAGTGAAAAGGGAAATTTGTGGAATATGGCATTAGTGTAGCTGGGGTTTTTGTGAAACACTGAGTCTCGAGGTATGCGTGGTCATTTAATGTATTTTGTCAAAACGAAATGTGGTAATGTTAACAATAAAAGAAAATTTTAAATTTTCCCGTAAAAATGGGTTTTGTTAAACGGTAAGTCGAGGTTATTATTAATTAACAAAGATTATCATAACGGATTTTCGTAGGATCTTTTAATACGGGATAAATTGCTTACACTCGGGACTTAGTTGACTTTGGTGTAACAATTCTCATCTGCGATTTCCTAAAGGGAGAAAAGGGTATTTCCGGGTCTTAATTGATCTTGATGTTACGTTTTCGACTTCATTAATAGGATTGAGTGTGTACTTCGGGTTTTTGAGCTTCATACAATGAGACTGATTGCATCACTTCCACTACTTGGGGGAAGTGGTCTCTAGATACTTTTGGCATGCATTACTTCAGACTTCAGCGGGAAGAAATGTGAGAAGAATTATTCAAGTGTGAGATGATTCGTTGCTGATCTATTTGATGATCCCCGAACGGAGAATCACGATGATTATTCTTAAAAGGAGCAACAATACTTGATGTGGTTTGCTACGGTTTCCGCTGTACACTTACCTTATGTAAGCTTGAAAGAGAGCTTTGAAACTGCTCAAAAAGAAGATTGTCGGCTTGGGGGGAAGCTATCAAAGCTTTACAATTGAGAAGGCTCAAGTTCAGAAGATTATTCAGAAGCCTCGAAAGCTTTGGTGGTGAAAGTTTAAGAGATGTTGACTACTGATTTCTACAACATACTAAATGTATCCTTATTTCGGTATTCATGTCAACATTTTCTTAAACTGAATAAGATAGTTTGTGCATATCTTATACCAAATTGTAAATAGAAAATTATAAAACCAGAAAAATGTAAATAGAAAAATATTAAAACCAAGAAAAATCATAAAAAATCTGAAAAATAGAAAATTCCAAAAATAGTTCCCTCTAGGCATGTCTTCTGTTTATCGATAACATTTACGGTCTTAGAAATGTCATTCAATAATGACACGGGACTTTAAATGAAGCTCGAGCAGAAGTTAAAATGAGTTGTTAAAACATGTCATGATGGCTTGCTATTACTTTAGATAGCAACCCGCGTTTCAAAATGGGGAAAGAACGTCGCCTAAAAGACGGTTGTTCCTCCCACTAGGTGAAGTTCACCCGGGCATGGATTACTTTATATCCATGTTTTTCCTGATTTGATGTACGCCTCAGTGCATTATTTCTTGTAAAAGAAGAGAAATCTCCTTTGTATACAAATAATTTTCATTCTATGATTCTTCTGAAAATTATTTGCGTGACACATGGTGGTAATGTGTTGTTTGAAATTCTTTCAAACTTGGATTGTGCATAAAATTTGTCACTCAATCAATGACTACAACTCTTTAACTAGAATACAGGTCATTGATTGAGGGGGAGAGTGATCTCAAATTTTATATCATCAAACAGGTTTCTTGGTTATCTCATAACTTTTAGAAAAGGTTTTGTAGTTAATGGGGTATTTGTTGAAGAGGAACTTACTAAGCTTTATCTCAAATGGCCAAATGTGTTAGTTGTTAGAAAGATTAGGGCATTATGTGAAATATGCTTATAGTTTCCTAACTTTATGTAACTAGAAGGTTCATTTGTATCACTTTGGAATCCTCGTTTAATCCCCTAAATACTTTAAAACTCAAAATCTAAAAGAAGTTAGAAAACCCAATGTGCTTGATATTCTTGAATACTCCACTGGCATTTGTATGATCTGAACTGAATGAGTTTCAAATGTTGATTGACTTGTGTTAGTCGAATCGTTGTTGATTTATTGCTTGTGCACTAAGAATATGCTTAGGTATGTAGCTATCGTGTTAGAATCATGTCCCTAAGATCCTGAGTTGAATGTTGAAATATGAGTGAATTGCCATGTTCATGATTGTTGATTGCTCTTCATGCTAGATAGCGGTTTGATGTATTTCCTGACTGTGGTTTGATTATGAGATGAATTTGGTATTATGAGTTGGCAAGCTGCTATGTGGTAGCTATTAATGAAAAGTGAATCTGTATGTATGTATATCTGTGTTGATATTCTTATGCAGATTCCATGGCCAATATGAATGTGCCAGTTCCCGCTCTAACCATTTGATCAGATGTTCAAACTCTATTGACTGGCTCTGAATTCACCATAACAACAACATCGGCAACAACAACAACAACACTGTCTTCACCTCCACCACCTTCATTTCAACAAAGCAGTACTTATTCTGGTCTCGCCAAGTGGGGATCTACAACATTTGGGAATTTTTTGTTGGTGGATGGATAATTGATGTTGATCACTGACTCCAACAGAGAAGCAGATGATCACATCATCTGCGCAAAAAGGTCAATATCATTTGTGTCATAACGATAATTTTGTACATAATAAGCAGTGAATAAACATTTGTTGTTATGTGTCAGTGTATGATTGTCTTCATTCAAATTCTTTCAAACCTATCATACCTGACACTAACATTCTCCCTCATAGATTGAGGGGGAGCATCGTAATGTTCCATTATCAGAATATATGTTAAACCTGACCACATTTTCTCCCATAATTTCTAACTTATTTAAAACAATTGGGATCACAAATCTCAAATGGTTTGAAATTTTTGATCGAGGGTGAGAATGTGATTTAAATATGAAATCTGATAAAATGTGATCTTTTGGACTCATGTGTAGGCTCCCAAATATGTACTAAACTCTTTTGTATATCGATGCACATATTGAGGGGGAGCAAATGGTTTATGATGATATTAAAAAGGTGGCAGTCCTCTCCAGCCTCCGGTCACTAAATCAAAACGCACTATTGAGTCTAAAGCCAGGAGATCATCTATAAATCTCATTAGGACACACTTCCAATATGCTTGTTGTTTCATACACTGTGAAAAGTAAGAAAATATATGTTAAAGAGTCCTACGCATTATCCTTGTGGTATTGCCAGAACATCCGAGTGATACGAAAGTATTCACAATGAAGATGGAAATCCTTCTAGAGCCAACATGATACAAGCTCTTGGTAGGTGGCATGTGAGATCCTTCATGGATCAAATTTGTGACAACTGGAAAGAAACGATGGGGCGATTCACATTTGAATCAAACTTGTTCCAGGAAATGGATTGACGGATGCTTTGGGAAAACCTTTCAATTTGCTCACCAACTAAGTTTCGAGCACATTGATTGTGAAAATTTTCAAACAAAAGTGTTTTCGACAGAAATGTGATTCAATTTATAAAACCCTCGTCGTGTTGCATAAAATGTTTATCCAGTAACACGCGAGTGATCTTTCTAATCAATTTCTCGTCAATCAGTGGGTATTTAATTCACTGATTCACTCTACCGTGATGTCTGCTCTGAGACGTTCCGGTATGAGAACATGCTTAGTATGATGATTCTGAAAATAATTTGTTGGAAAACTCATTACTACAAGCTGGAAATTCCTGTCAAGGAGAATCTTCTTTAAAGGGGATTCTACCTGATCATAGGTCGGTCTCACAGAACCGAAGGTTAATCCAACCACATCGAATGAATGACAAAGCCATATTCGTTCTCCAACTTTATTGCTAACTGTTTTATTTCAGATTCATATAAAGATGGCGATGGTGGTTCCTGATTCCAGAAGAGGCGTGTCAATCCACACTCCATGCTCACACTTACAAATCATTATCAAAGAAATCATGATAGATGAAAGACCTATTACACAGCTTTCGTAACTCTGATGACAGTCATCATGATCCAGAAAAGTGTGAGCATGCGAGTTCAACGGTCACAATATATCACATGAAGGCAATATTACAACGGATGAGCTTGGAGATTTACGATGACTGATGATCTCAAAGAATGCTCAAAGATCAAACTGAAACAAGATGACTAGAAGACATATGTTGGATGATATCATCGAAGAATCTTCAAAGATCATCCAAGACAAAAGATCAGTCGTCAAAAGAGTTTAATGCTGAATGTACAAAGACTAATGAATTTGAAGTATCAAAGACTACGAGCTATGAAGTCAAATTCATATGAAAGAATGCTAGAATTCAAAATATTATTTCTGGGTGACCTCCCTTAGGGGGAGATTGTTAGGAATATAAATATTCATGTGAAGACTCGGTCACCCTGAGTATCTATTTAGCATTTATGTAGCTCGTAGGATTATTAGTATTAATAGTATTAGTTTAGTTATATTAGTATTTGTGGAGTGGGTCGGGTCTTTACCCACTGTCAGCTCACTCCACAGCCCGCTAGGGGCACTTAAACCTTATAGTATATATACCCCTTCCCACACATGGGAAGGGTTGGAGCTTCTTCCACTCATAATCTAATCTTGTTCTATTTCTCTCTCTAAGAACTCCCAACTCTTATCTTTCTCCCTCTAGAAATTGAGCTTTCATTAATCTCATGTTTGTGTTATGATTTCTAGTTCTCTACAAGGAACCAAATTCTTGGTTCCGCCAGTGTTATCGTTTGGTTCCGCCATTTAACAGCTAGTTTTTTAAATTTTCATTTAATCCCGCACTCTAGTTCACTCATTCTTGTTATTAGAATACTTTTACTGATAATAAATCATATTAGGATCATCTTAGATCACTTAAACCAATAGGAAAAACATTTCCCACCAAAACTTGAAATTTCAAATTTCCACTCAAGTTACCTTTCTCCGCCAAGCAAGGATCCCTCAAAATGGTTACTTGTCATCCGTGGATCAGTCACATCATAAGATTTTCCACTCACCATCATGCATTAACTGCCTATCTTCTTCATTTCACTCAACTCAATTCCATTGGATTGACTTTGATGATTTGAGAACCTTCTCTTCCACTTCTAAATCATTAGAAACCACCATCTTTGTATGGTTTAACATCAAATCCAAACACACTCTTCCATAAATCTTGGAGTCTATAAATTGGAACCATTAGGATGATCATTTCTCACACCTTCACCACCACTTCTAGTAACATTTCTGCATATCTCAACCATTCTCCTCACAATGACAAAATCAAACAACTCCTCATCACCATCCAGACCACACAGAAGAACTGCCAGAATGAGTGTAAGACCATGTTGCTTTGTAAATCTCAACTCATCTTCATCAGATTCATCACCACTAAACATCTCATCTCCAATCAATGATGAAAATTTCCTTATCTTGTCCACTCCAACATCGTCACCAATAATCATAACTACTCCACCACCTACTAAAACACCAGTGGCCACCACACCATCTCCCACACCATCTCAATTACCCAAATCACCATCGCCTGTTAGATCTCCAAAACTCCAACCTATAGAGTTGTTTGCCACACCACCAACCTCTCCTCATCCCTACTTAGAAACCTTGGAACACCTACCTCCAAGATCCACCAATCCACCACCAATGCCATTTGAGGTCGAATCTTCACAACAACAACCGCTACTCTTCCACCCTAGTTATAGGGACATCCATGGTCCTCTCTACTATGATCAAGCTCCACTACAACAACCTCAACCTCAACCATTCTCACCAACCTCAACACTCCAAGGCATTGACGAGTCAATGTGGATTGAACCTCCACAAACTCAAATTCAAATAAATGAGGAACTTGACCGCCTCTATGTCTTTTCAAACATGGTGGATTCCCACCTCAATGAAGCAATGGATCTACAATCCACATTGCTTTCATCCATCATGTCTCCACCAAATCCCAACCACCAATCAACTTATGTTCCACCACCACCACCACCAACAAACGAACCTACCCTTCCACCAAACTTCCCTCGCCATGGTTGCCCCATGTGCGAAAGAACCGCTCATCTTACTCAACGAATGAACATTTTGGTTCATGAGCTCCAAAATGAGATGAGGTTCATCTTGAACCACATCCTTGAGCGCCTCAACTCTCTTTCTCACCCACCACAATAGATGCTCACACTAGGACTTTTTATCTTAGGATTTTTTTTTCTTTTATAGGATTTTTATTTTAGGACTCTTTTTATTTTTAAGTTATTTTATATTTATTTCCTTTGTAGCATCTCAATTTGTGACTTTTGTCACAAATAATTTTCAAATGAAAGATGTTTGTGTGTTGATTGTGATCACTTATTGTGCATTATATGGTTGGTTTGAACTACTTATCAACTAACCTTTTTTTTATAGCTCTCATTATCCATGCATCATTATACTTGGTTGGTTTGAACTATTTATCAACTAACCTTTGTTTTGTAGCACTCATTATTCATGCATCATTATACTTGGCACCCTAACTAGGGGGAGTATTGTCCAAGGGGGAGCTATTCAAGCACTAACCTTTGTTTTTGTAACTTTCTTAATTCATGCATCATATACTTGGCACCCCAACTAGGGGGAGTATTGTCCAAGGGAGAGCTAATCAAGCACTCAAAATCCATGCATCATTATACTTGGTACCCCAACTAGGGGGAGTATTGACCAAGGGCCTTGCACTACATTCCGCTATGCATTTCTTCTTTTTGTTTCAACAAAAAGGAGGAGATAATATTAAACTTATACATCACATGTTTTATACAATTTAAAATGCCTAAATTGATTTTAAAAATTGCATAAAACAAGTTTAATCTATATTTTTTAAAGACTTGCACTCTATTTATTTCATTGCTTAAAAATAAACTTTATGTTTTGTCCTCAACAAAAAGGGGGAGATTGTTAATACAAATATCGTCTAAAAAACGTTATTTATATTTTACAATCTTTGCTATATTTTGTTAATGACAATTATAAACTTTATTTTTAGCAAAGTATAAATATAGTTAAGTCTTTTACATATATAGTCACAAGCTTTTCATAAACTCATAACGTCATCTACATGCTACATATATGATCACTAGTATATACATGGTACATTCATATACATTTACATGTTACATTCATTTACATTTTAATTCTTAATTTGGAAAATGTACTATGACATCATGGCATGCATCACATTGAAATCTTTAGGAGATTTTGAAGACCATATGAATATCTTGGTTTGATCTTTACACAATAAAAAGATGTGAAAATATTTTGGTTTGATTTGGTGAAGATTTTTGAAGATTTGTTGTCAGGCTCCCACGGAACCAAACAGCAACACGGAGGGATCCCTCAATTTGGATCCGTCCCATCCGTGGCTTACTAAGGCAGTTGGCCTATAAATTGCAAGCCATACATTCATGTTTTCTCGTCACTCATAAGCATAAATAACATCATTCATTCTTTCATTCATTTCTAACCCATTCATATTTCATATTTCATTTTTAGTGATCTCTCTTTGTAGCAAGGAGATCAAAGCATCACAAGCTTCAACAAAGTGTTGCAAGACTTGTTAGATTAGTCATAGTGTGAATTTGTTGTTTTTCACACATCATTGTTTGTACCAAATAATCATATACATCTGTAGTAATCGGTTAGTATTTTAGTCCTCAAAATACATAGAGTATCGGGAGTGGTTGTGCCCTGGTAAAAGAACTCGGTATTTAGCTTTGTACCGAAAAAAAGTGTAAGCGACGTTTGTAAAGGTTTTCTCCGCCGAGAAGGGAGCTTGTTTTTTAGTGAAGAAAAACTCTCGAGTTAGAGGCTCGAGGAGTGGAGTAGGGCAAGGAAGAGAGTCCTTCTAGACCGAACCACTATAAACAACCGTGTTGTGGTTTGATCGTTTCTTTCTTTACTTGCATGTTATATATTGTTTATTATTTGCATTAGTTGAAATCTCGTTAAGTATTCAAAGCAAAATAATTTTAAAACGGTAAAACTATTCAACCCCCCCCCCTTCTTGTTTTCCACAAAACTAAAATTAATCTAATAACAAGGAAAGGTAAATTGGTGGTAACTCTTATGATAGGGAAAACGTGTTCACTTAGAATTAATTACTCCTTAGTTATCTCCTACTGATTTGTTGAATTGTCACGTCCTTGTTTTAGTTAAAGCGCTGAGTTCCTTAATATTGGTCGTGGGGAGGTGCCGAAGTCCTCAACTCCATGAATCTTAGTCTCCCCTAAATCAATTAAAGTCTATAAAGTTTTCTAGGATCTACAAGCCACAATTCACGCAATAAATAAAACGAGAAAAACCAATAGTGCACTCTACGGTTTCATTTTCTAAGACATTCAAGTTAGTTACATATAAAAGGACAACCAGTTTTCTTAGCCTAACGCGAGGCAATCAACTAAACAATAGACAACAAATCAATATTCAACAACTAGGTTTCATTAGATCTAAGCAAACACAAATAAACTTAAGCTAGCATGTTAAAGCAAAGAAAAGATAAATAAATAATCAAACAACACATAGACATATTGACTGATTAACCTAATAACTTATCTTCAATTAAACATGAATGAAAAAGGATGGAAAAGCCTTACAAAAGCTGTCAAAATCGTGTAGGGTTTTGATCTCCAAAGTGTTACACATAACAATGAAAACATTCAAAAATATATATAGTTTTACAACTCTGACGGTGTCAGCTTATAGCTTCTGACGTCATCAGCTCACTGTGGATTAGGGTTTCGTCTTGTGCAAGTCATCGTTCTGACGCCGTCAAGGATGCTTAGAGGCCGTCACGCTTTAGTTCTTTTGAGCCGTCACGTTATAAAATTGCACTGAGTTAGGGTCTTCAAATACAAGTGATGGCGTCAGGTTATGGACTGTGACGCCGTCAGGTCTCCATCTTGACAAATTCTTGACTTGGTCATTTTTCTTCGTTTTCTTGTCGATTTTAGTCTAAAACACGCCGGTTTCCACTATTCTCGTCCCAAGTACCTAAAATACAAAAAGAAATGATTTGAGGCAATATTTGATCATATTAACACGATTTTGGCTTTAAATTACCCCTTAAAAAGGTACCAAATATATCCTTATCAAATATCCCTACACTTGGGATTATCTTGTCCTCAAGCAAATGAGCTTTTACCCTAATCAATTTACAAGTTAGGGTTCATTTAACATTAATATAAAAGTAATTACAACGTATAATCGTTCCATGTTAGTCAAAATATGCACGGAAATTACATACTAGCACCTCTCACAAAGTGTTTGGATTCTCACATCTCTCGAGTGTATAAAGTTATATAACATGAATGGAAACGGGAAAATTTAACACTCTCTACTTGTCATAGCACATAGATTATCATAGGCTTGGGAACGGATCAAACCTCCACCACTTTGGCGTAAGCACCTAGGATAAACTATCAAAGAGGGCTTTTCAAGGGTTGTAACGTTAGGTGTAAGGGTATGGAAAACACGATTTGTTGGATATAGGAAATTTACTAGTGGCGAGTCAATTATCTTGGTCAGTTATATGTACAATGAAGCGTTGCTAAGCCAAGACTCGACTTGACTCGCTAACTCCTAACTTTTTTTGTATTTTTCATGACACTTTCTTGACTTAAACACAAATAAAAGAAACAGGATGGTAGTCCGTATGTTTTTTTTTTCTCTTGTCTTTTTTCTTTTTTTTTTCATTTTTCTTTTTTTTTTCTTTTTCTCTTTTTTTGCTATTTTTTTTCTCTTTTTTTTATATATTTTTTTCTCATACACTCTTGCCCTACCATCCAAAATAATACATCATTACAAGGGATCTTGCAACCTCCTGACACTTGAACTCAAATAAGTACATTTTATTACTATCATTTATCCTATTAAATTGACTTGTTTTACTATATTATGTATGAGGATTGATACTTAATCGTTTACTTTTGTAATTCTCAGGTAAAAACAAGCATTTGGTGAAACTTAGCGATTTTGGACTGATTATGGAGCAAAACATGCATAAAGTTAAGAGTCTACTGAAATGAAGAAGATCAAGACTAATCTGCTCCAGATGCGCCGCATCTCACTCATGACATGCGCCGCATCTCTATCAAGATATCACCAGATACGATCCAAGATACAAGAGGACATGCGCCGCATCTAATCATGGAGTTACGCCGCATCTTCTGGCGGTGTACGAATATTCCTGAATATTATAATCTTGGACCCCACGCGAAGTTAAGTACATGCGCCGCATCTACTCCTTAGATGCGCCGCATCTACTCCTTAGATGCGCCGCATCTTCCCTCAGACAGAAACTATAAATGCGCCGCATCTTCCCTAGGACGAATTCAGTCAAGGAGGCAGCACAAGACACACCCAAATCAAAGATACAAGAGCTGTAAGAAGGTGCTGCATGTGTTTAATTCATTAAGTAGTTTTGTTTTATTGTGTTAGCAAACTTTAATTCATCAGGATTGGTGGCTTGTGTAATGTGACAACGAAAGATTGCACTCCCTTTAATACTTGCTTTCCCATCAATTAAAGTTTATATGTTGATGTCTTTGGTTACTACTTATTAGTGCATTGATAACCTCTGTGTTTATTAGTGGCTTGCGGGCATTTGACTGCGGGACATAATGTGGCTCCCACGGTTATTACTAAATTGATCACTTAGGAATAACTTTTAGACATAAGTAATCATTAAGGGTTTACTCGCCGATAAGATTAGGACCAACGAGAAAGGGTTAACTACATACACTTCATATAAAGCTATCAATAAAACAAGTGACAATCTACTTAATCATAAGGACAGCCCTCTTATTGTCTCAAGTATCTATCTGTGTACGTGTGTGCTACTTGCTGATTCGTGCCTATTGGTTTATTTTATTATTTAATTGCAAACAAACCGTGCCAGTCTCTCAGGCTGAAACCCCCTTGCGTTAGGATATTAAAATACTGATTAGAATAATTAGATAATATGTTCCACTCTTAGTGATCGACACTCTACTTACCATTATCTTCATACTGACCGGGTACACTGCTCGTTAAGTGTGTGTGTTATTGATAAGTCGGCTAAATATAAATTTAAAACTTGAGTAGGCATTAAAACTGCTAAACCGCAACGACACATCACGCGCATCACCTCCCTACACTTAAACTTTTACATGCTTTACACATAACTAAATAATGACCCGAATTAAGAAAACCAAAACACATGGGGTACTTTAAACATTAACCCACATATGGGGGTAATAACGTGACATTCTTCCCCATTACTCCATAACAACTAGTACTTTACCATGAGTCCTAATCATCCCAAAACTGTATTTACAAGATATGACTCGACTTAGCAACCATGTAACCAATTAGACAATTAACAAAGGGTTAAACATAAATGTTGTAACAATAACACACTAAAGATGAGTGCATAAAAGGTAGGCTAAGGCGATTTGGGTGTACATTTGTGGGTGGATTGTAAACAATGTTCTTCATTAATATTTCAGAATCCACCAAAATATCACGAGAACCACGAAAAAATTAGGCTCTGAGGCGTGTACTAGGGGTATCGTGTACTAAAAATGAGTACATCGCAAGGGTGTGGGAAAATTACTTGACCGGTGTAGCCAATGTAATTATAAACATAGGTTTAAAACAAAGGGTTATCCTAATGCCTCTTATCATTTAGTAAATCCTAACTACACGAATGTAGTCTCACTAGCGATCTCGGGATGCATCACAAACGCAAGTTCTAGAATCTATATACTACCGGTACACTCATAAGCATTAAAGGTAAATGCTTTTTCCTAAAGATCTAAAGGCGAACATTACATTTTTGGGGTGGAAATTTTTGAGTGGAAGGGTTTTAGAGCTAGCTATATAATTCATATCCATGAGACGCTTATTAAAACTAAAGTTTTACTCCTACATGTTGTAAAAAAAATTAATTTGGTGACAAAATTGCCCTAATAAGTATCTCTATTAGTTTTATTACACATTTACTCTAAGACAAAACAAACATCAAGCGAAGTTATAGTTTCTAAGGTATCCCATTTTACCCTCCCTACACTTAAATTGAACATTGTCCCCAATGTTCTTGAAAAGTATCAAAGTTATGATAACGGAAAAATAAAATAGAGAAAAGAAACTAATACTCCCCTGATTTGCTCGGCATGGACGATGTGAAAACATGGTTAAATCCTACTCCAAGAAAATGAACTTGATAAGCTTTACTTCCAATGTATACTTTTATCTTCTTGTCCAATATAACCTGTAATTCACTAAGAAAACGAAACATAAAACCTCGCATAAAATCTGCGGTAAACACTATATATAATAAAAACTAATTCCTAGAAAACACTTAAGATATAATGCTTGTAAGATAAATGTCTACAAATTCCTGGAAATTTAAAATTCTGAAAATTTTTCAAAATTTTTTTTTAAGTTCCAGTAGAAAAACTAAATCTTCGAAAACAGTGCTGCTACAGTGCCTGACGCCGTCGGGTGTTAACCCTGAAGCCGTCAGGTATGACCTGACAGTATTTTTACGTTCTGTTTCTGGAAAAATCTAATTAATAAAACTTGGAAAAACTGCAGAACATTCATTGTGACTCGATACAAGCATTTGACTCTCAACAAACGCATAAATATATGCTAGTCATTAATTGTTAACTTTCATGTTCAAATTTATTCTTTTATACAAGTATGATCTTCCCTACACTTATCTTTTTGTAAAATACCTTTACATGTGATTAAGACGATGTTAAAGACAAAATAAAGCATTTTCACAAAAATATTCGAAACATGAACGATAAACAAGAAAAGATGGTGCATATATATGAAATCAAACAAAACAAAAACAAACAATAAAACATGGGATGCCTCCCAAGAAGCGCTTGTTTTTGTTCGAGTCACGAGCCTGACTCTACCCTTTATTTAACGGATATAAGGGAGGTTTTTCCTACACCTAAGATTAAGTGCGGATGATAGTAGTGATACACACCAACTCGACAGGAGTATGCCACGTAAGGATAGAGTGGTGGATGATTTATATGCTCAAAGGGGTGTGCTCCTTTCAACATAACCTTACCTAGTTTACTTTGGTCAATGGGTTTGTGGAAACGGTATAGGGGGTGAATACGTTTCCGTTGAAAAACTTTTGTATCAAATATAGTATAGATCATGTTTCGCCATTATTAGTCCAGTTTATATTTCTTTCTTAAAAACATCCTTATGACAAATTGTCGATCAAGCTTGACATAATATGTAAAGTACTGAATATAGTCTAAGACTATATTGACCGGATCTAAACACACGAATTGTGTTGGAAATACTTTGAGTATATACTTAGTAGCACTGATGCGTGGTTTTGCGACCTTACAACAGGTTTTACCTCTCGAGGGATCTCAAGAGGCTTACAACCCCACCAGGCAGTGTACCTGACCGATGTAGTATAGTGTAGTGGTAAGTACGGGGGATTGATCGTTCTCCACAGAGAATAGTGTCGTTAGGATTGAAAAACTATTCTAATAGGTCTAAGGGTGAAGGAAGATTCTTTTTGTATTTTTATATTTTTTTATAAAAGCAAGTAAAATCTCGGGTTTGAAGGAGTGGGCGGAATTAGTTGCTAGTCAATAACCCAAATAACTACGAATGCAAATAAAATAAAATAACTGAAAATGAAAAGGTCGTGAAACTTATGTGGAGAGAAATGTGTTTACTTAGATTTCCTTACTCCCTAACTATCTTTTACCGGTTGATTAGTGTGTATTAATTGCGTGGATGACGGGTGTATTCCTTAATACCAATCGTGGGGTGGCGTACGTACTTCCCCAACTCTACAAGCTCCTACTTCACTCCTATGTCGAGCCGGCTAAGAAGCCCTAACATGGGATCACTAGAATTCGCTCATGCATTAAATACAACCATAAAAACCTAGTACGCATTGGTTCATGTTTCTTAAGACGTTCAAGCAAGTTACCGAATAGGAAGTTAGCCAGTTTTCTTAAGCCTAACATCGATGAACAATCATCCAATACAATTAATAACACACTAATAACCAATAATCAATAGTTAGGTTTCATTAGATCTAAGCAAACACAAGATAAATCTAGCCTAGCATGTTAATCAAAAGACAAGAACAAGATATAATCAAACAACACATAGACATATTGATTGATTAAATGATGCTTATCTTCAATTAAACATGGGAGATCCAAGGGTATGAAAACCCTTAAAAATGGCAGAAATTCGTCTTAGGGTTTCTCCTCACAAAGTTGCACACTAATAACAAAAATTGCAAAACTATATATAGAACTTAAGGGCTGACGGCGTCACGTTATGGATCTTGACGCCATCACCTCGCCGTGTCTAGGGTTCCCGGATGGCCTTCTTGACGCTGTCCCTCTTTAGTGCTCCAAAATCCGCTCTGGCTTATCAAGGCTTGACGCCGTCAGATATGGGCTTGACGCTGTCTCTTGTTAAGTTAAACCGTGATGGCCTTGATCACCTTAAAGGGTGACGCCGTCACCTTTTCCATTGTAAAATTCTCTGGCTTATCATGTGTATTTTTCATATCCACCTATTTTGCCAAGCCATGACGTCGTCAAGAGCAATACTTGACGCCGTCAAAGGTACTTTTCCAGCCGATTTTGAGACTTTTTCGTTTTCTTCACTTTTATGCTCCAAAAACGTCCAAAATGCTTCCTTTTCCAGATTTCTTCTCCAAAGTACCTAAAATGACAAAAGGAACGATTTAGGGCAATATATGATCAAATAAATACGATTTAGGGCTTAAATGACCCCCTAAAAGCGGTACACTTTTCGCTTCATTAAATACCCTTACACTTGAGATTTGCTTGTCCTCAAGCAAATGCGCTTTTATTCTAATCAAAATACAAGTTAGGGGTCATTTAATGCTAATATAGAAGTAATTACAATAAATAGTCGTTCCACTTTAATCATAATAAGCACGGAGATTACAAACTAGCACCTCACAAGTAGTGTTTAGATACTCACATCTCTCAGGTGTCATCAAAATAAATCTCCTAAATGAAAACGGATAATATCTCTCACTACCTGTCATAGTAAATAGATTACCATAGGCTTGGGAAAGGATCGAAAACCTCCTCCACTAGGCGTAAGCACCTAAGATAAACTATCAAAGAGGGCTTTTAAATGGGTTATAACGTGAGGTGTAGGGATATGATAAACACGGATTTGTTGGATAAGGGATATTTTACTGGTGGCGAGTTAAAGATCTTGATTAATTACATGTACAATATGGCGTTGCTAAGCCAAGACTAGACTCGACTTAAGCTAATGAAAAAAATAACAAAAAGATAAAATAAACATAAAATGAAACGGGATGGTAGTCCGTATGTTTTTTCTACTTTTCTTTTTCTCATTTTTTTGTATTTTTCTTGATTTTTTCGATTTTTTTTTTCCATACACTCTTGCCCTACCATCCAAAATAATACATCATAGGGGCGTTGCATCCCCCTTACACTTGAACTTTTACATAACTTTACAATTAATTATTCTAATAACTCGAATTAAGATAATCAAAACACTTGGAGTACTTTTTAAAATATTTAGCACATATGGGGGTAATAATGTTGTTCTTCCCCATTACTCCATTACACTAGTACTATACCCATGAGTCCCAATCGTCCCAAAACAATATGTACAAGGATATGACTCGACTTAGCAACCATGTAATCAATTAGATAATTAACTAAGGGTTTAAACAAATGTTGTCACAATAATGCACTAAAGATGAGTGCACACAAGGTAGGCTAAGGCGATTTGGGTGTACATTTAAGTGGGGTGTAAACAAATTCTTCCTTTAAGTAAAATGCTTAAAGGTCGAAACGAAAAGATAGGCTCTGAGGGGTGTACTAGGGGTATCGTGTACTAAAAATGAGTACAACGCAAAGGGTGTGGGAGAATTACTTGACCAATATAGCCAATGTAATTATAACAAAAACACAGGTGTAAAACAATGGGTTAATCCTAATGCCTCTTATCATGTAGTAAATCTAACTACACGAATGTAGTCTCACTTGTGGCCTCGGAATGGTCCTAACGCAAGTTCTAGAATCTAAGTGCTACCGGTACACACATCATAGCATAAATGCTTTTCCTACCAATTCTAGGGGCGAACCTCACATATTTGGGGGTGGAAAAATTTTTTAGTGGTACGGTTTTTGTGCTAGTCATATAACTCCTATCCATGAGACGCTCATTAAGATCAAAGTTTTACTCCTAAATGTTGTAAAAAATTTAAATTTGGCACTAAAATTACCCTAACAGGTGTTTATCTCAGTTTTATTACACATCTACCATTAAACAAACAAAAATCAAATGCAATTGTATTCTTTGAAGTATCGTACTTTACCCCCCTTACACTTAAGATGAACATTGTCCCCAATGTTCAATTAACAAGATGTAAAAGTAAAAAGGTAAAAGAATGAAATCAAATACTCCCCTGATTCGTTCGGTGGATAAAGAGGTAACATGGTTAGATCTTCTTCCAAGAGAATGTAGAAGCTCCAAGACTAATGCATCGCCAAAAGCTTGATTCCACATACATCTCCTTGTCCAAAATAACCTGTTAAACCTGAGAAAACAAACACGAAAACCTGCATAACATCGGCGGGATAAATTCTATATATAAGGATATAATGCTTGTGGAATGATAATTTTGCAGTTTCCTGGAGATTATAAGTTAGAGATTTAATAAAAACTTTTTATGAAAACAAAACTTTCAAAAATTTCAGAAAATTAAAACCTGACGCCGTCAGGTTGTAAATCCTGACGCCGTCAGAAATGGTCTGACAGAATTCCCATGTTAAGTTTCCGGAAAATTTCTGGAAAAACCTATACCTTACTTCCTAGAATTCCTGCAAAATATCACTATGACTCGATACAAGCATTTGACTCAAACAAATACTAATATGTATGTTAATTTAATATTATTACGATTCATGTTCATTTGTGTTCTAATAAACCGATTTGGATTTCCCTTACACTTATCTTTTGCAAAATACCTTTATATGTAGTTAAGACGAGGTTAAAAACAAGATAAAGCATTTTCACAATTTACTTTTGAACATGAATCAATAATAATAAAAATTAAACACACATACGGAAGCAAATAAAATCAAACAAACAAATAAATAAATAAACACACAAAGCAAATAAAGCTTGGGTTGCCTCCCAAGAAGCGCTTTTCTTTATTAACGAGTCTTGTAGCTAGACTCAAAGTCAGGCTTATCTAGTGTCGCTTATGCTCACGTACCCGAGTGTGAGCCATCTAATTGTTGCCTCATCTTTCTTGTACTCATCATTCAGCTCCAGACATCCATGATAATATCTCTTATTTTTCTCATGTGGATATTTGAGCCCCTTTCTCTTATCATTTTCACTTAACAAGTCAATAGGCGCAATCCTATTGCAAGATTCAATGGAGAAGTTCTTAAACCTGGGTGTGATCGGGGCATTTGGTAAACAAAATCTTCGTCCCCATCCGAGAATGTAATTAACCCGTCCACAAGTTTTTCGTCAAGGTTGGTTAACCTTTTGAAGGGTTCTCCAAAAATAACTTGGGTTAATTTGTTATCAATAAATTCTCCTAAGTTCTCCATAACCATGAAATCCACCAAATACACAAAACTTCCTACGAATACGTGTAGTGGCTTAATCCTAGCAACAATGTTATCCTCTTGATATTCTAGCTCATCTACTATGATTTTATTATAATTAGCGCGAGAGATAATGTTCATAGGCAAAGATGAGTTAAGATAAGCATAAAAACTATGATAACCAATCTTACATGGAAATTGTATGTTAAAGAGGCTATCCCTTTTCGATCTTAGTCCTAGGGTCAACATACTTAAAGGGGTCAATTTCCTCTTTTCCCCATTCCTCGTTAACTACTTCTCCATTACCAGCATCCTCATCGGAGTCTGAGTCGTAAAATGGACTAACATAGTCATTCTCACGGTCAGACTCCTCCATCTCAGAATTGTTACCAAAGTGGTGGTCGGGTGAAAGGTTGTTGTTTTCAACGATGGGGGCGGGAACGGGTAGTTGGAAGTTTGCACGGCGGAAAATACGAATAACAGGGATCAAGCGATCACTATTACTCATGAGGTAGGTGGAAGGTATCACAAACAAAAGCACAAAGAAATAAGATAGACTAAAGAAATCCTAGAAAAATAAAATAAAAATCTCACTAGAAAGGAATCTAGTGAGTAGACCTAATAAAATAAAAATTCAACCTAAACAATAACTATTCCCCGGCAGCGGCGCCAAAAACTTGATGCGTGGTTTTGCGACCTTACAACAGGTTTTACCTCTCGAGGGATCTCAAGAGGCTTACAACCCCACCAGGCAGTGTACCTGACCGATGTAGTATAGTGTAGTGGTAAGTACGGGGGATTGATCGTTCTCCACAGGGAATAGTGTCGTTAGAATTGAAAAACTATTCTAATAGGTCTAAGGGTGAAGGAATATTCTTTTTGTATTTTTATATTTTTTTTATAAAAGCAAGTAAAATCTCGGGTTTGAAGGAGTGGGCGGAATTAGTTGCTAGTCAACTAACCCAAATAACTACGAATGCAAATAAAATAAAATAACTGAAAATGAAAAGGTCGTGAAACTTATGTGGAGAGAAATGTGTTTACTTAGATTTCCTTACTCCCTAACTATCTTTTACCGGTTGATTAGTGTGTATTAATTGCGTGGATGACGGGTGTATTCCTTAATACCAATCGTGGGGTGGCGTACGTACTTCCCCAACTCTACAAGCTCCTACTTCACTCCTATGTCGAGCCGGCTAAGAAGCTCCTAACATGGGATCACTAGAATTCGCTCATGCATTAAATACAACCATAAAAACCTAGTACGCATTGGTTCATGTTTCTTAAGACGTTCAAGCAAGTTACCGAATAGGAAGTTAGCCAGTTTTCTTAAGCCTAACATCGATGAACAATCATCCAATACAATTAATAACACACTAATAACCAATAATCAATAGTTAGGTTTCATTAGATCTAAGCAAACACAAGATAAATCTAGCCTAGCATGTTAATCAAAAGACAAGAACAAGATATAATCAAACAACACATAGACATATTGATTGATTAAATGATGCTTATCTTCAATTAAACATGGGAGATCCAAGGGTATGAAAACCCTTAAAAATGGCAGAAATTCGTCTTAGGGTTTCTCCTCACAAAGTTGCACACTAATAACAAAAAATTGCAAAACTATATATAGAACTTAAGGGCTGACGGCGTCACGTTATGGATCTTGACGCCGTCACCTCCCGTGTCTAGGGTTCCCGGATGGCCTTCTTGACGCCGTCCCTCTTTAGTGCTCCAAAATCCGCTCTGGCTTATCAAGGCTTGACGCCGTCAGATATGGGCTTGACGCCGTCTCTTGTTAAGTTAAACCGTGATGGCCTTGATCACCTTAAAGGGTGACGCCGTCACCTTTTCCATTGTAAAATTCTCTGGCTTATCATGTGTATTTTTCATATCCACCTCTTTTGCCAAGCCATGACGCCGTCAAGAGCAATACTTGACGCCGTCAAAGGTACTTTTCCAGCCGATTTTGAGACTTTGTCGTTTTCTTCACTTTTATGCTCCAAAAACGTCCAAAATGCTTCCTTTTCCAGATTTCTTCTCCAAAGTACCTAAAATGACAAAAGGAACGATTTAGGGCAATATATGATCAAATAAATATGATTTAGGGCTTAAATGACCCCCTAAAAGCGGTACACTTTTCGCTTCATCAAGCACTCGGAATTTACTACCAAGTACTTAGAGGATTTAGTGTTTGGTGATTGTATGTGATTATATGAATGTAACAGTAAGAATGATAACACACAGTTTAACCAAACGATTATAGCTTCAATATATTACGAGTGATCTTTGAATATCACAAGAATTACAATGAAATCATGAAGCTCTATCAATAATGCATGCACATAAAACTTAGACTAGGATCTCCTTTTATAAGACAAGGAGTCCTTTACAAGTAAACCATCTACCGTATAAATCTATATTAATAAGATATACATTACATCTTTTCCATATATATTTTCACATGACTTTAATCTTTATCTTACAAACAGTACTAATTTCTTGTTCCAACAGTACTAACTGACTTAGTACTATTAGTGTATTCTTGAACGATCTTCAGCAGTACTAATTTATGTATGAGCAGTACCAACTGTTAGTTTAATTCCCAACATATATGAACATATAGAAAGCATAGAGTAAGACAAGTACACAACACAATCATAAAAACCAAGTACAAAGACAATCAACAATATAAAGCAAGAATAAAAGTAAAGCGATAAGTAAAAAGGATATGCAAACCGACACGAGGATTTATAGTGGTTCGGTCACGAAGCTCCTCTTCGCCCTACTCCACTCCCTGAGTACCCAACTCGAGAGTTACTTCACTAGATCAACAAACTCCATTCTCGGCGGAGAAACCTTACACAACGTAGCTTATACTTTATCCGGTACAAAGCTAAATACTGGGTCCTTAGCATGGCGGACCAAACCAACACAATGTCGCCTACACTTTATCCGGTACAAGGCTAGATACTGAGTCCTTAGCACGGCGGACCAAACCAACACAACGTCGCCTACACTTTATCCGGTACAAGGCTAGATACCGAGTCCATAGCACGGCGGACCAAACCAACACAACACATCATAAGAGACCAACATCCTGCTACACCAATCTACACAACACATCTATGACACCCGTTATGTTTTATGGCCCAACATAACAAACCTTGTGTTTTATGGTACAACACATAAACCAACTTATCTAGTTGGAGATACAAGAAGATGATACAAGAGAAGATCCAAGACAATGTGTCTAACGGATATGAATGTCTAATCTAAATAAACTTCCATTAGTAGAAAGTCTTCAATGAAGATCACAAGTTACCTAAGCTTGTTGTGATAGATCTTCATGTATGTATGATGTTGGTGGATGAGGATCACTTCATTAGATAAGGATGCAAGATCTTCAACCTTGCTTTGGAGGATCACTTCGGGAGTATGCTTACAACAATAATGAAAGTTAGAAGCATTATGATCATATGATAAGAAGGTTTTCTACATGTTTTCATATTGATCTAAGTGTGTTAGAAATGGTGGAGAGAAAGTATGTGAAAGGTGTGATTAAATGGTGAGAAATGGTTTGCTATTTATAGGCAAAAAAGTGAAAGTTGTTTACTGTTCACCGGATCCCTTTGAAAGGGATCCGGCCCTTGTAAACCAAAGGATCTGCGAGGGATCTGGCGACGCTCCTCTTTATTTGGGTTACGGGTCATGGTTAATGGGTTATGGGTTATGGTCCATGGGTCATGTGATGTCATGCATGATGTCAAAGACATCTTGGGTCATGGTTTATGGACTTTGGATCATCGGTTATGGACTTTGGGTCATGGGTCATGGGTTTTACCCATTGTGATGTCATGCATAATGTAATGCACATTAATGCACATGGGTCATGGGTTTTGGGTTATGGATAGTCCAAGCCATTTTACTAGTATATTACGTTTAACTAGTTGATTATAAATAATGTATTTTATGAAAATGTAAGTAATAAATATTACTTATAAGTGTTTTATAAAAATTGTTTTGGTTTTATATAAACTATTTTACTAGATATGTTAATGGTTTATTTGGGTTTTGATCATAACGCAACATAACAAACATGTACGAACCTGTGTTGTAGCATACAAGGACTTGAGTCGTCGAGAGATGTTGAATGTATGTTGAGACAAAATATGATTACGAGAAACTTGTACATTTTACGTTATGTATTACAATTTACATGGTTTTTCATCAATCAAAACAGACGAGACTGTATAGATTAAATATCGTAATATTTGCAAGAACAATCTCCCCCTTTTTGATGATGACAAAATATATGTAAACGTAATAGATAGGTAAAATGTTAAAGTTACTTGTGTCCGTACTTCCTTTACATTACCTTCTTCGTTTACACTCTTCTCCCCTTTTTAGTCGAACCAAAAAGGGTGTGTTCTTGGAGTTTAGACTTGATTATTCCCTAAGAATGCGAGCTTGCATCGTCCCTAGTGAAGTTAAATAGTAAACCCCTTATTGCTCCACTAAGCCTAGCAACACTTCTCTTGAAGCTTTGAATACTTGTATGAAAGAAGCGTGATCTCGTCTTGTAAGAAGAACCTTGAGAAACACAAGAAAAAGAAAGCTACAAGAAAGTTATAAGAATGATCCTTGGATCTGAGGTTAGAGAGAAATAAGAATAATAAAGATTAGAAGAGAAAAGGAAAGTGAAGGAATGCAAGTTTGCTCCCCCTTGACGAGTGCTCCCCTTTGATGAGGGCGTCAAGTAATTAGGGAAATGAGGTCATTGCAAAATGTGCAATGATTATGCTTTGACGAAAGCTACCCCTTGTTGAGGGCGTTAATTACTCCTTGTGTGTTTTGAAAATCTACAAAACAAAAATTAGTGCAAAACTATATTCGTCCTTGGACGAGTGAGTCATACGATGCACTCTATAGATGCTCGACGGAAGCTCCCCCTTGCTCGAGGGCGTCAAGAAGAACCTACAAAAAAAATGAGTAAACCTCGTCCGGAGACAAGTATGCCATATACAAACCATGTATATGAGTGAACCTACAAAGAAAAGATTAGTGTAAAATTTCATCCATAGACGAGAGTGTCATACACATCAAAGTGTATATGTGAACCTACAAAGAAAAGATTAGTGTCAAAAGAGAGTAATCCTACTACTTGCATCATCGTGGTTGGTTTAGAGGTTGTAAGGTTGTTCAAGGTATAAAGAATGTATTTGGGAATGAGGCGCATTTCATTACGAAATTCACTTGGCTTTTGACAACATAGATGTTTGTGGAAGATGGTTCAACGACCATGGATTGACATAAGTAAGAATGGGTTGTAGTAGAGGAGAGAAGTTGAGGTTCAAGAGGTGAAACTCGTGTAGGTTGTGTAGGTTTAGAAGAAGTTGGTTTAAGAGATGAAAGTGATGGTTTGATAGAATAGAGTTGTGGTGGTAGACATGATGACTTGTAGTGAAAGAAGTGGAGGAAGATGATGACTTCGTGTTGGTTTGATAGAATATATTTGTGGTGTTAAACACCCCGACCCGGTAAGGGTAGAGATGTCACAAATACGGATCCTTATCAGAACAAATACAAGCACATGACATTAATAATACAATAGAATTCAATGGTTACAAAGAAAATATGAAATTACAGGATTTCAATACAACGATTTCTAAGTTTAACATGAGTTCTTCTAACCATCATCAATAGCTAATTCCAAACTGCTAGTAAAATTCTTCTAAGTCCAAGGTCCTCTCTATAAATAACCCAGCTTCCAACTAAACCTGCCGCACACGAAAAGAAAACGTGCGGCTGAGCTTAAAAAGCCCAGTGAACAGATATAACGGTAACAAGCAGTAACGGTAAAAATAGCGAAGTAGAAGAATGAATACCACAAGAGTCAGGAACAGGTATATAAAAATTATACAGATATAACATGATTAACACTTGTTACAGAAAAATAAGTATAAACACGTAATCCAAGATCCTACCACATACCAGGTCAGATCAAATCAAGTAAAGTGTTAAATCACATACCAGATTGCCGGGTGACAGTAATAGTAATGGAAAGCAAAGGTAATCAGGTTATAAGGTTACAAGGTGTAGGGTAACAGAAATCCTCTACGAGCCCAGAAACATGAACATGAAATCATAATCATACCGCCATGCAGAGAGATGTTCCTCTCACTAATCCCAGAAATCAGAAAATATGGAGTGATCAGCTCCCAGAGTGTGAAAGACGTGTATCGCACACACCATCAGTCACCAGTAATACAGAAATCAGTAATCAGTAATCAGAACAGTTCTAGGATGCATCCATACGCCCCTGGTGGCCATAAACCTCCCAACACACCAAATAAAATACAGAAAAGGGACGGAACAGGTCATCACTCTCCTGCCCTAGAGTCATGCCATCGGTGCATCAATGACATGGTCATGAAACCCTCATGACTAGTTATGGCTCGTAGTATCAAACTGTGGGTTAGGGTCAGGTATCATGTATCATGTGTCAGGTGTCATGTCTCAGAAATCAGTATCATGTATCGAGAATCATGTATCAGGAATCAGTATAATGTATCAGAAATCCGTATCATGTATCAGAAATCAGTATCATGTATCAGAAATCAGTATCATGTATCAGGTGTCAGGTGTCAGGTTCAAGTATTCAGGTTTATGGCAAGGCATTAAGTATTTAGTTTAGTTGCATAAGTCAATTCCCATTTCAGAATATCAGAAGTTCATATCAGAGGCTCATATCAGGAAGGTCATAACAGTAGGTCAATATCATAAAGGTTCAATATCAGAAAGTTTTAATATCAGAAAGATCATATATCAGAAAGATCATCAATCAGAAGGATCATAAATCAGAAAGATCATATATCAGAAAGATCATATCAAACGCTCATAATATCATGAAAGAAACAAACAAGGTTCACAGAACAAGGAAGCATAGCAATAAATCAGGAATCAGAAAATAGGTTCAATATCAAAAGGTCCAATGTCAGAAGGGTCAAGTATCAGGGAGTCCAAAATCAGAAGGTTCATATCATTTTGTTTCAAGGTTCATAACAAGGTTCAATTTAAAGATTTATATAAAAGTTCCTATCATAGTTCAAAAAGTAATCTTTTAAAATAGCTTTCGTGAAAGTAAACCTTAAACAGTCTTCATAAAGTAGGTCCTTTAAAGAAAGTTTTCAAAACATTTTCACATGTAATTAAGAAGAGTTTTTACATTTAGTTATAAAATCCTATGAACCTTCAAAGTATTCCAGGGTCATAAATATTCACATTACAGGGTGATGGACAGATCATATCATGTATCAAAACAAATAAAGCAAGGCTCATGAATTAGGGAAAACATAACAAAGACATAGATTCAAATAGGAAAGCCCCATATAAAAGGCTCAGATCATAACCAACTGATATGCATAATGAAGACCCAATCAGAGTACAACAACGGCTCAGAGAAATACTAAGATGAATCATAGATACTGAATGAAATAAGCAAGAGGACACCCTTACTGAAAAAGGGCAGAATATCTGTACCTTATTAGGAATGCAAAAACAGAAATAGAAGCACAAACAGATCAGGATCTCTCCTTCTTCACACCTAGAGGAATAGAAGACAGAATTACAGAAGATTCTAAGTCAGATTACCATTTTGGTTTTTCCTTTACTTTTTAATAACTTTCTATTTTAGGCAGGTTTCCTTATTTGGCAAGTTTCCATACTTTAGGGTTTCAAATGTAATTCCTCCAAAGTTAAAGGTCAAATATGTAATTATCACATTCATTCTTTTTAATCCTTCATTTATTCGGAATGTACGTCTTCAATACTTCAAGTTTGCCAAATTACATTTTATACCCCTTAGTTTACAAAATTTCCATTTAAACCCCTTAATTCATAATTTTACACTTTAAATCCTTATCTTATCCATAATTACCAAACAAACCTCATATTTTATCAAAATACAGAATATAACTTTAGAATTACTTATTGTACGAATCCAGCCCCTCAAGTTTCAGAAATTACACATTTAGTCCCTTAAGTTTACAAAACTTATAATTTAAATCATAATTCCATATTAATTACACATTAAGCCCATAAATACTCAAATTTGCACAAAACACCCTTAATATCATCATTTACTCAGATTGACTTCAAATTTCCAGAAATTACACTTTTAGTCCCTCTCTTTTAATAATTTACAAAACATACCCTTTAATTATCATAAATTCATTTCTTGCAATATTTACACATAAGGACCCCATATTATAATTTTTCACATTCTCCCAGATCTAATATGACTTACAAAAATAACCCAGAAGTTTGGAAAATTACAAAACACCCCCTTCTTAATTAATTCCAAATCGGATATACTTTTTAAATGAAAATTACAAGCCCTAATTTAATCAATCATTACCCAATAATTAGGTCATCATTATATCAACCTTAAACCATCATTAAACTTCCAGATTCAAACCCTAATCAGAAAAACCAGATCGATTACTTTTATTTCTTTTTCTTCATTTGATTTTCAAAAACCCAGTTTATAATTAATTCTACTATAATTCGTATAAGCCTCCAAAAATCAAACCAATATTTTTACCATGTTATTAGATGTATAAAGAACTCAGAAAAATTATAAAACCAACACAGAAAAATCGTATGGTATTTATTTGATTTTAGGCATATTTTTAACCACAATAATTACAACGACTCATCTAGGCCTTTATAAATTATTCCAACATTTTTCCCAGAACATACACATCATATAAGGTCCAAATAAAATAAATATGACCCTCATAAAAATCGTTACACATTATTTTGGAAAATAGGTGTGTTTTAACCCATAAATTCAAAAACGACCCAAAACCCTTGCATGCTTCGAAGTACTTATTTTTCCTGAGTCTAATATGATGTAAGGAATGTAAGAAAATTATAAGATGAATTTTAGATCGTGTAGAAACAAGATGGGCGAATTATACCTTCACGTATGGAAAAATGACAAGAAACTCGACCAAGATCAAACCGGCGAACCACAGCCCCTATTCTTATTTTTCATAGCTTCTTTAGATTAAGATCCAACCCAGAAAAATGATCCTTGAATTTCTTGGTGGCCGGATTTTGATATACGAATTATTTGTGTGGTTTGGTTTTGATCGGATTGTATTTTAGGGAAAGGATAAATGGGATAATTATGAATAATGGGAGATACCGGTTTTAGGGGAGGGAATGGGCTATAATTTCGGATTTTTTGGTTTGGGAATAATTATTGGGCTTTAATTTGTCATTTAATGTATTTTAATTATCATTAAAACTATAATAATATTGATATAAATTCTATTCGGCACATGAAGGGCAATTTGGTAATTTTATAGCTTGAAAAAATATTAATTGGAGTTGTCAAAAATATTTGGTGACATAACTTGTCCATTTCCAGAAGTTCGGGATTGATTCGGTACTTTATACCTTTTATTAAATTTTTAAATTCATAGGGGCATTTTTGTCTTTTACTTGCTTTCAGATTTTTGGGTATTACAATATATTTGTGGTGTTAGACATGATGACTTTGTGAGTAGTGAAAGAAGTGGAGGAAGATGGTGATGATGATGCAAGATGAGGAATATTATAAGTGTGCGAATGAGCACAACTTGACTTGATTATGAAATCGATCATTGTCAACCTACATAAATCCACACGAGTTAGTACAAAAGGAAAAAATTATATCAATTACTACAAGAAAAGATATTGTCCACATAATATCATGGAAATAAAAGAGAACACATAAAAAGTTTCTTTTTCCATGAACGTCGCAACAAGCTTTAAAGAAAAAGACTATAGAAGAAGTCCTTAAAGGAAACTGATAATCCTATGTGTTAAGCTAGTGTTTGAGTGAAGAAAGGAAGATGATGAATGAGAGAATCTGTTTTTAACTGCTCTTTTTGCCCGGATCCACCGGATCCTTCTCAGAAGGGATCCGGCTAGCTTTAGCCAAGGGATCCGGCTAACTGAGATAGAAAAGAAGAAAAATGATTAAAAGTTACTAACTCTAGTCTATATAATTTGAGGTGATGAGTGTAAGAAGATTTTTTAAATAGTAGAAATCTTGAGAACTTAAGTTTAGTGATGTGAGGTGAACAATGATGGTTTATATAGAGAGATGGGAGTGAAAGAACGCCAATAAGTGATCAAGAATGAAACTAGTTGACTTAGGAAGTGGTTAATGAAGATAGGTATCAGAGAGTGGTCAAGAAGAATATTAGAAAATTTCTTAAAAATTATAAAAAATGAAAAATTGATTTTAGTGCATTTTGAGGGTAAGATGGTTAGAATAAATTTGTGAAAAATATATTCATTGTGTGAGTATGTGGATTAGGTTCAGAGAAAGGTGATATAAGAAGCGAAACGGAAAAATGGTGAGTTCTTTAGAAATGATAAATCAAAAACATCTTATAACGATCCTAAGTCGTGCATAGGAGAACATAAGAACTACTAAGGTTGAGGATAGCTTAATTGTGACTGAGAGTGTTGTAGAAACTAATCTAATACGGTCTCGAAATTAGAAGAGAGGTAGAAAGGTGTAAAATCTATATCTGTTAAACCGGTTCCTCCGGATCCATTTCAAAATGGATCCGGCCAGTTATCCCAAAGGGATCCGGCGTCTGAGAACTAAAACAACACAGTGGGCTCGCGAAACTAACTTACACAAATCAAAACTCAAAACAAGTTTTCATAAGTGTCGAAGAGATAGTCCAGATTAGTACATCGTTTGCACTAACAATGGCGTGCAAGGTATGTGTCAAGAGTGAAGAGGTTATGTGATAGAGTTCTAGACAATAGAGTTGTGATGTGCTAGTTTAGGACAATCCTAGGCTTTAGAAGGTGGAGTTGTTTTCGGAGTCCTAAGTAGTTCTTCTAAGGTGGTTTAGAATGAATCGCGTTTTGTCCTTTAATTTCTATGGTTAGATCCCTAGAGCTTTGGCAATGTTCGCAAAAGATATGGTGAGGAAGAGGTGGTAGAGATTCATCCATCCAAGTTGGTTGCGGAAGGTTTGGTGGAAAGTTTGGAAGAGAGTGATTGGTTTAGAAAGGCTTGAAGCAAGTGCGGTTTTGTGAGTTGGTTTCAGCTAAGAGATGTTTACCTATGTGTTTAGAATGATTTTGTAAGTTGGTTTTAGCTAAGAGATGTTTAGCTAAGAGATGTTTACCTATGTGTTTACAAAGCTAAATGCCGGGTCCTTAGCACGGCGGACCAAACCAACACAACATCGCCTACACTTTATCAGGTACAAGGCTAGATACCGAGTCCTTAGCACGGAGGACCAAACCAACACAACGTCACCTACACTTTATCCGGTACAAGGCTAGATACCGAGTCCTTAGCACGGCGGACAAAACCAACACAACACATCATGAGAGACCAACACCCTACTACACCTGTAACACCCCGTGCCTTCTTAGACCAAAACTTAAAACTTTACATGCGGAAACGCTTGACTTTTACGGACATCTTGTCACTCTTTCGACCATTTATAAAAATTTATAAACTTTCCACACTAAGGTCAAGATTAGTGAACCAAAACGGTGATCCTTGTCAAAACTATGGATCCATGATAAGGTTTAATTTTTACGAACCAAAAGGTAGATCCAGGACTGAAATCTTGATCCACACTAAGGTCTACAATTTCGAACCACAGAGTTGATCCAACATTTGACGGGTTATGAATAAAACCCATTTTGACCCATTTACACAACAAACTACTCATACCACTTTCTTTTCCCACCAAACTTGACCATTATCATTACTTTAACATACAAGACATACTCCAAAGACACTTGACCCGCTTACCACCCAAAATTGGTACATTTATACTTAAACCAAACGCTCCTTTAACTTTCACAATAAACACTTAAAACATACTTTGACACACCGTTAGACCACCAAATCGTTATAACACCATTAATATACATTTTAATGCTTGACCCCACTTTACAAACCATTTATTGACTCACAGGGGTACCAACTTGAATGAGCTCGGTATTCTACCTAGCTCCTACACATATCAAACCTTCTATCTTCCACATTAGTAAACCTTTATCCTTAGCTCAAGCTTACCATTTCCGTCATGTACAAACCTACGAAACATTAAACACTTAAACCGTAAGCATGAATGCTTAGTAAGTAAAACGGGTATAACTTAATATTATACTTCATTCAACACATTACACATTATACGACCATTAATCCAACAACATTAAACATAAGCACATACCTTAACCACTTAAGCCTTAACCTTCCTTTTTCCTTAATCCACTCTCATCTAACACATCCACTAACCTTATAACCTCTTACACATAACTACCATTATGCTAAACAACCATAACCTTAACACATAAGCCACATAACACATAATGCATAGAAATCATTATAACTTTACATTATACCAGTTTACTTACCTTGAGTCTAAGCTAAGTCTCAATCAAGGCCTCATCATCAACCTTATCATCATCATCATCATTACTTCCTAAACCATAACCATCACTAAAACTCATTAACACAACACATCATAATCAAGGGTTATAAAACCCATCTAAACTTACCCATCTTCCTTCCTATATCATCATATGATCATATCATGATCATATGATGAAAACCCACTTAACCCATTAACCTTTACCTCATTAACATCAAGATAGGGATAATAATTACTTGGGAAATCATTGCTAGGGAAGGCTATGGGCATTTGATCTTCATCTTCTTCATCTTAAGTCATCATCTAACTTTTCCTTCCTTTCTTTCTCTAAGCCGACAATCCCACACCACTCTTGAATAATATGGAAATTACTAGAACTTCCTGGATATATAATAGCTAGACACTAGTTTGGGCTAAAGGCAAGATTAGCCCCTCAAGTCTCTTTGCTTCCATTTTGGCCACAATAACTTATAACACATTTAACACTTATTACCACTTTAGTCCTTTAAGTCTCTTTCCTTTCTAGTTGTGCCACCCAAAACTTTCCATAACTATACAATACATTCATTGACCATTAATTGACTTTCGGGTTTGACTATAACTTTACATTCATTGACTAGCCAATCACATAAGGCCTTTGGTCCACTTTCATCTAGGGTGGGGTACAAGTACCTGGGGAACGGGTCTAACAATTCTACCCCTCTTATTTAGATTTCGTCCCCGAAATCTCTCGTCTATTTCTAACCAAACTCGGTCTCGCTTTACCCCCATTCTTAGCACTTTCCGTTCTTCATTCCTTTTAGGTTGGAATGATCTAAGTGATCTTGCAATTCAAGGTCCACTATACGCACATCATACCCGTAACTCATTCCATTTCTAGCTTAACCTTTCTATCATTTTATTTCTTTCCAATCATTATGTCATTTAAAACATAATCCTTGCCACTAATATATGCCATTTAACCATTTCTACGTCTATCACATAACTTACTAACTCGTGCCATTCTAACTTTCCCGTCAAGGACTATGTGTCACTTGAACATTACACACCCTTAACTTCTCATAAGTCAATTATTTATTAACTTTCTACTTTTACCGCAACCTTACCACTATCTCATTACTATTTTACTACACGTTACATTCGCCTTTACTTTTCTTCTCATAATTTTATAGAGCTTTTATTCCATATTAGCGTTTATTAGCATTCATTACTCCACTTCACATTGCAAACAAACACATCATTTAAAACTTTATTCTTTTCAACTTACACTTTAACACCTAAACCATATACTTCACTTGACGTTTCCCACCTAGGGTCGATATTCAACTCCTTATCTATCCACCTATCTTAACTCCTTATGACTTCTAATCATCCTAGACTCCCTTTTCTACCCTTTCACCCTACTCATGCCATGTCGGGAGCACATAAGCCCACTCATTCATACTTCCTCATTTACATGGAGAGGCGTCCCAAACGATGTAAATCAAGAAATACAAACTCCTGGTTTGGTGATTCATAATTTCTTTATTCAAATGAAAAGGCGTCCCAATCCATTTGAATAAAGAAACCATAAACCATCCTACTTATACACTACCGACATAACACTCGCACTACTATTACTTGCTTTAACTTTCATTCTTTCATTTTCATTTTACATTTCATTCATCATTTAAACTTTTCCATTTTCTAGCTTGGATCCACTTTACTTTAACATTTTCCCCGAAGGGACTATTACACATGCCAAGGATGTAGGCAATCTTTGCCGGTGAAGGCAATACGTTTTATCCCGAAGGATCTTTAACACATCCGAAGGACTCTTTAACATTCATTGACTTGGTCATCCCAAAGAATACCACCTTTAACATTCATCCCGGAGGATCATTAACAATCATCCCGAAGGATCTTTAACATTCACACTTTATCACTTTCACATCATAGCATTGGATCCAAGCTATTAACATTTTAACATACACACATTATCTCATCCATTTTATTTAGTGAACGCAAGCTCATAGAGCATATGAACCTGCTTATTATAAGTACACATTTTTATGTGTTTATCATCTTACGTTTTAAATCCGCATTAATCATTTTCACCCTCTTACTTTACCCTTTAGTCTACCCGACTCTTCCCACTTTTAAACCTTGCATAGGTTAATTTACATTCATTCATTAACATCATTCATTCTTCTTGCACGTTATAAGACACTTACACATTCCTATCATGTTTTAGCCTTCACAACACATTCATTGCATTCTTGTTCGCACACTTAGCTTACCACAATTCTCATTCTCATTCCTTAACTCATCTTTTTAATTATTTATACATTTATAGCAATACCGTACTCTATCATCTTTTACATCACATCATACTTTAATCCCATTTTATAACTTTACATTATTAGACACTTGGAAGTCAAAGCGTTAAGCCAATCTTACTTCCATTACTACGTACCATCACATCATTCATCCTTGTTACACATTCACATTCATACTTAGATTCTCATACCTTACTTACCCTTAACCCATCTCTATACTACATTAACGTCAATCATTAGACATAAATATGTATAACGAGACCATATGTTGGCCATTAATATCTTACAGATCATAATCATTACATGCCGTTATTCTTTAGCCTCATTCTATAACCTTCATACCATTCAACACTATATCATTAGTACATTAGTTGCATCTTTCTTCTCACGTTATACCATAGCACATTTACAATGTCCATACTTTAAACGTCAACATTTAAATTTACTTATTAACCCATCTCTAATACCGATTACCATTCCTATTCACATTCCATTACCACTACTTAACATACATTAATATAATCACCGACACCAATCAAGGTGCACGGTCAACTAATCATTTAAACGCTTTAAGTCCTCCACAGACTCACATCACATAAACATTAAAACATCAAAACACATTCATCATTCATTAACTTAGATTCACTTAACGCATCTCATATTCCTTCTTCTAAATTAAACATATACCTTACGTATTCCTTACACCTACGTTAAACGCTTCTATGAGTGGTTTAAGTTTAGGCAATCCTAAAGAAAACCTAATTCACTTAAAGCGAAGCTCTGATACCAAGTTGTAACACCCCATGCCCGCTTAGACCAAAAATTAAACTTTACACGCGGAAACGCTTGACTTTTACGGACATCCTGTCACTCTTTCGACCATTTATAAAAATCTTTAAACTTTCCACACTAAGGTCTAGATTATGGAACCAAAAAGGTAATCCTTGTCAAAACTATGGATCCATGATAAGGTTTAATTTTTACGAACCAAAAGGTAGATCCAAGACTGAAATCTTGATCCATACTAAGGTCTACAATTTCGAACCGCAGAGTTGATCCAACATTTGATGGGTTATGCATAAAACCCATTTTGACCCACTTACAAAATAAACTACTCATACCACTTTCTTTTCCCACCAAACTTGACCATTATCATTACTTTAACATACAAGACATACTCCAAAGACACTTGACCCGCTTACCACCCAAAATGGGTACATTTATACTTAAACCAAACGCTCCTTTAACTTTCACAATAAACACTTAAAACATACTTTGACACACCGTTAGACCACCAAATTGTTATGAGACCATTAATATACATTTTAACGCTTGACTCCACTTTACAAACCATTTATTGACTCACGGGGGTACCATCTTGAATGAGCTCGGTATTCTACCTAGCTCCTACACATATCAAACCTTCTATCTTCCACATTAGTAAACCTTTATCCTTAGCTCAAGCTTACCGTTTCCGTCACATACAAACCTACAAAACATTAAACACTTAAACCGTAAGCATGAATGCTTAGTAAGTAAAACGGGTATAACTTAACATTATACTTCATTCAACACATTACACATTATACAACCATTAATCCAACAACATTAAACATAAGCACATACCTTAACCACTTAAGCCTTAACCTTCCTTTTTCCTTAATCCACTCTCATCTAACACATTCACTAACCTTATAACCTCTTACACATAACTACCATTATGCTAAACAACCATAACCTTAACACATAAGCCACATAACACATAATGCATAGAAATCATTATAACTTTACATTATACCAGTTTACTTACCTTGAGTCCAAGCTAAGTCTCAATCAAGGCCTCATCATCAACCTTATCATCATCATCATCATCATTACTTCCTAAACCATAACCATCATCAAAACTCATTAACACAACACATCATAATCAAGGGTTATAAAACCCATCTAAACTTACCCATCTTCCTTCCTATATCATCATATCATGATCATATGATGAAAACCCACTAAACCCATTAACCTTTACCTCATTAACATCAAGATAAGGATAATACTTACTTGGGAAATCATTGCTAGGGAAGGCTATGGGCATTTGATCTTCATCTTCTTCATCTTAAGTCATCATCTAACTTTTCCTTCCTTTCTTTCTCTAAGCCGACAATCCCACGCCACTCTTGAATAATATGGAAAATACTAGAACTTCCTGGATATATAATAGCTAGACACTAGTTTGGGCTAAAGGCAAGAATAACCCCTCAAGTCTCTTTGCTTCCATTTTGGCCACAATAACTTATAACACATTTAACACTTATTACCACTTTAGTCCTTTAAGTCTCTTTCCTTTCTAGTTGTGCCACCCAAAACTTTCCATAACTATACAATACATTCATTGAACATTAATTGACTTTTGGGTTTGACTATAACTTTACATTCATTGACTAGCCAATTACATAAGGCCTTTGGTCCACTTTTATCTTGGGTGGGGTACAAGTACCCGAAGAACGGGTCTAACAACACCAATCTACACAACACATCTATGACACCCGTTATATTTTTTGGCCCAACATAACAAACCTTGTGTTTTATGGTACAAACACATAAACCAACTTATCTAGTTGGAGATACAAGAAGATGATACAAGAGAAGATCCAAGACAATGTGTCTAGTGGATATGAATGCCTAATCTAAATAAACTTCCATTAGTAGAAAGTGTTCAATGAATATCACAAGTTCCCTAAGCTTGTTGTGATAGATCTTCATGTATGTATGATGTTGGTGGATGAGGATCACTTCAGTAGATAAGGATGCAAGATCTTCAACCTTGCTTTGGAGGATCACTTTGGGAGTATGCGTACAACAATAGTGAAAGTTAGAAGCATTATGATCATATGAGAAGAAGGTGTTCTACATGTTTTCCTATTGATCTAAGTGTGTTAGAAATGGTAGAGAGAAAGTATGTGAAAGGTGTGATTAAATGGTGAGAAATGGTTTGCTATTTATAGGCAAAAAAGAGAAAGTTGTTTACTGTTCACCGGATCCCTTTGAAAAGGATCCGGCCCTTGTAAACCAAGGGATCCGCGAGGGATCCAGCTGGTTTATGGGTCATGGTTAATGGGTCATGGGTTATGGGTTATGCTACATGGGTCATGTGATATTATGCATGATGTTAAAGACATCTTGGGTCATGGGTTATGGACTTTGGGTCATGGGTTATGGACTTTGGGTCATTGATGCGTGGTTTTGCGACCTTACAACAGGTTTTACCTCTCGAGGGATCTCAAGAAGCTTGCAATCCCCACCAGGCAGTGTACCTGACCGATGTAGTATAGTGTAGTCGCAAGTACCGAGGGATTGATCGTTCTCTAGGGGAATAGTGTCGTTAGGATTGAAAAACTACTCTAATAGGTCTAAGGGTGAGGGAAGATTCTTTTTGTATTTTTTTTATATTTTTATAAAAGCAAGTAAAATCTCGGGTTTGAAGGAGTGGGCGGAATTAGTTGCTAGTCAACTAACCCAAATAACTACAATTGCAAATAAAATAAAATAACTGAAAATAAAAAGGTTGTGGAACATATATGGAGAGAAATGTGTTTACTTAGATTTCCTTACTCCCTAACTATCTTTTACCGGTTGATTAGTGTGTATTAAATAAGATTTAGGGCTTAAATGACCCCCTAAAAGCGATACACTTTTCGCTTCATCAAATACCCTTACACTTGAGATTTGCTTGTCCTCAAGCAAATGCGCTTTTATTCTAATCAAAATACAAGTTAGGGGTCATTTAACGCTAATATAAAAGTAATTACAACAAATAGTCGTTCCACTTTAATCATAATAAGCACGGAGATTACAAACTAGCACCTCACAAGTAGTGTTTAGATACTCACATCTCTCAGGTGTCATAAAAGTATATCTCATAAATGAAAATGAATAATATCTCTCACTACCTGTCATAGCAAATAGATTACCATAGGCTTGGGAAAGGATCAAAAACCTCCTCCACTAGGCATAAGCACCTAAGATAAACTATCAAAGAGGGCTTTTAAACGGGTTATAACGTTAGGTGTAGGGATATGATAAACACGGTTTTGTTGGATAAAGGATATTTTACTGGTGGCGAGTTAAAGATCTTGATTAATTACATGTACAATATGGCGTTGCTAAGCCCAGACTACACTCGACTTAAGCTAATGAAAAAAAATAACAAAAAGATAAAATAAACATAAAATGAAACGGGATGGTAGTCCGTATGTTTTTTCTACTTTTTTTTTTTTTTTTTTTTTTTTTTTGCATACACTCTTGCCCTACCATCCAAAATAATACATCGTAGGGGGGTTGTATCCCCCTTACACTTGAACTTTTACATAACTTTACAATTAACTATTCTAATGACTCGAATTAAGATAATCGAAACACTTGGAGTACTTTTAAAATATTTAGCACATATGGGGGTAATAATGTTGTTCTTCCCCATTACTCTATTACACTAGTACTTTACCCATGAGTCCCATGAGTCCCAAAACAATATGTACAAGGATATGACTCGACTTAGCAACCATGTAATCAATTAGATAATTAACTTGGGGTTTAAACAAATGTTGTCACAATAATGCACTAAAAATGAGTGCATACAAGGTAGGCTAAGGCGATTTGGGTGTACATTTAAGTGGGGTGTAAACAAATTCTTACTTTAAGTAAAATGCTTAAAGTTAGAAACAAAAAGATAGGCTCGAGGGGTGTACTAGGGGTATCGTGTACTAAAAATGAGTACAACGCAAAGGGTGTGGGAGAATTACTTGACCAATGTAGCCAACGTAATTATAACAAAAACACAGGTGTAAAACAATGGGTTAATCCTAATGCCTCTTATCATGTAGTAAATCTAACTACACGAATGTAGTCTCACTTGTGGCCTCGGAATGGTCCTAACGCAAGTTCTAGAATCTAAGTGCTACCGGTACACACATCATAGCATAAATGCTTTTCCTACCAATTCTAGGGGCGAACCTCACATATTTGGGGGTGGAAAATTTTTTAGTGGTACGGTTTTGTGCTAGTCATATAACTCCTATCCGTGAGACGCTCATTAAGACCAAAGTTTCACTCCTATATGTTGTAAAAAATTTTAAAGTTGGCACTAAAATTGCCTTAACAGGTATTTCTCTCAGTTTTATTACACATCTACCATTAAACAAACGAAAAATCAAGCGTAATAGCATTCTCTAAGGTATCGTACTTTACCCCCCCCCCCCCCCCTTACACTTAAGATGAACATTGTCCCCAATGTTCAAATAACAAGATGTAAAAGTAAATAAGGTAAAAGAATGAAATCAAATACTCCCCTGATTCGCTCGGTGGATAAAGAGGTAACATGGTTAGATCTTCTTCCAAGGTAATGTTGAAACTTCAAGACTAAAGCAGCGCCAAAAGCTAGATTCCACATACATCTCCTTGTCCAAAATAACCTGTTAAACCTGAGAAAACAAACACTAAAACCTGCATAACATCGGCGGGATAAATCTGTATAAGGATATAATGCTTGTGAAATGATTATTTTGCAGATTCCTGAAGTTTATAAGTTAGAGATTTAATAAAGCATTTTATGATTCCGGAAGAAAAACAAAACTTACAAAAAAAAAAAAAAAAAAAAAAAAATCCAAAAACTGTTCCTGAACCGTCAGACTGGGGTCTGACGCCGTCAGAAGTGATCTGACAGTTTTTTCATGTTAAGTTTCAGGAAAATTTCTGGAAAAACTCAATCCTTATTTCCTGGAAATCCTGCAAAATATCATTATGACTCGATACAAGCATTTGACTCGAACAATTACTAATATGTATGTTAATTTAATATTGTTATGATTCATGTTCATTTGTTCTAATAAACCGATTTGGATTTCCCTTACACTTATCTTTTGCAAAATACCTTTATATGTAGTTAAGACGAAGTTAAAAACAAGATAAAGCATTTTCACAATTTAGTTTCGAACATGAATCAATAATAATAAAAATTAAACATACATACGGAAGCAAATAAAATCAAACAAACAAATAAATAAACACACAAAGCAAATAAAGCTTGGGTTGCCTCCCAAGAAGCGCTTTTCTTTATTAACGAGACTTGTAGCTAGACTCAAAGTCACCGTACATTACGTGACTCCATCATTGGTCACGGTTTCTAGGCCATTCTCATGTCCGGTTTTATATTCCGGTCCTAATTTCAAACAATCCTTGTAGAAACCGGATATCCTTTCCATAACATAGTCTACTCCTTTACTTCTATCTCCATCATTCCTATAGTAGACTGCTTGCTTAAGCTCCTTCTCAACATTTGACAAGTGTTGGAATTGCTCTATCTTATATGGCATTTGGTAGTTTACCTCATCGGTCTCATCCTTAAATCTAACTATCCCTAAGAAAGGTTCATAAGTCATTCTAGAGACCTTAACAAATGGTTTTCCAAAAACTACTTGAGTTAAGCATGCATCAACTATTGGGCAGATATCTTCTACAATTACAAAGTCGGTGGCATAGGTGAAGTTTCCTACATAAACCGGTAATCCCTTAACTCTTCCCGTGAAGTTACTCATCCAACCCTTATCAGGGAGCATCCTATACCCAAGTTGATTTTTCATTATCAAGTTGTAGTGGGCTCTAGTCATGATGTTTATGGGCGATCTAAGGTCGATGTAAGCTTTCCACACATGTAAATGTCCGATGTTGCATGGTATGTTGAGATTAGAAGGGTCGCCCATTTCTATAATTGGTCTACCTAGGAAGGATGGTGTCTCGGGGTCATCGAATAAGTCTGTATGATATGCGCGCTCTTCCTTAGTGGGTAGCCTATTGAAGTAGTCCTCATCATCATCTACTTTTTCAATCTCACTTTTCCTATCTTCTTTATCAACCTCGACTTTCTTAACCTCATCCTCAGGTTCACTATTATCCTCCTTCCTATCAATTGGTTTAATAGTGACAATGTTGACGAAGTGGACATGTTTGGATGAAGAGGGGTCTTTTACTTGGGGTCCGCTATTTGTGTTCCTAGCGTCCTTATGTGGAGGTGATAGCACTTGGTTATTGAGGGCTTTCAATAAGTTGTCAATTTTATTGGTCATCTCCGTTTGTTGTTGATTGAATTCGGATTCGAATCTAGCTATCCGAGCTTCTTGAGATGCCATAAATTTGGACATCAATCCTTCAAGATTATTGGTACTACCATAATTGTTGGAAGGATTGTTATTGAAAGTACGGTTCGAGGATGAACCGCTTGATTGAAAACGATTAGGTGGGTTGGAAGAATTGGTTTGTTGTGCGTTTTGGTTTTGTTTCCACCTAAGGTTTGGGTGATTTTTCCATGAGGGGTTGTATGAATCACCGTAGGGGTTTGGCTCGGGTTTGAAAGTGTACCACTTGTCTCCGCTCCATCGGTACGCGAGGATGCGTAGTCCGCAAAAGCTTGTTCGGGGAGTTCCACGTAATCACGAGTGTCGTGGGGACCACTACATAATTCACACAAAGAAGTGATTTTGTTCACTTGGCTTGAAGGTTTAGGAGCCTCGTAGGATTTCATAAGAAACTTGACTTGGTCTTCAAGTTCTATGATCCTACGGTCGGAAGTGCTTGAATTGTTCGAAGGCAAAGATATTGCCTTGACCGTTTTATTCAAATCACGGGGATCATTCCAACTTTCGTTGTCATAAAGAGCAAGATCTTCCAGGAGAGCCCATGATTGTTCCGCACTTAGATCACGTAGCTTACCACCGGCCGATTGGTCAATGGTTTGCCTCGTGGAGAGATTGATGTGGTCATAGAAGATTTGGACTTGGAGCCAAAGTTCTATGCCATGGTGAGGGACTTTTTGGAGTAAGTCCTTGAATCGAGTCCATGCCTCGTAGAGGGTTTCGCCTTGACGTTGTTGGAACATCAAGATATCATTCCTTAGCTTGGTAGTTCTTCCTGGTGGGAAAAACTGAGCGAGGAAACGAGTGGTGAGATCATCCCAAGAGGTGATGGATCCTGCGGGTAGGCGCTCTAGCCATTGACTAGCTTGGTCCCGCAGAGAGAATTGAAAGAGACGCATTCGGGTCGTCTCTCGAGTGGCAACATCAAGGTCTATGGAATCAACGATTTTGAGAAAGTCCTTGAGATGTTGATTAGGATCTTCGGAACGAAGTCCATGGAATGCGCATCCGCTTTGCACCAACCGGATGGTGTCGGATCGCAAGGGAGTGACATTGGCTCCTTGAGTGAGCTCAATGGTGTTTCGATAGCCATGGTGGCTAGGACGGGAGTAGTCTCCTAAGGTACGGGCTCTAGGAGGTGGGTGTTGTTGTGGTGGTGGGTTGTTGGGATCGAGGATATTACCACCTTCCATGATGTCGGATGGTAATGGTTACGAACAAAGAAACGAAGAAAAAAGATAGACTAAAGAAAACCAAGAAAAATAAAATAAAAATCTCACTAGAAAGGAATCTAGTGAGTAGACCTAATAAAATAAAAATTCAACCTAAACAATAACTATTCCCAGGCAGCGGCGCCAAAAACTTGATGCGTGGTTTTGCGACCTTACAACAGGTTTTACCTCTCGAGGGATCTCAAGAGGCTTGCAATCCCCACCAGGCAGTGTACCTGACCGATGTAGTATAGTGTAGTGGCAAGTACTGGGGGATTGATCGTTCTCTAGGGGAATAGTGTCGTTAGGATTGAAAAACTACTCTAATAGGTCTAAGGGTGAGGGAAGATTCTTTTTGTATTTTTTTTATATTTTTATAAAAGCAAGTAAAATCTCGGGTTTGAAGGAGTGGGCGGAATTAGTTGCTAGTCAACTAACCCAAATAACTACAATTGCAAATAAAATAAAATAACTGAAAATAAAAAGGTTGTGGAACTTATATGGAGAGAAATGTGTTTACTTAGATTTCCTTACTCCCTAACTATCTTTTACCGGTTGGTTAGTGTGTATTAATTGCGTGGATGACGGGTGTATTCCTTAATACCAAATGTGGGGTGGCGTACGTACTTCCCCAACTCTACAAGCTCCTACTTCACTCCTATGTCGAGCCGGCTAAGAAGCTCCTAACATGGGATCACTAGAATTCGCTCATGCATTAAATACAACCATAAAAACCTTAGTACGCATTGGTTCATGTTTCTTAAGACGTTCAAGCAAGTTACCGTATAGGAGGTTAGCCAGTTTTCTTAAGCCTAACATCGATAAACAATCATCCAATACAATTAATAACACACCAACAACCAATAATCAATAGTTAGGTTTCATTAGATCTAAGCAAACACAAGATAAATCTAGCCTAGCATGTTAAATAAAAGACAAGAACAAGATATAATCAAACAACACATAGACATATTGAATGATTAATTGATTACTTATCTTCAATTAAACATGGGAGATCCAAGGGTATAAAACCCTTAAAAATGGCAGAAAAATCGTCTTAGGGTTTCCCTCACAAAGTTGCACACTAATGACTAAAAATTATGAGAATATATATAGAAAATCAGATCTGACGGCGTCACGTTATAGAGCTGACGCCGTCACCTCGCCGCGGTTAGGGTTTCTTGATGGCCTTCTTGACACCGTCCCCTTTTAATCATCCAAAATCCTCTCTGGCGCGTCAAGGGTTGACGGCGTCACAATGGTGCTTGACGCCGTCACAGGTACTTTTCCAGCCGATTTTGAGACTTTGTCGTTTTCTTCACTTTTATGCTCCAAAAACGTCCAAAATGCTTCCTTTTCCAGATTTCTTCTCCAAAGTACCTAAAATGACAAAAGAAACGATTTAGGGCAATATTTGATCAAATAAATACGATTTAGGGCTTAAATGACCCCCTAAAAGCGGTACACTTTTCGCTTCATCAGTCATGGGTCATGGGTTTTACCCATTGTGATGTCATGCATGATGTAATGCACATTAATGCACATGGGTCATGGGTCATGGGTTATGGGTCATGGATTTTGGGTTATGGATAGTCCAAGCCATTTTACTAGTATATTACATTTAACTAGTTGATTATAAAGAATGTATTTTATGAAAATGTAAGTAATAAATATTACTTATAAGTGTTTCATAAAAATGGTTTTAGTTTTATATAAACTATTTTACTAGATGTGTTTAATGGTTGATTTGGGTTTTGATCATAACGCAACATAACAAACATGTACGAACCTGTGTTGTAGCATACAAGGACTTGAGTCGTCGAGAAATGTTGAATGTAAGTTGAGACAAAATATGATTACGAGAAACTTATACATTTTATGTTATGTATTATAAGTTACATGGTTTGTCATCAGTCAAAACAAACGAAACTGTATAGATTAAATATCGTAATATTTGCACCAACAGGGTGAATTAAAGTTTTCTCCTAAAAAGGGATCATCTTCTATCAACTTCGAGAGACTCCTAGTTGGGAATCCCTCTTGACCTAATAAACCTGGTTTAAACTCATAATTTCTCTTGTGATCAATCATAAATGGGTGATGTAAGTATGTAAGGTCATGTTTCACTCCTATATTCGCTTTCTCTCTACAAGGCTTAGAGTCTACTACCTTTATCGTAAAACTACCCGGACTATATGCTTTGATTGGTGGGTCAGGGCCTTTTTCAATTCCTAAATTCACATCTAAGGATGGAAAATTGGGTAACGACTTTGGTTGAGGCTCCGGTTCATCAAAACTAGGAACTTCCATAGAACTAAGAGAAAAGTTATAACTACAAGTATTCAAACCTATATCCTCTAGTTGTGTTTGGTCCAAGGTTTCCACCTCTATCGGGATTCCTATAGTCTCTTCTACCTCTTCCGGGTAAGTCACGGGTGGTGTGTATGGCTCAAGTGATGGTAGGACCTGTGGGGTACTTTGTGGGCTTGGATTTTCTACTCTAACCATGACATGTACCTAGGTATATCAACTCTAACCTTTTTATTCCCAAAAAAACTTCTTGCTTGATCCCTCAAACTTGTTATTAATTGATCCCTAATGACGTTTTTTGGGTTGTCCCATCCATATTCTCTTTGAGCTAAATCCTCAATGATTTCCCATGCTTCTTCAGCATTTAATTCCCTAAATTTCCCATCTGCTGCATGATCCATGTCCATTTGGGTATAGTAGTTGACACGATGGTAAAATATTTGAAATTGGAACCATAAATCGAAGCTATGATGAGGGACTTTTCGGAGTAAATATTTAAAATGAGTCCATGCATCATTAAGAGGTTCATCTTGATGTTGTTGGAACATCAAGATGTCATTTTTTATTGGAGTGAGTGAATTTCATGATTGGAAGTATGGTGGATTCGCGTTCTCCATAATGGTGAACGGAAGAGTCAAATGAAAAGGTTTTTATGAACAAAGACACAAAGAAAAGATAGACTACGAGAAAGCTAATAAAAAGAAAAATCTCACTTGATAGGAATCTAGTGAGTAGACCTAAACGAGATAGAAATCGAACCTAAACTATTAACTATTCCCCGGCAGCGGCGCCAAAAACTTGATGTGGGATTTTCAAACCTCGCAAAAGGTTTTACAATCATCTAGGCAGTGTACCTAACCGTTGTAGTGTAGTATAGGTAAGTCCGGAGGATTGATCGTTCTCTAGGGGAATAGTCTCACAATAGTTGTGGAAAGGTCAAGATGTATGACGAGATAGGTCTAGAGGTGAGGGATGATTCTTTTTGTATTTTTATTTTTTTATGAAAAGCAATTTAAAAATCTTGGTTTTGAAAGAGTGAGCGGAATTAGTTGCTAATAAACTAATTATAAAACTAAAATTAATCTAATAACAAGGAAAAGTAAATTTGTGGTAACTCTTATGATAGGGAAAACGTGTTCACTTAGAATTAATTACTCCCTAGTTATCTCCTACTGATTTGTTGAATTGTCACGTTCTTGTTTTAGTTAAAGCGTTGTATTCCTTAATATTGGTCGTGGGGAGGTGCCGAAGTTCCCAACTCTATGAATCTTAGTCTCCCCTAAATCACTTAAAGTCTATTAAGTTTTCTAGGATCTATAAGCCGCAATTCACGCAATAAATACAACGAGAAAAACTAATAGTGCACTCTACGGTTGCGTTTTCTTAGACGTTCAAGCTAGTTACATATAAGAGGTCAGCCAGTTTTCTTAGCCTAACGCGAGGCAATCAACTAAACAAGAGACAACAAATCAATATTCAATAACTAGGTTTCACTAGATCTAACCAAACACAAATAAACTTACGCTAGCATGTTAAAGCAAAGAAAAGATAAACAAATAATCAAACAACACATAGACATATTGAATGATTAAACGAATAACTTATCTTCAATTAAACATAGATGAAAAAGGTTGGAAAAGCCTTACAAAAGCTGTCAAAATCGTCTAGGGTTTTGTCCTCCAAAGTGTTACACATAACAATGAAAACATTCGAAAATATATATAGTTTTACAACTCTTAAGGCGTCAGTTTATAGCTTCTGATGCTGTCAGCTCACCGTGGATTAGGGTTTCATGTTGTGCAAGTCGCCGTTCTGACGCCGTCAAGGATGCTTCGAGGCCGTCACACTTTAATTATTCTTAGCTGTGACGTTATAAAATTGCACTGAGTTTGGGTCTTCAAATACAAGAGACGGCGTCAGGTTATGGACTGTGACACCGTCAGGTCTTCTTCTTGACAATTCTTGACGTGGTCGCTTTTCTTCGTTTTCTTGTCGATTTTAGTCCAAAACACGCCGGTTTCCACAATTCTCATCCCAAGTACCTAAAATACAAAAAGAAACGATTTGAGGCAATATTTGATCATATTAACACGATTTTGGCTTTAAATGACCCATTAAAAAGGTACTAAATAAATCCTTATCAGATACCGAGGTGGACCCATTTGAGGATCCTTTAGTTTTTAGGAAGTTGATTGAATTCCTAGGAGCCTTGCCAATTAACTTAGGAATGAATAAGTGGAAGAGTGAGAGTTCAAGACATACGTGGAATTGGAATAGGCCACCAAACGAAGGCGATGGATCATGGCACATTAAGATGACCATATATGATCCCGATGGAGGAAAGTTTGAAAAGTCACACCGAACAAAACGTACTAATAGGAGACTAAAAGGAAAATTTGATCCAAAAGATGTCCTCGATGAGGAACTTACTCACATAGGTTAGTAGGCGATGACTTTGAGTCTAGCTACAAGACTCGTTAATAAAGAAAAGTGCTTCTTGGGAGGCAACCCACGTTTTATTGTTTGTTTGTTTGTTTTTATTTTGTTTGATTTCATATGTATGCTTCATCATAATTGTTTAATCTTTCATGTTTTGAATAATTTGTTAAAATGCTTTATTTTGTTTTTAACCTCGTCTTAATTACATATAAAGGTATTTTACAAAAAGATAAGTTTAGGGAAGATCATATTGGTTTACAAAAATAAATTCGAACATGAAAGTTAACAAATAATGATTAGCATATATATTTTTGTGTTTGTTAGAGTCAAATGCTTGTATCGAGTCACAATAAATGTTTTGCAGAATTTCTAGGTTTTAGTAATCAGATTTTTCCAAAAATTTTTCAGAAACAAAACGCAAAAATATTGTCAGGTCAATCCTGACGGCGTCAGGGTTAACACCTGACGACGTTATGCACTGTAGTAGCACAGTTTTCTAGGATTTTGTTTTTTTGCTGGAACTTAACTTTTGAAATTTTTAGAATTTTAAATTTCCAGGAATCTGTAAACATTTATTTTGCAAGAATTATATCTTATTCGCTTTCTATGATTTAGTTTTTATATATAGTATTTACCGCCGATTTTATTCGAGGTGTTGTGTTTCATTTTCTTAGTGAATTACAGGTTATATTGGACAAGAAAATAAACTTCAACAAGAGCTCATCATACTTCAAACATGCACATCTTTTATTTTCTTGGAGGCGGATTTAACCATGTTTTCACATCACCCATGCCGAGCAAATCAGGGGAGTATAAGTTTCTTTCATCTATTATCATAACTTTGATACTTTTCAAGAACTTTGGGGACAATGTTCAATTTAAGTGTAGGGAGGGTAAAATGGGATACCTTAGAAACTATAACTTCGCGTGATATTTGTTTTGTCTTAGAGTAAATGTGTAATAAAACTAAAAGAGATACTTGTTAGGGCAATTTTGGCACCAAATTTAAATTTTTTTTACAACATGTAGGAGTGAAAATTTAGTTTTAATAAACGTCTCATGGATAGGAATTATATAACTAGCATAAAAACCCTTCCACTCAAAAATTTCCACCCCAAAAATGTGAGGATCGCCTTTAGATCTTTAGGAAAAAGCATTTACCTTTAATGCTTATGAGTGTACCGGTAGTATATAGATTCTAGAACTTGTGTTTATGATGCATCCCGAGATCGTTAGTGAGACTACATTCGTGTAGTTATGATTTACTAAATGATAAGAGGCATTAGGAAAACCCTTGTTTTAAACCTGTGTTTATAATTACGTTGGCTACACCGGTCAAGTAATTTTCTCACACCCTTGCGATGTACTCATTTTTAGTACACGATACCCCTAGTACACCCCTCAGAGCCTATTTTTTTGCGGTTCTCGTGATATTTCGGTGGATTCCGAAATATTAATGAAGAACATTATTTACAATCCACCCCTAAATGTACGCCCAAATCGCCATAGCCTACCTTGTATGCACTCATCTTTAGTGCGTTATTGTTACAACATTTATGTTAAACCCTTTGTTAATTGTCTAATCGGTTACATGGTTGCTAAGTCGAGTCATATCTTGTAAATACAGTTTTGGGATGATTGGGACTCACGGTAAAGTACTAGTTGTTATGGAGTAATGGGGAAGAATGTCACGTTATTACCCCTATATGTGCGTTAATGTTTAAAGTACTCTAAGTGTTTTGATTTTCTTAATTCGTGTCATAAGTTAGTTATGTGTAAAGCATGTGTGTATCATTTCTCTTGTTTTATTAAATGAATCTACATGATTATGTGTTTTTTGTCTATGTGAACATGATTGGTGTGATTATTACTTGTCTTCATATCTTTTCTATTGTGCACTGCTACTAACAAACTGCATGTAAGCCGGATCCATCACTTTGTATTAGTCGGATCCCTTTTTCAAAGGAACCAGCGGATCCGGACAAACAGAACACTAACCAAATTTTACGCAGCTCCATTTTCTGCAAAGGGACACAATATACCTGTCTTCTAACCTTTGTTTTGTAGATTTTCAAAAATACACATGTAGTACTTGACGCCCTCATTAAGGGGGAGTTTTCGTCCAAGCAAAACCATTGCAAAAACTTGAAATGAGCACATCTAAGTCTCCCTAATTACTTGACGCCCTCAATAAGGGGGAGCAACCGTCAAGGGGGAGAAACAAAGATCTTCTTACTCTCCTTATTCCTTTTTACACCTTTTCTTTCACTTACTTTTCTTAAAACTTGCATCCGGGTTAGTTTTCTTTCGACGCTCTTTTTGTTTCGACAAAAAAGGGGAGAAAGAGTAAAAACTACAATTCAAAACTTTACGAATTTTATTTTTTACTTAAAATTATTTTATGTTTTGTCATCAACAAAAAGGGGGAGATTGTTAATACAAATAAACCTTCAAAATGTTTATTTATATTTTACGATCTTTCAATGTTGTGTCGATAACAAATGTAAAATCATTTTAACAAGATAAATAAATTACGTAATGCTTTAAGCCAATAGTTTACTAACTCATTTCATTAAACAAGTAAACCTTAAACATATCTAGTTAACAAGTTTATATGAAACCAAAACTATTTTATAAAAACACTTAAGTAACATTTGTTACTTACATTTTATAAAATACATGTTAAGAAAAAGCTAGTAAACACTTGGACTATCCATGGCCCAAAACCAAGTCCATAAACCATAAACCATGGAGCTTGACCCATAACCCATGACCCATTGCATGACATCATGCATGACATCCATAATGGGTAAAACCCATAACCCAAAGTCCATAACCCATAACCCAAAGTCCATGACCCATGACCCAAGATGTCTTTGACACCAAGCATGACATCATCTATCCATGGATCATAACCCATAACCCATAACCCGGTTTTTAACCCAAAATCTGGACTGGTTTACCCAGTTACCCGGATCCCTCGGTTTACACTAACCGGATCCCTCTGGGAAGAGATCCGGTGGAACCGGGTGAACAGTAGGCAGTTTTGCCTATAAATAGTGAGCCATTTCTCTCTTATCTTTCAACCCTTTTAGAGTTTACTTCTCTCTATACTCCAAACTCTAAACTCTCTAACCTCAGATCCAAGGATCTTTCTATGTAGTTTCTCTTTGTGATTCTCTAGGTTCCTTCCATAAGGCGAGATCACAACCTCTCGAAGACGTGCAAGCTCGTGATATGGGTTGCTTTGATTCTTCTCTTCCAAGATCACAGAAGTGATTCTTGTTCTTTCTTTCTTCTCAAAGGGTGTTGTAGATGTGTTGAGTCGATAGGTGTAAAAGGACGCTGGATCCTTTAGTCGAGTTGTATTGGGTGTGTTGGTTTGGTCCGCCGTGCTAAGGACCCGGTATCTAGCCTTGTACCGGATAAAGTGTAAGCGACGTTGTGAAGGCTTCTCCACCATGTGAAAGGAGTTTGTGTTGTGAAGTGATAACGAACTCTCGAGTAGGTGACTCGGGGAGTGGAGTAGGGCAAGGAAGGTGTCCTTGTAGCCGAACCACTATAAATACTTGTGTTGTGGTTGTGTCTCTCTAACTCTATCTCCTAGTTTAGTTTATATGTTTTTATTTCTATCAATATCCAACACGTCAAAACTAGATTGACATAAGTCGATCTATAAGTTTTAATAAGTGATTTTAATCGGTAAACCTATTTAACCCCCTTCTAGTTTTCTACAAATTACATAGTAATAGTCATACATTAGAGCATATATTGGTACGCACATGTTGACCAAATATGATAATAATGCATCATGTTCAGCTCTACTCCAACTCTGGAGTTAAACAGTTCTACGAATAGCGCAACAATTGAACCTCATACTACATTAAACAAGAACTTGATCTACAATATAATAATTACATATGTTTTAGTCATGTATACAATTGATATAGCACATAGTTTCAAGCACCTAGTTCCTAGTACGTAATTCCAAGTATAAATAAAGATTTGTATAGCACATAGTATAGTTTTCAAGTAATTGTGATCGTATATAAAATTGTAGCATGTATCTCCCCCAAAATAGTTCAAAACAAGTAAAAGAGGGGCTATTACCCACCGTGAGTTATTGATGTTTAGTGAGTAGTGAAAGTGATGGTCGAGTTGTGAAAACCTCTACGAGCAACAACTTTTGGCTTTCAAAAAGAAAGGAATAACAAGGACTTAGAACTAGGACTTTGAGCAATCCCCACACTTTAGCAACCTTCTACACTTCTTTGTATTCTTGAAGGGCTTGTGATGAGAGTTTAGGTGACTTGAGTAGATTTAAACTCAAGAGGATCACCTAAGTTTGCAAAGGATTTGATGTAGTTTACTTGGATCTTCAATATTGTTGTTAATACTTGAAGTAGAAATTTAAATGAAGAGTGTGTTTGTTTGTGTTTGGGCGTCCAAATGAGAAGACCAAGGGAGGGTATATATAGCCTCATGAGGAGGTGATAAAGAGGGTTAGTCATCTTACTTATAAACTAAGTAAGTACATGTGTTTTGATATTGGCCAAGATCGAACCTAAGATCACCATATGTCCTAATGAGTCATGTCTTACAAGACTTAGGGACTAAGTGTTAGATGAATGTATGAATGTTGTAACTTAATGACTAAGGGTGTGTTGCTTATTGGTTAATTGTGTATTGACTTATCACCAAGACTAATATGTCTTGGTGATTCATCTAATTAAACGCCCAACATAAGGAGGAGGGAAATGAGGTGGAAACTAGAAAACTGAATTGTTTTTCTTGTCTAGTGTTTTCAAGTGTAGATTTGTTGTATTATAATTTGATCCCGATTATTATTAACGTTTAGCATTTAAATCATGAAACTGAAAATCGAGTGAGGTAAAATATAAGATTCATAGAAAATGTCGAAACTTAGTTAAGAAGTATTTATAACTAGGAAATAAATAAAAACGACTAAACAGTTTTGGATGTTTACAACTTAGTTTATTTAGTGTAAATATTATGTTGTTTGATATTGTTTAGTTTATAAAAATCAATGGATGATTTTTATGGTCAAATGAGGGGGAAAATATGTTGACTTTTCCAAAAATGTAAAAGTGTCTAAACGTCTTAGAAAATACGGTGCAGGTATAGGTCAAGTCTGTGTATAAGTAAAAATGCTTAAAACATAAGTTTAGTCTCGTAAATCACATGGTCTATTTGGTAACATTTGAATTTAAAATTTAAACTTCCTGATATTGATTTTAAGTAAACTAAAAATTATTCTAATGTGATAAAATTATTCAGAGTCGGTTTTCGTTACACGCTGGATAACCTAATTATCATATTTAAAGTACAAAATTGTACGCGATAAAAAGTTAAAATATTAACGTGAAATTTTCAAGTTGTTACATAGACATGGAGATTCTTTATTGCTTTTTCTTTTAATTCTTGTCATAGAGGGTTTTCACGGTGTCCTCTCTACCGTTGTGGGATCAGGTCTTATTCGAGGTATTAATATTGGCCACTCTGATATTATCCTTTCCCATCTCTTTTATGCAGATGACGTGATTATTACAACTGATTGGAGCGCTTGTGACCTTGACAACATCATACGTGTTCTTCATGTTTTCTACTTTGCTTCAGGCCTCAGAATTAACATCCACAAATCTAAAATCTTGGCATTGGAATTTCATATGAAGACGTGTTGAGTATGGCTAGGAACTCTGGTTGTGCCCAAGGTTTTACTTTTTTTCACATATCTTGGGCTCCTGATTGGTTCCAATATGAGTATAATCTCCAATTGGAAGACTTTAATTGACCGCTTTCATTCGAGGCTCTCCTTTTGGAAGGCAAACCTCCTCTCTATAGGAGGTCGTCTTACTCTCATTAATGTGGTTCTAGGTAGTCTTGGCATTTATTACCTTTTGATTTTTAAAGCTCCCGAGATAGTTTTGAATTCTTTGGAAAGAGCTCGTTCGACTTTCTTCTGGGAGGTACTTATGACGCCAAAAAGTTGGTTTGGATTAAATGGTCCAATGTTCTTACTTCTTTCAAAAAATGTGGCTTAAATATTGGTAGTCTAAAGGCATTTAATCTAGCCCTTCTTCAAAAGTGGCGACGGAGGTTGATGTCTTACCCGAGTGCGTTTTGGGTAAAAGTTATTAAAGTGTTACATGGTCGAGAAGGTGGTTTCAAAAGTCAAGGCTGCAATTTCAATGGAACATGGGCTAAGATAGTGGGTTCTTCTAATTACTTACACTAGAAAGGCATCATCCCGGCCAATTCGTTTCGGTTCAAAGCAAGTTGTGGCACTCACATTCGTTTTTGTAAGGACATTTGGATAGGTGAGTCTCCTCTTTATATACGGTATAATAGACTTTATCGTTTGGAACAAGATAAAGACTGTCTCATTATTGATCGTATTGAAAATAAGCAATGGCGTTGTAATTAGTTGAGGACCAATCTCCGAGTTTGTAATTGGCTTACTTGCATGACATGCTTATAGAGATTAGTCTTGTTGATATAAATGATGTTGAAGATTCTTGTGTGTGGACGTTGGGTTTAGATGGTAACTTCACAGTGGGGGAATACCGTCGCCTTATTGATTCCAAGATCCTTCCCTCGTTGGTTCCTTCGACTACATGGGACAAATCTCTTCCTAGAAAAGTTAATATCTTTATGGAGAATGATATTTGACCGGTTGCCTCATAGGTTGAACCTTTCGTCTCGTGGCATTGACATCCCGACGATCTCTTATCCTTATGTAATGGTAATTTGGAATCCTCTAATCACATTTTCTTCGAATGTGACATCGCTATGGAGGTTTGGAGGCTTGTTCGTAATCGGTGTGATGTCCATTTTCCTTTTTTTACTTCTCTTGAACACTGGAAGGCTTGGTCTGGCTTGTGGCACGCTTCTAATGAGAAGAAGCATCTATATTATTTTTGCTTCGTCTCTTTGGTGGTTATGGAGGTTCGCAATAGTGTTACTTTTTGTTCGCATCCAATGAGGAAAAGTGACATTTTCGACAATATTAGATCATCTTCTTTTTCTTGGATATATAATAGGGGTCACATGTCTTGTAATTGGTTAGACTGGCTTAAGTCTCCTATGCTGCTCGCGAGTTATGGAATGCGATGACGTATTTTTCTTTTCGCTGTTGGGAGTATCGGGTTTCTTTAGGCGTTTGGTTCATTTTACTTTTAAGCCTCTTCGTATTGTATCTTTTCCTCGGGGCTTGTTTGTGGTTGCATCAAAAACACTCCAGAGTGAAAACCGGTGGCTACGCCTCCGTGGGTGGGGATTTTTCTCTTGTCTTAGTTCTCCGTAATCGGCAAGAGTATTTTCATCCTTTTTGTAGTCCTCACAGTTAAAGCCTCGGGAGGTATTTAGAACGTGTTGTTTAGTTTATTTCTAGTTTTGTATTGTGTACTCCCTTGCTAGTAGCTTATTTTTTATTTAATGTATTTCTGCCGTTTAAAAATAAATAAATAATAAAAAATGTAGTACACGTTCACAACTAAACTTTTTTAGAAAAACCCCGAACGTGCACAAGTTTATAACTTGTTGTATTGATTGTGTTAGTATTCTTCAAGTGTAGGTTGCTGTTAGGCTGGACACAGTCGTTGACCCAAGCGACCTGGGTCACCGGCTGCCACGTCAGCTTTCTTTTTCCAACGACCAGAAGCGACCAAAGTGCCACAGTCGATGAAAAGGTTTTTTTTTTTTTTTTTTTTTTTTTTTTTTTAATATGTTTGTGTGTGTGTTTGGAAGTCGGTCGGTTGAAGGAGCGACTTTGGATTTTGAAGGCAACCGACCGATCTTGTACAAAGGAAGCGACCGACATTTGTATAGGTCGGTTTGAGTATTTAGCGGCGACCGACCGAGTTTTTCCGGTGGGTCGTGCATAGCCTTAGCTACATTTTGCAACGTATTGATTGTGTTCCTATACAAATTTGATATTTGTATGATACCGATATTTTTTAGTGTTCAGTACAGACTTTTTAACTTTGCAATTTGTGTTAAATTTGTTAATTTACCGTTCAAACTTCAAACAAAAAGAACATCATTAATTATTTTAGCCTAGTATGTCGGGCTTGTAATTTGTTCTTTTCAGGGATTATGGTCTGTTAAGTGTTAAGTCTTGCAAAGGAGATACGTTTTGTTTATTAAATTAAATAGTTTTGAGACATATCTATTTTAGTCTTTTAATTGATAGAGATAAGTTTTTTGTCGCTCTCTCCAATTTGAGTGGAAAAGAAACACTTTACGTGCATAGCATATTAATTGGCTAAAGCCAGATTATAAATTTTGAATTATTAGGGTTTAAGATTTTATTATTTAATAAAGAGTTAATTTCATAAATGGTCCCTGTGGTCTGTCGGGTTTAACGGGTTTAGTCTATAAAATATTTTTTTAACGGATCCAGTCCCTGTGTTTGCGACCCATAACGGGTTTCGTCCCTGAGACTAACTGTCGTTAGTTTTTTCCGTTTGCAACAAAAATTTGCACCGTTAGTCCTTTATACTAACGACCGTTTATACTTAACTCAAATTTTTTTTTTTTTTTTTATTTATTTTTTTCAAAAAAAAAAAAAGAAAAGAAAAAAAAATGGTTTTCTTATATCTTTTTTTTTTTTTTTTTTCTAAATATATTTAAAATTTATACACGTTTTTATACATATTTTTATACACATTTTTATACACACATTTTTTATACACACGTTTTTATATACATGTTTTTATACACGCTTTTATACACATGTTTTTATACACGTGTTTATGCACGCGTTTTTATACACGTTTTATACACATTTTTATACATACATTTATACACATATTTTTATACACATGTTTTTTATACACATGTTTTTATACATACTTTTATACACAAGTTTTTATACACACATTTATACGCATATTTTATACACACATTTATGCACACATTTTTATACACGTTGTGTATAAACGTGTGTATAAAAACGTGTATAAAAATATGTGTATAAATGTGTGTATAAATGAGTGTATAAAAATGTGTGTATAAATATGCGTATAAATTTGTGTATAAAAACGTGTGTATAAAAGCATGTGTATAAAAGCATGTGTATAAAAAAAATGTGTATAAAAACGTGTATAAAAATATGTGTATAAAAATGTGTATAAAAACGTGTGTATAAAAATGTGTATAAAAACATGTATATAAAAAACATGTGTATAAAAACGTGTATAAAAATATGTATAAAAACATGTGTATAAAAACGTGTATAAAAACATGTATATAAAAACGTGTGTATAAAAACGTGTATAAAAACATGTATATAAAAACGTGTGTATAAAAACGTGTATAAAAACGTGTGTATAAAAAATGTGTGTACGAAAACGTGTATAAAAATAGTTTATAAATTTTAAACGTATATAGAAAAAAAAAATATAAGAAAACCTTTTTTTTTTTTTTTAATTTTTTAAATTTTTTAGGGATAAAAAAAATAATAAATAAATAAATAAAAATTGAGTTAAGTATTAACGGTCGTTAGTATAAAGGACTAACGATGCAAATGTTTGTTGAAAACGGTCGTTAGCTAAGTGAAAAAACTAACGACAGTTAGTCTCAGGGACCAAACCTGTTATGGGTCGCAACCACAGGGACTGGATCCGTTAAAAAAAGTTTAAGGACTAAACCCATTAAATCCAGCAAACCACAGAGATCATTTATGAAATTAACTCTTTAATAAATATTACATGAATAATGAAGTTATTTTAACGGAGTTTATATCATTCAATATGGTCATCTAATATACATATCTAATACTAGCATTTTGCTTGTGACTTCTAATAAATATTTCTCTTCGCCTTATAAAAATAGATTTAACAACAAACACAATAACAACGATACTCAATCCCGCATGAGCAGGAATAAAAATAGATTTAACAATAATGAAAATATCATCACAATAACAATACTAATAATTGATATGTAATGAATAATCATACTGATAAAAACAATGATAAGGGTGCAAGGTGTGGGTCACGGGAAATGCAAAAGGAATCATTTTTTACTTCTTTCTTTGCAGGGATATGGTACCTGTTGTAGCGGCAAAATGAAAAACAATTCCCTCAAGCGCCGAAAGGCTAAGCAGAGAGAACAGAATTTCAAGAGAGAGAAAACAGTTATTTAAGAGAAAACGTTTAACTTATTAATTGTGTGTGGTACGTGTGTTTTAGAAGTATTTTTAAATAATAAAAAGTAAGAATAAATTAATGAAAGAGAGAGAATGTGCTGCAATGGTTGAAGGAAAATTAAGAGAAAAAATAAAATAAATGTTTTTTGATGATGTGAAGCTGACGTGGCAACCCTCCACACTAAGGATGGCATCTGTGGAAAATCTCAACATACTAAAAATGCAAAACCATAAAAAGTAAACAAGTTATTTGGCAATTGCAAAACTTAAAACTACGAGAATGTTTCTATAACCGGTAACACGTTAAAAATTAAAAAAATAATAATAATAAATTAATAAATAAATAAAATAAATTAAAAATAAATAAAAAGAATAATAAAAATTAAAAATTAAAAGTATCTTGTTAATGTTGCCTTGTTTAATAAAAACTTGAAAGGAGTTTACCATGTTGACTAATTGGCCTTGTTAAGAAAAAAATAAGAAATGTTGAATTTCTAGCATTTCAGAGAAGTTAAACCATATAGCAAAGAATGTAAATACAAGCTAAAAGAGAGAAGCTACAGTAAATCGAATTGAATCAAATCTCATACAAACTACAAACACGAGGAATTACTTAACCTTCAAATATAAACATTTATTCCCAGTAAAACGGAAGTGTTTGAGGAGCTCCATTATCACGAGACGCATGATCGTGTTGATGAAGTCCCATCTGAATCATATTGTTCCCATTATGATCCATAATTGACTCTAGACCACCATAGCCCGCACCTGTATCCAACGGGTTCGTGGGTGTAACAGAAAATGAATTAGGTTGGTGCATCACATGGCTCAAAGCCGTGCACGATGTCTGTGAAGGTGATGATGACAGAAGAGAGAGAGCACAATCCGACTGTACGGACTGCACCACGGGATGGACACGACCAGGTGGCGAATACCCATCACAGAACAGCTTGTCATAGCTGTTGCTATTAGCTTCAAAGGTTAAAAGTTGCGGTTGGCACACTTTTGGGGTTTGTGATTTCTGGTGGTTAAGTTTAAGGTGTGAACCTGAACCTGAACCTGAACCATTGTCATGAAAGAGACTAAATTGCTGTTGCTTTGGTGTTGCTTTTTTGGTTCCGGAAGATGATTCAGGAAATGGATTTTGTTTGTTTGTCGGGATCGGGTGTCGGATGGAGTACGTGGGCTCTTCTTCGGATTTGACCATGTTGGTCCATATAGGGTTTGTTTGAGTTGTGGTTTGATACACATATGGACTCGAGAACTGCAACATTGTAACACCTAAAATGCAGTAAATTTCAATCATTATTAGTAAGGGGACAATATGGCAACATAAAGCTTTAGATACAAGCAAACATTTAATAGTTAGGTGGTTAGATTTATAAATGGCAAATTCGATTGATTCACTTGTGAATGGGCTAATAAACCAATCAAATTAGTCATATCACAAAATGGAACTTTACAAGTTTAACACATTTGGTATGCGACCTATTACAAAATGCACCCCTTTCTTAAATTTATATTGAAATGACTCTTTCCAGCCTTTCGTCTTAACCCGCCCATGTTACCACCTCTAATAATAACGAATTACTTAAATTGTACAAAGACAAAAAACATACCTTGGTGACCAGAGAAAAGACTTGCAGCACGTGATGTATCTGGCTGAGGCTTCCTTCTCCTACGATTATGTCCATCAAGACGCTTTCTGCAGCTTCTTTTTCCCTCATCAAATTCTTCAAGTGAATGAAACCTACCAAAGACAAAAGATGGTTAAATGCATAACCCAGTTTTTTTATGCTGCTTGGTTCAAATATGTGGCGGCATCCAAAACGAAAAGAATAAAAGTTACAAATTATTGCAATCGACTTATATGGGATGTTGGTCTCGTGTCAAATTCAAAACATAAAGTTAATTCTGAATCTTAAACTTTTAGGAAGGGAAAGAAAATCCAGAACTGAATCTGCATGTAACATTCAATGTCATATTAAAGTTGTAAATCGCATTGGGTAACACCATGTGAAAGGAAGTACAGGTTTCTTTAATGTCTTCAGGACATTGAAGTTAAGCTTTAAAACTTTGGTTGACCTTGATAAAAAAATTGCCCTGAATATGAACTACCATAACATCAAAAAAATTCAGGGAATGCAATGGAATAACTTATTATTTTATCTTTCTTTCACTACAAAGATTTCTTTCAGGGACCACATCCTCCTCCCGGGAAATTATTATTAGAATACAATATCCCTTGTCTTGAGCTGGCCATTAATAATTTTAGTCAATTAGTTTTGCAAAGAGTTCCACCCAAAAGTTAAGATTAAGATCATAGAGGTTGAGGTGATCCAAACAGAATGTTATCTTTTTTTCATCATCAAGGATTCTCAAGATTCATAGATGAGGCTCAAGTTTGCATTCAAAAGTAACAATGCTTGAAGCCTATTACGCCAACAAGATACTTTGACCTTATCCAAATTTTTAGAATCAGTCAATCAACTAATGGGGTATCGCTGTAACAGTTTAGACAAAGTACATAAAATTTTGTACACCCTTAGTGGTTTGGACAGTATTATGGGTCGGTACAACATCCTATATAGTGCTTTTTTTCGACATGCTCTAAATTAAGTGTTGGAAGGTTCAATTTGTTTGTCCGTAAACAAAGATGTCTCATTTTCTTATGAAAAGTCACACCAAGATTAATGTATTGGATGAAAAAAGAGTTTTTTTTTCCACCAATTACATTGAATAGTTGCCTCTTTTTCTATATTTAGAAACCTAACCACAACTACTGAACCACCATTAGTTTTATATTACGTATCAATCATTGTTGCAGCTTAAATTAAATCTTATCAATGATTCCGAAGGAACTAACGGGGTGTTTGGATGTGCCTGTTGGAAGTGAGTATGTGATACTACAAAATTTTAAAATCAAATAATCAGCTAAATGAAATCCGTCGTAGATAGTGTTTGGAAATATGCATATGCTACTCAAAGTTGTAGTAATGAAATGATTTGTTATACTAAAAAACACCCCATAACGAACAACAGCATTGAATGCAAACTAAAACATAGAACACAAAAGAAAACAACCCTGAAGTGGTCACGCCAACCTCCTGAAAAGGAAGGGCTTTACCCGGTTTGAGTATGTGCGGCGGTTGGTTCAAACCCCCCTAGTCAGCCAAAAAGTCAGAAAAAAGTCGGAAACCATGGTTACTAAAAAAACATAGAACGCAAAAGAAAAGAAGAAAGACATACCGGCTACACTGCTGGCAGAACCGTTGCTTCTGACCATGAATCAAAACCAGTGCAGTCTTTGAATGAACTTCACACACCTTATGCCTCCTATGATACTCTTTGCTACCACTCAGGTCAGCGTTACACCCATCCACAAGACAACCAGCTGCCTGAATCCCATTATTCACCGCGCGTGCTCTCTTCGATGATCCAGAAGGCGATAACGCCATCTTGGATGTACCTTTCAAGTTTAAACAGTCCCCAAACTCATTTCTTGAATCAATAACTTGACCAAGCTTTAAATCCACAGAAAAGTTCCCTTTAATCCCCTGCTGCTGCCCACCATTATTATAACTACTCGACCCACTAACCGAATCGATATTGGGAATCGTTCCTTGATCGAATTCCGTAAAGTCCCAAGAAGGTATCTTCATATTCCAGTCCATAACTTTATAATCAATCCCCCTAGCTTTCACTTTCAACTACTTTTTCTTTTATTTTTTTGACTCTTCACTTTTTTGGGTCTATTTCCTTAATTTTCTCGAAAATCCATTAATCAAAATCACTTATTCTACAAATCCTAAAGTACAACAACAACAACCCAAGTTTGTTAATATAACAGAATGTTGGATAGTGGCTTCAATCTGTCAAATTTCCAAAAGCACATGATTAATAAACTAAATAAAGTAAGTACAACAAAAAGCATTTTCAACTAACTTTATACTACTACAAAAACAGATAAACCCATAACCCCAATGTAGAAAACTTAACCACCACACTAAGTTAAAAAAACAGATTGATGTGATAATATTTCCTACACAATAACTTTCTATCATTAGAAATAGTAAACATTTTAACTTCTAGAGAGAGAAAGTACTTACAGAAAAAGAAAGATAGACCCTTTACAGCCTTTCAAAAACTGTCACAAACAAAACCCTTCAATAACTTTAAATATAAAAATCATTTTTTTCTTTGAGACATTTTATCAACCAGTTTATATACATAGAAAAGTTGATGTTGAAAAAAGCAATAACATTGGAACTTGGAACTGGGTTATTGGCCTATGGTCAATTGGGTATCTGAAAGTGAAAGAAAATTGGAAATAAATTGGTACAGAAATGAAAACAGTGGGTCTTTGTTTTTTTTTTTTTTTTTTTTACAAAGAAAAAAAAAAGTGTGTGTGATGAATGTTGATGGTTGGTGGGGTATATTGGTATAATGGAGTGTTGTTTTTTATTGAGGTGAGGTGGGTTCAAGCGTTGTTTGATAAAGGAGGAAGATAGAGACAAGATGTCTCTTGATAGCAATAAAAAAAGCTTCTTTTTTTTTTGGAAATTACAAGTACAAAAAAACAAATTACTAATGGAGGGAAAAAAAAGGAAGTAAAGAAGAAAATGTCCTTGTTTGTTGTTAGATTTTCTTTGTGTGTTTGTGTTGTGTTTCACATTTCTTAGACATGTTTTTTTTGCTTTTAAACTTTCATACCTCAAAAAAAAAAAAAAAAAAATGGTTGTTACACACAAGATACAACGAATTTTAAGAAATCTCTTTTCTTTCAAAATTAAAATACTGTATCACGAATCTATCTCACATGTTTTAGAAATAATTCGATTTTACAATAATCCGGAAAGTATTCTTATATATATTAGTTGATAGATATGGCCCAAGCTTGGTATCAGGCTTGGGACATATCTATCATCTAATAATATAACGAGTATTTTTATAAGTGTTTGGTAACTCGTAGTTATAGTTGCAAGTTGTTGCTCTGTGATTTATAAAAGTGTTTGGTAAGTTATTGTAATTAACTATAATTATAAAATATAAAATGACAAAAGATGACATATCAATATTGAGGACACATGTGTACAACACTATAATTATAGGGTAAAAGCCATAAAATAGTCACGTACTTACAAAATATTACTGACTTGAAACATTTACTCTTTTATTAAACACGGAAACTCACATACTTTTAAATTTTGTTCCGACTTGAAACACTTTATATACTGATTATCCACGCGTATTTTTCTTTTTTTTTTTTTAGTTTCCACGTTGGCAACTCATGAGTACGTGGACCGGTTTAAACCCAACCCGATTTGTAGCCGTCTTTTACTAACCCAATTTTCCTTTTTATAAACCTAAACACAAACCCTACTTTGTGTTCTTCCCAAATACTCATAAGCCACCATTGTTGTCATCATCTTCTTCCCAAATACAAACCCTATCTTATATTTTGATTCAAAGCCTTGCAGGCATGTCATTATCTTCTTCAAACTATTCAAACCCATATGCACTTGTTACAACTGAATGTAATGCCTTCTTCCTCTAATTACACTCACCTCTTGGACCAAAGAAAACCATGCGAGATGATTTCTTACTTGCCCTAACAGATATGTAAGTTGTTTTAATTTACACGATCTTTCTCTTTTTGGCTAATCATAAATTTTTTATTTTCTGAATACTGGAATTAAGAAATTCAAGAAATGGGAATGGTTTGATCAGAAGTTAGATAATGATTGGTACAGAGCTCATTTGTATGAGATTTATAGGCTTCTTAATCCATCTCAAAGACGAGAACTAGAAAATGAAATAAGAAGCAAATAAGAAGTTTTTGTTCTTCAAGTTGAAATGCAGCAACTCAAGGATAATTTAAACAAAAGTTAAAAAAAATGCTTATTTTTGGAAGTCATCTGTCATCATCTTTGTTGTTGTGGCTTGGTTTGTCTTTGTAATGAATTAGGGTTAGATTGGGTTAGATTTGGTAAGGCTAGATGGATTGTATTTTGTGGTTGTCATGGTATCTTCTTTTGTAACAAACCAGTTGTATGATGATATTGTAATATAATGGAATTAAGGTTTGTGTCATTACCGGTGCTACTGCATTAACATAGATTGTTTGTTGTTGTCATTACATGGTATCTACTTTAATACTCCACTATACTGCATTAAACAAATGCACTGGTTTGCAGTTTTTACATTTCTATGGACTGTTCTACAAACATAAACAAATGCACTGGTCTGCACAGATAAACAAATGTTGCAGCAACACTAGAATTTTTTTGCAGCAAAAACAAATGTTACAGACACAAACAAATGCACTGGTATGTACTCATAAACAAATGTTGCAACAACACTAGAATAATGTTGCAGCAAAAACAAATGTTGGACACATAAACAAATGCACTGGTATGCACTCATAAATAAATGTTGCAGCAAAACAAATGTAGCAGCAACACTAAATAATGGTCTGCACATTTCTAGACATAAACACGTGGACTGCATTAAACATAAACAAAGTGCCTACACTTGAAAACTGGAATATAACATAAACAACTACACATTTTAATACTAAATTACTAGATTTTCATAATTCAAGGTGGTCAAAGACATATCAAAGTACAAAAGATAGCACAAAAGCCGTGTCTAATACTTTCCAAAAGAAACCCATGAAACATGCAGTTTAAGTTCCTAATCATCTATTATAAACACTTAAAACATAGTTAAACAGTTCCTAATCATTAATCTAATCAGATTCAGAAACATCAAATGTCATTTCAGGAGTTGATCCAGTTCAAAAATGGTCAAAGTTATAAGCCTTGCTCATCTGTTTTTTTTTATTCTTTCTGATCTCCCAAGGTTCTTCACATAAATTCTTTGACCATCTACATATGCTTGGTGATGCCACTTTTGCATGTTTCTTTTGTTTTTTGGTTGTGTTGGTTTTGTTGTATCATCGAGAGCTTTGCTGTTTCCATGTGTTGATGCATCAAGTGTTGTTGTATCATCATGTGTTGCTGCATCTAGTGGTTCTTGTGTTTCACCATGTGCTATTGCAGTAGCTTTGCCTTTCCCATGTGTTGTTGCATCAAGTGGAGCTGTATCAACTGATGCATGTATCACCCTTACAGGTATGCTTCAAAAAACAACCATTTAAACCTATGACCTTCCTACACCCTGCTAACCACCCATCTTTGACACCCTTAAAACAAATGTACATTCTTTTAAAATATGCACCGCATTAGATGATTCATTGATGCGAGATTTGCAAGACCTCGAAAGGAAGTTTTACAATCCTCTAGGCAGTGTACCTAATCGTTGTAGTGTAGTATAGGTAAGACTCGGAGGAAAGTTCGTTCTCTAGGGGAATAGTGTCGTTAGGTCAAGATGTATGACGAGATAGGTCTAGAGGTGAGGGATGATTCTTTTTGTATTTTTATATTTTTATGAAAGCAATTAAAATCTCGGTTTTGAAAGAGTGGGCGGAATTAGTTGTTAGTCAACTAACCCAAAAACTAATAATAAAATAAATAAAAATAAACGAGAAAAGTAAAATTGGTGACTTCTTATGATAGGGAAAAGCGTGTTCACTTAGATTTAATTACTCCCTAGTTATCTTCTACTGATTTGTTGAATTGCCACGTCCTTGTTTTAATTGAAGCGTTGTATTCCTTAATATTGGTCGTGGGGAGGTGCCGAAGTCCCTAACTTTATGAATATTAGTCTCCCCTAAAAACCTTAAAGTCTATTAAGTTTTCTAGGATCTACAAGCCGCAATTCATGCAATAAATACAACGAGAAAAACCTATAGTGCACTCTACGGTTGCGTTTCTAAGACGTTCAAGCTAGCTACATATAAGAGGTCAGCCAGTTTTCTTAGCCTAACGCGAGGCAATCAATTAAACAAGAGACGACAAATCAATTATTAACAACTAGGTTTCATTAAATCTAAGCAAACACAAATAAATCTAAGCTAGCATGTTAAAGAGAAGAGAAGATAAACAAGTAATTAAACAACACATAGACATATTGAACGATTAAACGGATAACTTATCTTCAATAAAGCTTGAGTTTTGGGGGTTGTAGAACCCTTACAAAAGCTGCTAAATTCGTCTACAAAACCCTACTCAAAGATGTTACACGAGTTAATGAAAACATGCGAAAGTATATATAGTTTTACAATGGCGACGGCGTCACTTGCAAAGTGTGACGCCATCAGGTCGCCTCCAATTAGGGTTTCGTCTTCTCCAATTTGTCTTGTGACGGCGTCGCTTAGGAACTCTGACGCCGTCAAGTGCTGTCTAACGCTGTCCTTTAGTAAATCTTTTGGGTTGTCTCTTGTTAACTTTGCATGAATTTTTGGTCTTCAAATACACCTGACGCCGTCAGGTTATAGAGTCATCAAATTTGACTAAGGCGTCGCTTGTTAATTCTGAGCCAAGAATCCTCCATTATTTGCATGTGACGGCGTCACGTTGTAATGTGTGACGCCATCAGACTCCCATATCTAACAAAATTCGGGACTTCGTCTTTTTCTTCACTTTTTCATCATTTTGAGCCCAAAACATGCCATTTTCCAGATTTCGCGTCGCAAGTACCTAAAATGCAAAAAGAAACGATTTAGGGCAATGTTTGATCATATAAATACGATTTCGGCCTTAAATGACCCCTTAAAAAGGTACCAAATAATTCCTCATCATTCATCCACATCCAACCTACATGTGGACCCAGGGTTTGACTCTAAAATAGCTTGCATGTAGTCAAACTAGTCATAAAGTCTACTGTAATGTTCAATTAGGCCACCTTCATGATTAAATAATGCTCTCTGCTTTGTTCTCTTACACAGTCCTAAACTAACATCTATCATATACTTCTGTCTTATGTCATCTTTCATTTTCCTATAAGGCATAAATGGATCAGCTATGATTTCTTTTCCATACTGGGCTGCAATCCACCTAAATTTTACAATAGAGCCTAAGTTGTAATTCCTACAACATTTATGTTCAGAAATGAGTGACTTAATTTGAAAATAATGCTCATTACTCATCCATGATGCATATAACCTAAATGGAAAAAAAAAACAAATTTATGCTCAGAAATCTTCTTTTTTGTCCACTTTGGTGACTGACATGAAGACACTCCTTGACTTGTACCCTCCTCAGATTCATTCCCTTTTTTTTCTTGACCTTCTTAACTTTAGTTTTCTTAACTTGTTTACTAGTACCCTCACCATATTCATTCCTTACTTTTTTCTTGTTTGTTAGACCAGACCTGTCTTTGTTTGGCATTACCCTATCTTTGTTACCCTTTTTACCTGCACATCTGCCTTCTGCAACATTCCTTCCACAATAAGCCATGACACTTCTCCAATATCATTCTTCATATTCCACAATTGATAACCAGGGCTACACCATAATTTGTTAGAGCTAATTTTAACTGATGAGTACTCTCATACCTCATTCCTAGAATTTGTTTCATCTTATCCCAATGTATTTTAGATTCAAAGGCATGATAAACTATACCCTTTTTTACCTTATACACAGGATCAATTTGATCATTATCAGGATCTTCTTCTGGTACTTCACCAATAGCAGGGACTTGTTGTTTCCTTGAACCTTTAAATAAAGCCCTAGAACTACAAAGCTTATTCAGGAAGGTATATGGGGTACTTATATCCTTAATGACTACATTATCATCACCCCTCATTCTGAAAATCAACATAGTCTATTTGTTCACAATCATCTCTAGAATAACAATCATCACTATCCTTTATATTTTTTTCCTCGGTTTGTTCTAAGTGAATGAAGTCCATCACATCATAATCATAGTGTTCCACAAAAATATTAATCAAATTACCATTCTCATAATCAGCAGTCAACATGTCAACAACATCTGTATCAGACTTAATCTGTTTTATACCTAAGCTCAATGTGGTACCAGTTTTGCAATAATACAACCTTTGAAAGTTGTGTCCAATTGGAATTAACTTTTGACAATTTAAAGATTATCAAATGACATACCATCGAAATTAATATATGAGATTTATTTCACATCACCCTCTACGTATCTCAAAGGGCTTGAAACGAAAAGACCATCGTACTTCAAATAAATGGTGAAAACACCCTTCTTTGATTTCTTCAATTTTGGTTGACCTGTAAATTAGGGTTTCTCTACGATTAATTAAACAACCGTTATAAACAAAAAATTAAAACACAATTCATACCTTTAGCCATAACGAAATTTAATCAATGGATAATCATAAGTGGGGTGAATAAAATCATGGTTTATTTGAGAGAGAGTAAAGTGAGTGAAATTATGATTTATTTGGGGTAAAAGGGTTAATATACGGTTGCCTTTTAAGTTAGTGGGAAGTGTAGGTGGAAAAAAAAATTCCAACGCGTAACAAAAAAAAAAGAAAAATACGCGTAGATAATCAGTATATAAAGTTTTTCAAGTCAGAACAAAATATGAAAGTACATGGGTTTTCGTGTTAAAAAAAGAGTAAGTGTTTCAAGTCAGTAAAATTTTGAAAGTACGTAGCTATTTTATGGCTTGAGAATAGATCAAATAAAAAGACAAAATATCAGTACAAATGATACAAAGGATTTAAAAGAAAATATAGATTCTCAAAAAAATCCAAAAATATTTCAGAAGATCGGGTATGTTGGTGCATAAAAAAATTGTGAAGAAAGTTTTTCTAAAAGTGGATAGTTTTGCCAAAAAAAAAACGTTTGTGCATTAAATCATTTTTTTGTGCATCGAAAATTCGTTTTTGTACCAAAATTTTATTGCATATCGCACTATAACAAGTTGAAAATTTTGTGCATCAAAATTTCGTTTTTTGTGCATTAAAAAAACGTATAAAAACTCAAAATTAGAAAAACTTGTTTCAAAAGTTCTTTATGCGCCAACATACCCGATCTTGTGGCATTTTTATGAAATTTTTCCGAGAACTAAAAAAAATAAAAATTTATTTGTATCCTTTGTATGAATATTTGTCTTTTTACTTTAACTTTACCCTTATGACTTTTACCCCTAATTATATTTAACATATATAAATACATCTAGCCCAATCGCGACTGAATGAAAAACATTAAACGTTTAAAACGACAACACTTGACTAGAAGTACAGGTTCACAAGGACATTTATAATTACGGGAATATATTAGCTATAATTTTTTGTAGCCAATTGGCTACAATTTTGTGCTATAAATGTGGGTCTCTGATTCTTTTTGTGGGTCATGATTTTTTTCTGTGGGTCCCTGATTAATTGCTTGTGTATTTTATGTGAATAATTGTAACCAAATGGCTACAAAAATTGTAGCTAAGCTATCCACAAATATTACCCAAATAGTGGCCTTTCCTAAAAGAGTTATGTGCGAATGTGAGAACGTGCGAATCCACAAAAAAATTTACACGTGTCCACTATTTTAATATTAAAGTACAGTGGTTAGGTGGGGTTGGTGGGAGTTTGACTTTGAATTTTTGATTAAATAACTAATATACCCTTCTATTAAATATAAATAAATACCAATTTCACATCCGCACATTTGCACAACGGATGTGCGAATGTGTGAACAATAGATGTGCGAACAGCGAATGTGCGAACAAACTTAGATCTTCATAAAAAAAAACCCAGATCTTCATCCATCAGTTCATCATCTCATCCAAAACCCAGATCTTCATAAAAAAAAAAAAAAAAAAAAAAAAAAAAAAAAAAAAAAAAAAAAAAAAACCTGATCTTTAACAAAAGCCTTACCTAATAAATCAAACTTCTCAACTCTCACAATCAATCAATCAAACTTCTTCTAAAACTTAAATGAAAAACATCAAACTATCTCATCATGGATCAATTTCTGAAGACTACAATTCATATATATCGATTACAAAAGATAAGAATAAAACTATAAATTTTCTGTATCAATTACACGAGATCAAAAAAAAATTCTCATTCAAACATTTCATCAAACACTTGGTGTGCACCAATCCAAACACCCCCTAAAACCCAACCAAGATCCAACCTTTATCACACAACACAAACATAAACACCAAGAACAATCAAAAGGGTACCAAAAACACAAACATAAACATATACAGCAGTAGCAGTTGCAGATCCAACCTTTATCACAAAACACAAACATAAACATAGACAGAAGTAGCAGATGCTGATAAGTTGATGATGAATGGGACTGAGTATTGCCAGATTAGTAAGATGTTGAACCAGTCTGATAAGGTTTTGAGAAGTGGGTTTTTGTGGGATTAGGCCGACGGTTAGCATCTGAGTTTTTTGACTGTTGATGAAGGTATAGATCTAGGTTTTGTATATATTTATTGGGTTTTGTATATATCTTTTTTTGTTTTCGGAATGGATAGAGTTTGTGATGGTGATGGATTTGTGTGGTGATAAGGAGTCATTTAAGTGATGGGTATATTAGTCATTTAATCAAAAATTCAAAGTCAAACTCCCACCAACCCCACCTAACCACTGTACTTTAATATTAAAATAGTGGACACGTGTCAATTTTTTTGTGGATTCGCACGTTCGCACATGACTCTTTTAGGAAAGGCTACTATTTGGGTACCACAATTTGAAAAAAGTTTTTTTCACCTACTCTTTTGGTAATTAGCCCATATTACTTTTTATATATCTGTTACCTTTAAATATTATATTTACGAAAACATGAGTTCATGAAAATAACACATTAGTGATAACAAGAGAGAATTATTTTGCATTCTATTGATTTTTCTTAATATGTTTACAACCAGAGAACAACCATTATATACACATAATACAATGATCTAATTAAGGAAAATATGGCTGTTACATTTGAAGAATTATAAACCGTATATCACCACCTTGATTTAAGGGATATGATGTGATTATCCTCAAATCATGCTGATCCCATTAAATAACTTCCTTTTAACCCTCCCCCTCAGGTTGAATGTTAGGATTTCTGAAATTTAACTTGCCCAGGCATTCATGCAAGGATCTCTCATTAACAGTTAAGATATCAGCAAGTTGATCTTCTGACCGAACAAATGGAAGTGTGATAATCTTAGCTTCCAACTTTTCTTTGATAAAGTGGCGATCTATCTCTATGTGCTTTGTTCGGTCATGTTGTACAGGATTTTCTGATATTTGAATACCTCTTTTGTTGTCACTTAATACCCTGCTAGATTCTTGTGGAGGATATCCTATCTGTACCCACAACACTTCAGTTATCCCTCTTGCAATTCTGCGGAACTCAGCTTCTGCACTTGATAGTGCTACCACTTTTTGTTTCTTGCTACGCCATGTGACGAGGTTCCCACCAACTAGGGTAAAGTATCCTGAGGGAGATCTTCGGTTGTTTTTATCTCCAGCCCAATCCACATCGGTGTATAACTAAGTTTCGAGATGACCGTTTGGTTTGAATAGAATTCCATGTCCTGCCGTTCCTTTGAGGTATCTTACGATTCTTAGGACGGCTTCCATATGAGCCTTTTGTGGTTGATGCATGAACTGGCTTACTACTTCCACAACATATGCTATATCGGGTCGAGTGTGTGAGAGATATATTAGTTTCCCCACCATTCATTGGTATCTCCCTTTGTCGGCTGGATCTGTTGTTTCTTCATTAGAGAGCTTTTGATTCATGATCATCGGGGTCTCTGCAAGTTTAAAATCAATCATACCGGTTTCTACCAATAGACCACGGACATACTTTCTCTAGTGCATGAATATCCCTTGTTTTGATCTCAGAACTTCAATTCCAAGGAAATATTTGAGATTTCCCAGGTCCTTCATTTCAAATTCTGTAAACAAGCTGTTCTTAAGTTTGGTTATTTCTTCTTTGTCATCACCTGTAATAATCATATCATCAACATAGATTATTAGACAGGTTGTGAGATTGCCCCTTTGTTTGATAAACAAGGTGTGGTTTGAGTTGCCTTGTTTGAAGCCATACTTCTTCATGACCGATGTGAATCTTCCGAACCATGCCCTGGGGGACTGTTTTAATCCGTAGAGAGATTTTTTCAGGAAACAAACTTCTCTTTCTCCGAACCTGTTTGTAAATCCAGGTGGGGCTTTCATGTAAACTTCCTCTTGTAGTTCTCCATGTAAAAATGCATTCTTCATATCAAACTGGTGTAAGGGCCATCCTTTATTTGCTGCAATAGAGCAAAGAACTCTGACGGTGTTGATCTTTGCAACCGGAGAAAAAGTTTCCGAGTAATCAACCCCGTATGTTTGTGTGTAACCTTTAGCTACTAATCTTTCCTTGTACCTTTCAATTGTACCATCGGGTTTGTATTTGATTGTAAACACCCACCGACACCCGACAATTTTTTTTCCTAGTGGCAAGACACACTTTTCCCAAGTGTGGTTCTTTGTGAGAGCTCTCATATCCTCTTTGATTGCGTTTCTCCATTGTCTTGATTTTAAGGCTTGTTCTATGTTCGTCGGGATTTCTTCAGAATATAACGAGGAGTCAAACGCCTTGGCTTGATTGGATAGATCTCCTTTGGGTATGTTAGCCATTGGATATCTGCTTCTCCTGGTCTCCTTCTCTGGGGAATATTTTTTCGGTGGTACACCCCGGTTTGTCCTTGGTGGTAGGACATATTTCTCTAACATAACTTCTATTGCGGGAGATCCTTCAGGAATATCTTGCTCTTCCTCATGTCCATTTGTATCCTCTTGTTCTTCATCTTGCCCTGACAAGTTAGTAGTTTCAATAGGAGACGAGTGAGTTTCACTTACCGTGGGTATTAGGTTGGGAGCGGTTTCTTGGGGGGGCACTGTCTTGTGGATCTTCATTTGGATCTTCATTTTTTGAGTTCTTGCCTCTTTCTTCTTCATATGAGACAGTTCTCAACCAACTCAGGGTGTCATTTTCCCTCTCCCCCTGACCGTTGAGGTGGGAGGCATAATAGTACTCAGTTTCAAGAAAATCACAGTTCATAGTGGTGTACATGTGTCGGGTTTTAGGATTATAACAACGGTAGCCTTTCTGATTGATCCTGTATACAACAAAGACGCACTTCTCAGAACATGGGTCAAGTTTAGATCTGTAGGATCTTGGTATATTGACATATACAGTGCACCCAAAAATTCGGGGTTCCATAGTGAGAGTGGATGGAGGTTTGGTATACTCAGTGAGGACTTGTAAAGGAGTTTTAGACTTTAGAATTTGAGTTGGGAGTCTGTTAATGAGATAGACAGCCGTAACAAGGGCTTCTGGCCAAAAAGACTTCGGAACTTGTGACTCTATTAGAAGTGCCAGAGTTATTTCTAGTATGATTCGGTTTTTCCATTCGGCGACACCATTCTGTTCCGGGGTATGAGGACAAGAGGTTTGGTGAATTATACCCTTGGTTTGAAAAAAGTGTTTCATATCAGAATTAACGAATTCTCCGCCATTGTCAGATCTAAACACTTGAATGTTTTTCTGGAATTGAGTTTGAATCATTGTGTAGAATGTGGTAAATTTATCGAAAACTTTAGATTTATTCTTTAATAAGTATACCCAGGTCATACGGGTGCAATCATCCACAAACATAACAAAAAAATGATAGTTTTGTTCCCTAGTGATTGGGGCAGGACCCCACACATCCGAATGTATTAATGAAAAAGGTAAGTCAACTCTTGTGTTATTTGGTTTGAATGTTTTTCGGTGACTTTTAGCTAACATACACATTTCACAGTGTGACTTACAATTCAAAGGAAAAAGATTTGGAAATAAAACATGTAAATAACCGGTAGATGGATGCCCCAATCTCCTATGCCATAACCAAGCTTCCCGTTTTGCTGTTTCGTGTGAAAGTAGTACAGTCCCCTTTCTAGCCACCTCATCCACGTAATATAACCCATGTTTTTTAGTGCCACGCCCAATGATCACTCTCGTCCTGATATCCTGTAAGATACAAAAAATGGGATGCATGAGGACGGAGCAGTTTAATTCTTTCGTAACATGACTTACCGACAAAAGTTTATGTGATAGATCAGGAACATAGAGACATTTTGAAAGTTTGAGTGTTGGAGATATTTCGATGGTTCTCCCAGTTTTCACATGCAATTTCTCTCCATTCGCCGTATGTATATACGTTTTTGTCAGTTTAGTTGTGGTGTCAAAGTCTGATAAATCATGAGTCATGGTGTCAGTAGCCCCACAATCAAATATCCATGATTGTTCCTATGTAATATTCTCATTTCGAGCCATGTTTACTAAACTACTACCACTAGGACTCTTTTTACAATTTTTACAGCTTTCATTTAAAAAATGAATAAAGGTGGTATTTTGAGAGGTTTCATATTTCAGAGGGGTTTTTTGTGAAACTTAATGAAGGATAAGTTGGAGGTTTCGAGACTTCTGTTATCTCACCCCCTGTACCTGCATCCATCGAAAAAGGAGATTCTTCTCCCCTATGTGTTTCTGCTGCCGATGCTACACCACCAAAACCAATGGGTGTTTTCCGATTGCTGCCATTATCAACATTGGGAGCCTTCCCCTTTTCTGATCCGAGGCCTTTGGTGCCCTTCTTGTGGCCATCATTCCACCATTCGGGGTAGTCAACGAGCTCGAAACACTGTTCTTCGGTATGTCTTGTCTTACCGCAATTATTACATTTCAGGTGTGTTTTATCTTCTCTGATTGTTGGTCCGTTCTTCTTCCATTCTGACCGGCGAGTCCCAACCCTTCTGCGTTGGTGGCCACCAGCCCCGCTGCTATGCCCTGCGTATCATGGTTATTTGCTCCTATAATGATCTGGTGAGCGGCTTCCTTTCGTACGGTTGCATATGCCGCCTCAGCAGTTGGAAGGGGATCCAAACGTAGAATCTCTCTTTTAATAGATTCATATTTTCGATCAAGAGCGTTTAGAAATTGAAATAATTTTTGTTCTGACCTGATTTTCGAGTACGCTTTGATGTCCTCCGGACATTTCATGGGGTTTGGGTCGATTCTATCGATCTCTCCCCAGATTCCTTGGAGTGTGATCCAGAGTTCTTCAAGAGAACTATCGTTTTGCTTGATATCATTAGCCTTGACATGAAGATTGAAGGTTTGTAACTTGTCCCTTCCACTGCTGTATGTGACTACCAGGGCATCCCACAAGGTTTTTGCCGTGGGATACTCGGTTAGGTTGCCTGCTAGTGTTGGTTAGATTTTTTGAATAAGCCATGAAAAGACAATTAAATCTTCTTGTTCCCAATGCTCGTAATCTTCACCTTTTTTATTTGGAGGGTCTGAGGTCAGATGAGATAACAGGGACTTGGACTTTCTGCCTATGGCGACTCGAATCATCCGAGTCCATAATGCATAATTTTAGCTGTTGAGTTTGAGATTAATTTGAAGGTTATCAGACAATTTTGGGTTTTGAGATTGGGAGTTGATGCCATTCTTTAACAGATTGACTAGTTGTAGGGATAAATTTGTTTCCTCAGACATGGCTTGGTTGGGATTGAGGAAAAAAATTGAGCAGGTTTATACGGTATATGATGAGCAAACCCGCACTGATACCATGATAACAAAAGAGAATTATTTTGCTTTCTATTGATTTTTCTTAATATGTGATGAACTCAAATAAGTACATTTTATTACCATCATTTATCCTATGTATTTGACTTGTTTTATTATATTATATATGAGAATTGCTACTTAATTGCTTACTTTTGTAATTCTCAGGTAAAAACAAGCATTAGGTGAAAGTTAATGATTTCGGACAAAAATTGGAGCAAAATGAATCAAGTTGGAAAAGTCTGCTGAATTGAAGAGATTAAAGACCATTGCCTGACTTTGAAGCATGCGCCGCATCTGATTTTTTCATGCGTCGCATATGAAACTTTGGTCAACGAAGAAGAACCAACTTGTTCTATTCCATATACGCCGCATCGGACCAATCCGATGCGCCGTATCGGCTATACACAATCCTTACCAAGAAATCAAGTGGAGATTAGAAGCTTAATGAAGAAGTAAAGATTACAAGTCGACACTTGAAGATGCTTTCGTATTTTGGCCATAAAATCTTCATCCGGACTCCGTTTTAGGTGATTCAAGCGGCCACGGAAAGAGAAAAAGGAGATCTACTTGTATTTGAAGGAGATGCGGCGCATCTGGTCCTTAGATGCGCCGTATTGGGAGATGAGGCGCATCTGGTATTTAGATGCGCCGTATTGGGTCAGTTTCAGACTTGGAGGCTACGTTTACTTATAGATGCGGCGCATCTAACTCTATAGATGCGCCGTATCGACCCAGATTTCAGAATCTATAAATACCGAACTCATTAACGAATTAGGGCATCTTTGGGAACCCTTAGGGGCATTCCCAGACGATCAAAGCCTCTCCAAACAGTAGAAGATCAATATTGAAGACCTAATCATCCTTGAAGAACATCTCTAATCATTGTTATATTACTTAATCATTCGGTTAGCGTATCGTATTCATTATGTTTCATACTTTATTCGTTATGATTATGTTTATGTACTTTGTTACAGAGATTATGGGCTAACACCCTTAGGTGTTAGCCATGTTTATGAAGTTTTATTAGTTTTTATGATTTTGTCGATGTGTTTGCTTTGTTATTGGATTGGGTGCTTGTCGATAAAAACTCGTTTATTGCTTATAACTAGTAGAAGTCTATGTAACTAGGTTATGATCCTTATAACTTTAATTGATGTGACTTAACTACCTGTAATTGTGGTTGCTTTGGTTGAGTTATATGTGTGTTAACCCGAATCTCTATTAGGAATCATTGTTTGGCATAAACGGAACGTGTCTACAACCTAATAGGACTAGTAGCGTGTAATACCGAACTAGGTTAGATGGTTTAAAGCAATAAGTTAGTATTGATGCTAGACGAGTCACTATGATCTTTCGTCATATCAGCCCCGAGGGCTAGTTACTTAATTGTGACAGAATTTCGTAATTGATATGCCGATTAACAATTGAATGAATTAAAACAAGTAGACATAAGCATGTATAACTATAAAATGGATTAGACTTGGCTAACCCGTTCTTCCTATCTTTGGTGTCTTCATACTTGTATTGTTTGTTTATCTTAGTTTAGTTAGAATAAAACCAAACCCGTGCCAGTCTCTCAGGCTGAACCCCCCTTTACGTTAGTTTAGGAGAGTCGAATACCTCTAGAATTAGTATATTAGAAATCTCACTCCTCGTGAACGACCCTTGCTTACCTAGAAACTATCTACATTGATCGGGTACACTGCTCGTGAGTGTTTAGAGTCTATAGGTTAGTTCGGCAATAAATAAATTTAAAACTTGGTAGTTTATTATAGACCTAAAAAAAACACATCAAATTTTTGGCATCGACCCAGATTTCAGAATCTATAAATACCGAACTCATTAACGAATTAGGGCATCTTTGGGAACCCTTAGGGGCATTCCCAGACGATCAAAGCCTCTCCAAACAGTAGAAGATCAATATTGAAGACCTAATCATCCTTGAAGAACATCTCTAATCATTGTTATATTACTTAATCATTCGGTTAGCGTATCGTATTCATTATGTTTCATACTTTATTCGTTATGATTATGTTTATGTACTTTGTTACAGAGATTATGGGCTAACACCCTTAGGTGTTAGCCATGTTTATGAAGTTTTATTAGTTTTTATGATTTTGTCGATGTGTTTGCTTTGTTATTGGATTGGGTGCTTGTCGATAAAAACTCGTTTATTGCTTATAACTAGTAGAAGTCTATGTAACTAGGTTATGATCCTTATAACTTTAATTGATGTGACTTAACTACCTGTAATTGTGGTTGCTTTGGTTGAGTTATATGCGTGTTAACCCGAATCTCTATTAGGAATCATTGTTTGGCATAAACGGAACGTGTCTACAACCTAATAGGACTAGTAGCGTGTAATACCGAACTAGGTTAGATGGTTTAAAGCAATAAGTTAGTATTGATGCTAGACGAGTCACTATGATCTTTCGTCATATCCGCCCCGAGGGCTAGTTACTTAATTGTGACAGAATTTCGTAATTGATATGCCGATTAACAATTGAATGAATTAAAACAAGTAGACATAAGCATGTATAACTATAAAATGGATTAGACTTGGCTAACCCGTTCTTCCTATCTTTGGTGTCTTCATACTTGTATTGTTTGTTTATCTTAGTTTAGTTAGAATAAAATCAAACCCGTGCCAGTCTCTCAGGCTGAACCCCCCTTATCTTTAATTGCTTTCTAGGATAGGATAGAATAGTTAATAATTAGAATACCTTTAGATCATTTTAGCGTCACTCCTAGTGAACGACCCTTGCTTACCTAGAAACTATCTACATTGATCGGGTACACTGCTCGTGAGTGTTTAGAGTCTATAGGTTAGTTCGGCAATAAATAAATTTAAAACTTGGTAGTTTATTATAGACCTAAAAAAAACACATCAAGTTTTTGGCGCTGCTGCCGGGGAGTGATTGTTTAATTTGATTTATTGGTATTTTAGTTTTTATTTGTTTTCGTTAGTTTCTGTGTGTTTGTGTTTCTGTCTCAGAGAGGCAATACGGCGTATCCTTATTTGTGGATGCGACGTATCTGTCTTATATCAATACGGCGTATACAGGTCAATTGAACACTGTGTATTGATGTTCTGTGACCAAATTTTTTATTTTTTTTTAGTTTGTGTGATTTTGTGTTAAAATTAAAAAAAAAAAAATAAAAAAAAAAAAATAAAAAAAAACAAAACTGTTACAGGAAGATAATACGGCGCATCTATTGTCTGTTAGATACGGCGTATTAACTTGTGTCGTATACGGCGTATCCATTGTCTGTTGGATACGGCGCATCGATCTTCTGTGACCCCAAAAATATTTTTCTCTTTTATTTTTTTTTTGTGTTTATTTAATTTTCATTACTTTAGGTTTTATTTTTTTTGTTTGTACTGCTGTTCTTGGTTGTTTGTCTTTCAGGTAATAATGAAGATGGACGATCCGGACATCACTATCACCCGCACTTGATTTCAAGTGGGGGGAAAACACCCTATTACACAGTAAATAAGGGTGGAGTCAGGCTCGTGACTTGAACAAAAACAAGCGCTTCGTGGGAGGCAACCTATGCTTATCTTTTAATTTATGTCAATTTAATTTTCTGTCGAGTCTGTCCCAGGCCTTCGATGCGGCGTATCCAACCCCTATGGATACGGCGTATCGAATCATCTGGAATACTTTAGTCCGAACTGTTTTGCTGACATCAATGCGGCGTATCTATCTTTTTAGATACGGCGTATCGACCTGCCAGAATTGAATACAGTTCTTTGTTTTTCTTTTGTTTATCGTTTTCTAACCAATGATTAATGAGATGTTTCTCGAGATTTGTTTTTCCTGTGGTCTCTATATTTTTACAGGTCCGGAATATTGAAGATGTTGATGGACTCCCGCATTTTATACGCTCGCACACTTACATTGGAAGATCATACCGGGCAAATCTCAGGGGAGTTCTCCGTTCTAATTCTTTCTATCTCTTTTTTTTAATTTCAAATACAAACAACGAGGACGTTGTTTAACTTAAGTGGGGGGATGGAGAATTAGAACGTTACTTGTCCTTAATTTTTCAAAAATATGCTTTAATCTATGCTTAATTATAAAAATTTAAAATTTTTTTAGCATGTTTTTGTTTAATCTAAGTTGCATAGCTGCACACATAACCTTATTTTTAAAAATTGTGAACTTATCAAAATTCACAAATCTATGAGTGTGCCGGTGACTTGTAAACTTTAGAACTTGGCTTGTATACTATTCGAGACCACCATAATGAGTATTATTGATATAATTGGAGTGACTTGTCTAACTTGGTAAATTTCTAGGATTTCACCCAAAAAGCCTATTATATGTTTTGTGTTATTAACTAACTACACTGGTTAGTTAACCCCCGTATAAACCCTTTGTTTACTCTCATTTTTAGAGTAAGATACCCCTAGAAAAACCCTCAGAGCCATTCCTTTCGTTTCTTACACCTTTGTTATAATGTTTCGTTACACCTTACACCTTAGCTTACCCTGTAGATTAAAATCCGTGGTTAATTGCTTTAGGCAAAGTGTGTTTCCTTACATTACCTGTGTTCGCGTGCGTAATTCATTATCTATGGTTAGGTCGGGAAATTGCACAATGCAATTGGAGTGAAAGTAAATATTGTATTTCTTTGAGTTTATTTTTCGTGTGTTTACTACTTTCACTATTGCCGTTATTTCTGAAGTCATGAAAAGTATGGAAAAATTATCCAGAATTATCATTATAGTGATGTGGTGAAATTTTACACATCTATGTTATGTTTCAAGTTTTTTTTTTAAAAAAAAAAAAAAAAAAAAAAAAAAAAAAAAAAAAAAAAAAAAAAAAAAATGGAAAAAAAATAAGAAAAGAAAAAAAGAAAAAAAAAGTTGGATGTTTGATTTAACCAACTTATGTAAAGTTTTGTATTAAGTGGTCGATATCACCACTAATTGTTGTATACTATATCTATGGATTGAATGGGAGTTGGCAGTTATGGGAATGCCAACTAAGGTTTATTCTTTGACTAAGATCTTGTTGAGTATAATTCGTGTCTACCTAAAGCGTGTGTTTCAAGTGTTAAAGCGTGAGTTATTCTATGATATGAGTCTTATTCATGGGATGGTTGGGATAGTAATTAACCACACTTAGGATTTTAATTTATCTGTTTCGTTTATTTTTCATTTTTACACCAATTTATATCCCAATTATTATCCATACCCTATATTATTCTTTATCCAACCAAACCTTTGATTTATTGAGATTAGGGATTTGAGCAATCTTAAGTATCGTAGTCGTGGATTCGGCTATGTATTTATGATTTTTTCGCCCTTTTTGATATAATATTATTGGTAAAGTCTGGACCTATCTTTAGCCTATTCGAGTTAAGGATTTGAGCAATTGCAAGTATCGTGTTCGTGGATTCGATCATGTATTTGTGATTTTGTCGCCTTTTCTGGAATTTGAGATCGATAGAGATTAAGGAGAATGATTAACCCTTAAACCTCAAAACCCTTTTTACCGCTTTAGACTTGTTATTCCTTGGCTTTAGTGGGGGAGATGTGTATACTTGCCAAGCTTATGATAGAATATTCGTCACGACTGGACAGTTAAACGATTAGATTTGCTTTTATCATGTTATTTTATTTTACTTCTAATTCGTTAAGTGTTTGGTTGTGTGATTATGACAAAAATGAATACATGCTTAAATATAAAAATAAATCCTAATATCTTTTAGGATACATTTTCATAAGATTAATTCTAAGGTTTACTTGGGGACAAGTAAAGTTCAAGTGGGGGGATATTTGATGAACTCAAATAAGTACATTTTATTACCATCATTTATCCTATGTATTTGACTTGTTTTATTATATTATATATGAGAATTGATACTTAATTGCTTACTTTTGTAATTCTCAAGTAAAAACAAGCATTAGGTGAAGGTTAATGATTTCGGACGAAAATTGGAGCAAAATGAATCAAGTTGGAAAAGTCTGCTGAATTGAAGAGATTAAAGACCATTGCCTGACTTTGAAGCATGCGCCGCATCTGATTTTTTCATGCGTCGCATATGAAACTTTGGTCAACGAAGAAGAACCAACTTGTTCTATTCCAGATACGCCGCATCGGACCAATCCGATGCGCCGTATCGGCTATACACAATCCTTACCAAGAAATCAAGTGGAGATTAGAAGCTTAATGAAGAAGTAAAGATTACAAGTCGACACTTGAAGATGCTTTCGTATTTTGGCCATAAAATCTTCATCCGGACTCCGTTTTAGGTGATTCAAGCGGCCACGGAAAGAGAAAAAGGAGATCTACATGTATTTGAAGGAGATGCAGCGCATCTGGTCCTTAGATGCGCCGTATTGGGAGATGAGGCGCATCTGGTATTTAGATGCGCCGTATTGGGTCAGTTTCAGACTTGGAGGCTACGTTTACTTATAGATGCGGCACATCTAACTCTATAGTTGCGCCGTATCGACCCAGATTTCAGAATCTATAAATACCGAACTCATTAACGAATTAGGGCATCTTTGGGAACCCTTAGGGGCATTCCCAGACGATCAAAGCCTCTCCAAACAGTAGAAGATCAATATTGAAGACCTAATCATCCTTGAAGAACATCTCTAATCATTGTTATATTACTTAATCATTCGGTTAGCGTATCGTATTCATTATGTTTCATACTTTATTCGTTATGATTATGTTTATGTACTTTGTTACAGAGATTATGGGCTAACACCCTTAGGTGTTAGCCATGTTTATGAAGTTTTATTAGTTTTTATGATTTTGTCGATGTGTTTGCTTTGTTATTGGATTGGGTGCTTGTCGATAAAAACTCGTTTATTGCTTATAACTAGTAGAAGTCTATGTAACTAGGTTATGATCCTTATAACTTTAATTGATGTGACTTAACTACCTGTAATTGTGGTTGCTTTGGTTGAGTTATATGCGTGTTAACCCGAATCTCTATTAGGAATCATTGTTTGGCATAAACGGAACGTGTCTACAACCTAATAGGACTAGTAGCGTGTAATACCGAACTAGGTTAGATGGTTTAAAGCAATAAGTTAGTATTGATGCTAGACGAGTCACTATGATCTTTCGTCATATCCGCCCCGAGGGCTAGTTACTTAATTGTGACAGAATTTCGTAATTGATATGCCGATTAACAATTGAATGAATTAAAACAAGTAGACATAAGCATGTATAACTATAAAATGGATTAGACTTGGCTAACCCGTTCTTCCTATCTTTGGTGTCTTCATACTTGTATTGTTTGTTTATCTTAGTTTAGTTAGAATAAAATCAAACCCGTGCCAGTCTCTCAGGCTGAACCCCCCTTATCTTTAATTGCTTTCTAGGATAGGATAGAATAGTTAATAATTAGAATACCTTTAGATCATTTTAGCGTCACTCCTAGTGAACGACCCTTGCTTACCTAGAAACTATCTACATTGATCGGGTACACTGCTCGTGAGTGTTTAGAGTCTATAGATTAGTTCGGCAATAAATAAATTTAAAACTTGGTAGTTTATTATAGACCTAAAAAAAACACATCAATATGTTTACAACCAGAGAACAACCATTATATACACATAATACAATGATCTAATTAAGGAAAATATGGCTGTTACATTTGAAGAATTAGAAACCGTATATCACCACCTTGATTTAAGGGATATGATGTGATTATCCTCAAATCATGCTGATCCCATTAAATAACTTCCTTTTAACAATTAGTAAACGAACCTCCTCTTCACTAGTGAATCAAATTTAGACATCACTTGAGATATGTCGATCAAGTAAATAGAGGGTATAAAAGTAATTAAATGTACAAACAGTTCTTGTAAAATTTTAAAGGCTCCTATCACAACTTTTAATTTTGAAGCTTTTTAAAAATCAAAGCTTTTAGCTAGCATATCCAAACAAAGTTTTTTTCTTCTCTCTCTCTCTCTCTCTCTCTCTCTCCTCCTTTCCTCTCTCTCTCTCTCTCCTCTCCTCTCTCTACTCTTCTCTCTCTCTCTTCTCTCCTCTCACCTTCCCTCTTCCAAATTACTGCTTGATTTTAAAATAAAATTTTGCAGCCCTAAAAACCATGATTATTAAGATACTGATCCTGATTTTAGAAATTTACGATTTTACGATGCTACATAGGAAAAACGATCCCGATCTTACGTATGATCTTTGCAAGCATAAGATCTCATAGAATCCTGATCTTTACCATAGGATTTTAAGATCTAAACTGATCCAATCTTACTTTTTTCGAACAACAAACTAAAAAACTACAAAGTTGTGGATTTTTTTATAAACTTTAAAAAATAACATGTTAATCTTCTTAAAAAATCCATAATCATAATTTAGGACAACATTTTCATGAAATATTCTTATAATTTTGTGTCTATGATATATACTAATTTGTAGATTTGTATAATATTAAGAAGGTTATTAAGAAAATTACATTATAGTAGGATTTTAAGATCCTGATTCGATCTTACGATCACGATTTTGCAAAGACGAAAACGATCCTGGGCAGGATCCCAATTTAAAAAAAACCTTGCTAAAAACGTTCAAAAAGCTGCATACCAAACGTGTCGAACATAAGATATCATTAGACTACAAGCCATTTGATCAAATTTTTATTAAATCTTAGTTGTACTAATTATCTTTTAGTCACTTCACAGCTTTACTATGTTAGTGATCGGAAAACAAAATTATTCAATTATTACTCGATTGGAGGTGAAATTTTTATTTTTATTGATAAATCGGGTTGCTTTATTTTGCCACATGACAAAATTGATCTCTCATATTAACACAATCTAGTTCTTTCAAATGTTCTTTTCTTCTGAATAGCGTTTTGCTTGTTTATAAATTCAATTTAGTATAGTAATTATATCACGACGACATGTCACGTCATCATTTTACCTTCACGGGTGCAGCTAGTGACACCTATTGTTATGAAAAGGGACATTATGTTAGTGACGACAGTCGATAACGCAATCTGCACATATAAAGGGACATTAGAGGGGATCTAGGGCAGAGCTCATGGAGCATGCTACAATGCAACATCCAAGTCAATGTAAATTAAGGGTGAGGGGTAATGTATGTTTCGTCTAAGGTGTGCATGTGGTCTAGCTCCAGTTGTTGGTAGAAGCCAACTATGCAATTATACGACGAGCCATGCAATTAACACAAAATATGTAGGAATGCTTAAGCAAGTACATCAGTGTAAAAGAAGTCGAGCTATGTATTTAACGAGTCGGGCGACGGTCGGCCGCGTTGCGGCCTCGCGGGTTTTTTGAACGTAATTTTTTTGCTAAACAAAGGCACACTATAAATTATTCTGATATGAAATGCAAAATGAAATTTTAATAACACATAGTACTATAGTAGCAACAATCAATATAAATTACAAAACTATTCCAGGTTAAATCAACTTAATGAGACGTATACCATGATCGGTGTATGTGTGTGTCTGCTAGCACTCTTTTTCCTATAACCTCTTTTGATTCTATGTTGGAAGACACTTCATTCCACAACGCTACTCACAGAAATCGATCGGTCTTTTAAGCCACCGATGCCATTAACCTCTGTTGCAGCAGTAGCATCAGTGAGCTCACGGCCACTTGTTTCAAAAGGGAAAAGCAATTTCTCACTGATGTTGGATACATCTACAATAACAGATGAGTAGCATGCAGTTCAATTCAATGCTCATTGTCATTGTACCCTTCAATAGCAGGCAAATTGATGAGCCGCTATAAAAGGTCATACATACAATGACAAATTCGAATGTTTGTTACTTTTTAGTGCAGTAACCCCATCTACAATTTAAAGTTGGCAATTAGTCAGGTTCAAAGTGATAGAAAGTAATTTACCTCTGCAACTACATTCAGCTTATCCCGATCGTTCTGCAAAAGTTGAGAAAGATCGCCATCCCATTTGTAGAAGTCCATTTCCTTGCCATTCAATACCTCCTCAGCCACCTACAATTATAACAAATTAATTGGGCATAAAAACCATGTGATATTGTTATAAGACCAAAAAAGCATATGGTGCACCCTGAACCAAGATGCCAATTTTGGGTATGATCAACTTTAAATAAAAAAAAAGTAACAATTCCTAACCTTCCTCCCAATCATCCGACCACCAGCGGAATGAGCAAAGTAGGTGTTGTAGAAGTGACAAATAAAAGCTTGTGGGTTGTTCTTAGATAACTCTTCAAGATATGCTAGATAATTGAGTCCGGGTTGTGAAGGTTCTGGTATAGAATGGCCTTGTTCTTTTAACCATGCCAAATCTTTTGCTAGAGCTTCGGACCTTTCCAATCCAGTGTTCCTGAATTCAGCATCTACAAAAATAGCCAAAAGCATAAACATTATAAAATGTGAGATCACATAAAGCGATTGAGAATTTTAACCACTTAACACCCTAATAGTGTTTGGATCACACAAACGTCGATTTATGATGAAAAACTTTGCTTTAAATTAATATGTGGTAGACAACAGGATCATACACACATATTTGGCAACACTGTATAAGTATTTCATCATAATGAAGCAACTAAATATATCAAAAGCATATCCTAATAACATGAAGTAGCATAGATCAGAAACAAAACTCCTTTATGTTTTAGTGTAAATAGCTTCTAATTCTAAAACGCACAAATAAGTTAAAGCTAATTCATGTAAGCCTCTTCTTATTCCAACACCACCATCCTAAAATATAAAACAGATTAATCAACTTTTGAGTATACAGTTGAACCTTGTAACGGTCATCCTGTTTAGTTACCAGAAAAATACAAATGAATAATTAAGGAATGCCGAACAAATAAGGCGGCGAACGAAAAGTGTTACTGCAACACAGCATTCCAAGTATATAAGGAATAATTATTTCAAGCACCTTGACCCATTGACATTTACTTTTATAGTTTGTATATGAATTACTACATCCTTCTTCTAATACTCCATCATTACCGCACACAACACGTACACATAAATATCTGATTATTAACGGTTGGCAAAGTATTAATAAGATTACCGATTAGTTGGACAAATTAAGTGCAGGCTACGTCAGCATTGAGGCGAGCTAAAAAGGTTCAAATGAGTTCTTATGCTCCGGTTGATAGTACCTGCAAATGAAAGCAACATTCATCAACTCTAACGACAACAAAAATAAACTTTTCTACTGTTGTTATCTTACATTAAAAAATATTAAGAGTTATTTTGATAATCAAAATTTGTTCGTGTAAGAATGTGAGCAACGATGACTTCATGCTGTAGCACACGAAACTTTATTCAAATCACATTTTTCAAACATACCATTAGCTCAAATACTTGCACACAAACACCATCCGTTTATTGAAAAAAAAAAAAAAAAAAAAAAAAAAAAAAAAAAAAAAAAAAACTGAATTGGCATTTTCACAAACACTTGGAGTGCATTGAAGATGAAGTATACCCACTACACATACTAACATCTCTTCCACCAATCAATTACCCAAAATTTCAAATCTTTAACCAAGAAACATATAAAAATTAAAACTTGAAGCGAAAACCAATACGGGCTATATATTGACAAAACAAAAAAAATATTAAAACTTGGTTATACCTTTGCACACCAACAAACCTGGTATCCCCAGCAAATTGAAAGACACACGGACCAAACCTTAGACATAATAAAAACCAACAAAACATCAGCACAACCAATCCTCATTCATCAAACAATAACCGTAACTAATCAAGTGTTCTTTATTCTCAAACAATAACCCTAACCAATCAGCTCATCTTTCTACTGAAGTATAAGAACCAAAAACATCATTCATCCAACACGATCTTTTTGTGTGATGGTACCTCATATGCTATAAACTCATATGCTAAAATCAAAATACGAAAAATCAATCGGAAAAGAATAACCTTATGAAAGAAACCCACAAAAATGCATCAGTAACTTAACTATAATGGAAACGTCGGTGCAACCTTCATCGGAAAACGTGGATTCATTTGTTGTGTTACTTCCATCCTTAGATGATCATCATCTTCCTATCATCGTGGTTTTCCTTCACACCGTTCGATCTCATCAGCAGCAGCAGCCAGTAGAGATGTGTGGAATGTTCCACCTTTGTCAGCCTCTATTATTGAGGCGAAGACTGGCTAAAAAACGGAATATTGGACCAGCCCACAACATCTACCGGGCCAAAAAAAAGTAGCCCACGAAGACCACTGTTCATTAAATGACGTAGTTTCAAATTGTATTTAATATATATAGTAATAATTAGAGGTATGTACGTGGTATCTATGTGAATTAAAAATGAGTTACATGCATATGCAATTAACACAAAATATGTAGGAATGCTTAAGCAAGTACATCAGTGTAAAAGAAGTCGAGCTATGTATTTAATAATTAGAGGTATGTACGTGGTATCTATGTGAATTAAAAATGAGTTACATGCATATCGCGTGAGAAGATCTTACTAGTAATTAAGTGTAGAAAAAAGTTTATCTGTTTACTCTTATTTTGTTGCTTAGTGAGAAACAAATCTCTACCATCTTAATTCTCCCACTATATAAAGCTTTTTTTTATTATTTTTTTTTTCGCTTCATTTTTTTCACATAATTAATGTGTGTTTTTTCTCCCAATCTGCTCTCATCACTTCCCTCCAAAAGTAGTTATTTCCAATTTAACTATTACCGTTGATAATCACCATATGGATCACCATCATCATCACCATCACCAGTCCAATCACCATCACAATTCCGATCACCATCACCGTTCCGATCATCATTTAATCATCACCTCCCAATCATTATCATCCTTTTTTATGTCTTCTTTTGATTTGAATGAACCGTTTATTTCAGAAGCTGATTTGATTGATATTGTTGCGGTTGATAATGCTGTTGATCGGTTGTTAATTATGTTGATCAAGTTGTTTAACATTACTTTTGATCAAGTTGCACACCAAATGTTTGATGAAATGTGAGTGAAAAATATTTGATAATCTTGTTATCTGCTCCTGTAGTTTTGCTTACTAATTAAGTTGTTAGTTGAGTTTTTGTTTTTAACTGCATTGGAATGCTATTTTTATGTCTGATTGCTATTTTGAATCTGCTCTCTATCATATGTGTAGTATCACCAGTGATATCGGAAGTTGATGATATTATAATTTTGTTGTTTTATGTGCTTCTCAAGGTACAACCATTGGATGAAGTAGAAGCTCTCATGTCTTGGCCAATGCTTATAATGGCGGGCATGGAAGTTTGAATTATGAAAATAAATTAGCTAACCGGAGTTCAGGGTGTTCAGCTCCTGTCTGGCTAGAAACTGTAGATGCAGTCGGTAATGTTTTTCTTATGAAACTTAGTGCTTGTTAAGATAGGTTATATTAATGCCTGCGGTGTATAAATGCTTTAACTTTGTCGAGATCACAGCAAATATGTATTCTGAGATGCGTGGTGAAGCTCGTGATCATGCACGTTTACGCAATTTGTACTTTTTAACATTGGACTAAATTTTTTCTCAGATTGATGCTGCAAAACCTGTTGGAAAAGTTTTTGTACCCTTCAAGGCCCCTTTCATCCTATTGGACAAGGTAAATCAATTTATGATATCTTTAGTGCCTAGTAAAATGCTTTTGGTTGTTATACTTGTAGAGGTCGTTGCTATATCTTTGTGAGTTCTAGTATGCACATATCTTTGTGAGTTGTTATGCTTGAGAGGAAATCAGGAGGGTATAAAAGAGTTGCAAATAAACAAAATGCTTGCTTTGAACTGTAGTTTTGTAGTATCACTTGTGATATTTGTAGTATCATTTGTGATATTTTATTTTTTTATAGGTTTTGATGTTTACTGGTTAAATTTTATTATATATCATGTATAGTATCACTTGTGATATTTCATTGTTATTGTTTTATAATCATAGTTAAAGGTTTTTTTTTTTTTTTTTTTCCAGTTGTGATGATACCTTATTTACTGTGTGTTTACCTTTGTTTACAGCTTCTAATAGTGTGAAAACACCTAAGTCGTTTAATCATCATGAGTTTATTGACACTCCTGTGGGATAAGCTTTTTGGGTTCCTAGAGTTTCTACTAGTGCGTTACCTGTTTTCTCTAGGCATTGCCCCAGGGGCGGTGACCCCTGGACACGGTGGGCTCGGAGACGGTGTTCCTGGAGGCGCCTCTGTTGAAGGTGGATCTACTGCAGTCAAAGTCTAATTTTACCCCTTTTTTTATTTCTTTTGTTTGATGTATCACTTGTGATTAGGGGTGTCTGTCAGATCGGGTCAACCCGACCCGAACCCGAACCCGATCGGGTCGGGTCTAATCGGGTCGGGTCTAATCGGGTCAAAAAATTTAATCGGGTCAAATTGACCCGACCCGATAACCCGATAGCGTTATCGGGTCGGGTTTCGGGTTAAATAAAAATTGTTATCGGGTTATCGGGTCAACCCGATAAGACCCGACTGTGAAGTGTGAAACTATATTTCTGCGTTTCTGGTTGTTCCGACTGTGAAGTGTGAAACTGCGTTTCTGCGTTTCTGGTTGTTACAATATATCATCTATTTTTTATTCCAATATACTCCGGGCACTTCCTTTGAACCATTTAACCCAGCATATTTGCCATTTTCTATCATTTAATGCAACAAACCGCATACTTTGGTAAGAAGCGGAAAGTATGTTGCATTAAATTGGATGTTTTAAATTTAATTAATAAGTACTTAATCATAAATAGTTCATATTGGTAAAGAATGAATATTACATTGCATTTTCTGAAGTTGCCCTTTTAGTTAATTTTTGGCGTTCTGTATGGATTTTTACTCCACGTTTTGTTGTCCAACTACTAACCTGCTTTCTTTTTCTTCTATTTTGCAGCCACTTCTTACCTTAGACGTCTGGGAGGTAACACATTTTCATTTTCATTTTCCATTATAAAATATATTCATGACATATTTACTAACTTGCCTTTGTATCTGAATTACCATTGCAGCATGCATACTACCTCGACTTTGATCATTCTTACATGGTAGTAAGTATTAACTAGTAATAATGTAATAATGTAATACATGCATCATGCATGTGCCATATACTTCAATTTCTCAGACATAGCTAATTTAATAACAGTAAATTACTAATGTTAATCGGGTCACCCGATAACCCGAATCACCCGACCCGACATAACCCGACCCGACTACCACCCGAACCCGATAACCCGATTCCTTATCGGGTCGGGTGTCGGGTGAGTTTTTAAAAAATCCAAACCCGACTCAACCCGACCCGACTAACCCGATAACCCGATAACCCGACCCGATAACACCCCTACTTGTGATTTATAGATTTTCAATATTAAGAAAAAAAAGAAAAAAAAAAACCCTTATGCTCAATAGTTTGGAATAATTTTTTATGAGGATTTTGTGATTCATACAGTTCTTGTATCTGGTATCACTTGTGATATTCTGTTAAAAATGATGCAACACTTGGTTTTGATTTTGATGCTTATATCACTTGTGATATTCTGTTAAAAATGATGCAACACTTTGGTTTGATTTTGATGTTTATATCATTTGTGATATTCTGTTAAATTTGATGCAACACTTTCTTTGGTTTTTAAAATATGTCAAGTTTTTTATTTTATTAGCTTTGTTTCTTGTTTTTATACATATTTGGTATATGTAATTGAGAGTGTTATATCTCTTGTGATATGAAATCTTTTATTGTAACACTAAATGTTTTATTTTAGCTAAGAGTAATATCACATGTGATAAAGGAATAAAATGCTACATTAATATTTTTCCATACAAATGATTATACAAGTCACTTAATCATTCCCAAAAGTAGTACAAACTCCGGTAACATGCAATGTGGCTCGAGACCTAATAGAGCGCACCCTTCTTAGATAACCGCAAACTCACATTCAATTTTTAAACTAAGCAGCATAAGGAAATTACTATGTGTTTACAAACATGAAATTAAACATAAATCATTGGCGATTGCTTCCTCCTTCGCCTGCTCCTTTTTCAGTCATCTTTGTTCCATCTATCATTCTCTTTATCCAGTCATATTTGTTTTTCCGTAGCAATCTTGTTTGCATAATCAGACATCATCTTCTTCTTTTTTTCGTTTACTTGATCTAGAATTATCTTTGCTGCAATTCTTCATAAAGTTCCATATGGATCATCATGTACAACCCACAATCTGTCTTTTCATCTTTTGTCTTCCATTTCATTTTTAAGACTGTTGGATTTATACTGTCTCTCATGATTTGTCCTGCTTTTGTATGTTCGTATATCATCAGGTGCCTCGCAAGCATGTCCCCTCTGGAAAAATTAAAAGGTCATGATTATTAGAGACCAATATATACTCATTTATCACTTGTGATATTATATTGCACTTAAAAAAATATGGAACATGTTGTTTAGCTTTTGGAGGAACCTGTGATATCATGATATCATAGGTGATATCACATGCGATATCACCTGTGATATCACATGTGATATCACGTGACATCACAACATATATACTAACAATAAACAATTATTTTGTACTTTTATATCACAAGTGATATACTAGTGTCCACATTCAAAATTTAGTCTCTTATTAGTCATTTCTAATTTTATATCACAGGTGATATACTAGTGTTCACATTCTAAATTTTAGTCTCTCATTTTAAAACAATCATTTTCACAACTTAAATAATAAGTAATATTACACTATAATGAACAGCTTATTAGTAACTTAAACACAATTATCATCAACCAAAAACACATAAAACAGCAAAACTATAATATCATCAACTTCAAATATCACTGGTGATACTACACCTATGATACAGGGTAGATTTAAAACATTAATCAGATATAAAAACATCATTCCAATACAATTAAAAACAAAATTCAAATAAGCAAAATTACATGACCAGATAACAAGATTATCAAATATTTTTCACTCACACATTTCATCAAACATTTTGTGTGCATCCATGTATACAAAACTTTTTATACCTGTCCTATGTATCATTCTTTGCTGCAAAGTAACCTACATATTTACTTCTTTTTATTTTAACAAATATATCTTTTGGATCTCTCTACTCTTAAACAATATGTAGATTACAGAGGTGAATGCATCTGGTAAAATTTATGCGCACATTATAACAACTCAACAAAGGTGAAGAAGATCCTCCCCATGTTTAAAACAATACTACTTCAAATTAAAAATTAAAATCAAAGGATATTCGTGTTTATATTGACAATAAAATCAGACATAATTTACTTACTTTAATCGAAATCAGAAGCATTGGTTCACCGATAACCTACTTTTCACCGGATCTCAATCAGTTCATTTTGAATCGTTTTTCCCGTATTCGTGTTTGTAGTTGTCGATTCTTTCATTTTTTGTGTTCTTTATGTGATTTGTAAAGTTAATCATGGTTGATTTTTGATTTAATGGCTAGGGTTTGAATATTGGTAGAGAGATAAAGTGGGGTGAAGTGTGTGGGATTTGGGGGAAAATAGAATAATGATAGTTATGATCTAATTTACACATCTAATCCCTTTGTTTTTTCTTAATTTTTGTTCTTTTGATCTAATGGTCAGGATGTAGGGCTGAGCATCGGGCCGCTCCCGACCCGATCCCGACAATCCCGAATCCCGACAAGCCGAAAAACACAAACCGAGTCCCGACCCGATTAAGCTCGGTTCGGTTTTGGGACAGTCGGGACGGGATCGGTCGGTTTGATCGGTTTTGTTTGTTGTTTTTTGGTTTTTGGCCCGTCCCGACCCGACCCGACTATCCCGAATCCCGACAAAACGGAAAACACAAATCGAGTCCCGACCCGTTTGAGATCGGTTCGGTTTCGGGACTCGGGATCGGGACGGGATTCAGGAGTCGGTCGGTTTTGCTCACCCTTATCAGGATGTGTCCATTGGTATTTAAAGATTTGTGAGTATGCAAAATAAAGTAACTCATTAAGTGTATGCCATGGTATAACATAACTAATTCATATGACAAAATATATGACTAATTCACTAGTGTGTTGTCGCATATTATAATCACGTTGTTTTTCCTCAAACCATTTATCGTATGTTTTACTCAATGATTAAACGTTTTACTATTTCCCTTAATTATTTTAAATATTGTTTTGATTTAAGTCAGTACTTCACCTTTGTGCAACATCCTTTTAAATAATTTGTCCATTAGTATATGCTAAAAGTGCTGAATAAGTGAGACTTGTTAGAGCACAAGGTGCGGCTCGTCGTGCCCCTTCGCTGTCCACGGTGGAACCTCACCGTCCCTCGCCACTGCACCGGGGGTGCTTATTTTTTTTCGCCACCTTAAACCTCGTCGTCTGCACGACGAGGCAAATAATCTGACAATGTGTACGTTTCCTCGAGAATAGGACGAAGAAAAACGGATATATTTTTACCGTTTAAAAATCAAACGGCTAGTTTTTTATTTATTTATTTATTTATTATTTTTTTAACTCCCTATAAATACCAAACCACTACATATATTTTTCTCACATACAAATCAACCAAAAAATAAAATTACTCTCTATATCTCAACTCAAAAAAAAAAAAAAAAAAAAAAAAAACAATGTCTCAAAACCCAAATGAAGGCGGATATTTCACGAACCTCCTCTCGTCAAACCCACAACAATACGGGGTTCGTCAAACCCGTCTACCCCTCGTCGTAAAATTTTAACTCGTCGTCGCCATATGGTACGCAATTGACCCCGGAGGCAATTAACCTTAATCAACAATATGCGTTTCAACAAGGATTCGCAAATAAACCCCAACGATTTATGGCACCACAGTTTTTTAACCCGTCACAACCTTTAACGTTTCCTCAATCTCAACCACAACCACAATTTGAATCACAACCATCAGGTTCACAATTCAAAGTACTACAAGCATGTGAATCGGCCAAATCCCGAGGAAAAAAACGATGGCAAGAAAAAAAGAAAAAAAAGCCGTGGATTTGGACGCGGACGATGATGAGGACGTGGAAGCAGTAGGTACGCGTGTGAATAGGAAGTGGTCCAAGGATGAAGAAAAGTAACTTGCGGAAATTTGAATAGAAATTTCCCAAGACAAAGAAATGGGAAATGACCGTTCCGAAGAGTACTTTTGGAACCAAATTTTGGAGGTGTTCAACCTTCAGACTGATCGTGACTCTCGTACCAAAAATATGATCACGGGTAAATGGACGAGGATTAATGATGATTGTCAAAAATTCAACGCTGTTTATAAACATTTGCAGTGTCGAAGTGGTGAAAATGAGGCTGATCATCTCGAAAATGCGAAGACGAACTTTGAACAACACTTTGGTTCGAAGAGTTTCATGTATGTTCACGTTTGGGAGGCCTTGAAAAATTACCCGAAATGGGATGCTGAGGACCCGATAGACATTACATGTCTCGAGGATATATTCTGCCCAGACAAACGACCTCGTCCCGAAAGAGACGGCGCCAGAAAGAGTCGAGTTGCAAAGAAACAAAATTCGACGGATACATCGAGCGCGGCGAGTTCCGGTGGGAGTCAAACGAGTACTTTTTCGGGACACTTATCCGAAAAATATTCGCAAAAAGCCGACGTTCAAATGGCCGCGTACGAGGCGAGGAGACAGAAGGAAGTGAAGACCTTAGAGATGGAGGAGATTAAGTTTCTCATTATTGATCCCGACCAGACGACACCGAAAAAAGCCGCTATCATTCGCCGGAGACAAGAACAAATCATGAAAAAATATCAACTCGACGACGAGGACGAGGATTAAGTTTGGTTTTTTTTTTGTTTCCGTATCGTTATTTCCCGTATCGTTTTTTTTTCGTATCGTTATTTCCCGTATCGTTTTTTTTCTGTATCGTTGTTTCGTATGTTTTTTTATTGTGTTGTATTGTATTTTTATTTTTAATGAAATGAATTTAGTTTATTTGGAAATTTGAATAAAAAACATAAAGTTGTAAGTGGTGGGCCCCAAATGAGTAAGCTGTGGTTAGTTGTTAGTGAGGGGGTTAGTTGTGGAGGTTTGTTAAAGTGATGTGGCACTCGTTAGGCCCCAAATGAGGAGCTTTGGTTCCTCATTGCACCTTGTGCTCTTAGGAATTTACAAATCGTAATGCAAATGAATATTTTAGATTACAATAAACAGATTGAGGCCTGCGAATAACAGTGTCCTAAAACAGAATTTCGCCCGAATTGGTGCGACTGTTTTGAGGATACAACAATCAAATCAAGAATAAATCTTAATCTGACGAATCTGAATTGATACTTCATGATGGATTATGATGATATATATATACTGCATGAAGGGGTGTCTCCAACAGTTGCAACACTTCAAAAGTTGTTATGTATATAACTGTCAAAAAAGTAAACATCGCAACTATTAATGAATCATCACAATGAAACCTAATTATACATATATTAAGTCCTAATAAGCCCAAACATGCTTAAAACCCACCACTAAGCCCACTACTATGGACTTGATCCATTTGGAAGCTTTAGTAGAAAGACATTATAAAGTGATATAGGTTTCATATTTTTAGCAATGTGAGATAGAAGCATTACATGTTCCAACAAGACTCACTATTTATAAATTACAAATACTTTGTATATTTTACCCCTTAACATTGTTGCATGAGTGCATCCTCCATCAAAAACGAAAATAAATAAATAATAATAATAAAAAAAGAGTAAATTGCATTTTTGGTCCCTGTGGTTTGGCCAAATTGCAGATTTGGTCCTCAACTTTTTGAAAGTGCACCAATGGTCCCCATTTTCAAGTTTTCGTTGCATTTTTGGTCCCTGGCCTCAGTCAAAAGACAGAAATACCCCTGTCCTTTTCTTTTAATATATTCATTTTCAGTTTTTAACACAAATGGTCCTTGTGTTGCGCAAGGCTTTACAAATTTAGTCCTTTTTTTTCACAAATGGTCCTTCTTACACAAAATCGTCCTTGTGTTGCGCAAGACTTACACAAATGGTCCTTGAGTCCGTTTTTTCTTCCGTTTTCGTTCGTTTTTCCTACGTTTTTTCTGTTTTGGTCCGTTTTTATCCGTTTTTGTCCGTTTTTCTTACGTTTTTGTCCGTTTTTCTTACGTTTTTTACGTTTTCGTCCGTTATTCTTACGTTTTTTCCGTTTTCATACGTTTTTTTTTCCGTTTTTCTTACGTTTTTTCCGTTTTTGTCAGTTTTTATCCGTTATTCTTACGTTTTTTCAGTTTTCATACGTTTTTGTCGGTTTTTCTTACGTTTTTGTCCGTTTTTATCCGTTTTTGTCCGTTTTTCTTACGTTTTTTCCGGTTTCATGCGTTTTTGTCCGTTTTTCTTACGTTTTCTTACGTTTTTGTCCGTTTTTCTTACGTTTTTTACGTTTTCGTCCGTTATTCTTACGTTTTTTCCGTTTTCATACGTTTTTGTCCGTTTTTCTTACGTTTTTTCCGTTTTTGTCAGTTTTTATCCGTTATTCTTACGTTTTTTCAGTTTTCATACGTTTTTGTCAGTTTTTCTTACGTTTTTTCCGTTTTTGTCCGTTTTTGTCCGTTTTTCTTACGTTTTTTCCGGTTTCATACGTTTTTGTCCGTTTTTCTTACGTTTTTATCCGTTTTTGTCCGTTTTTCTTACGTTTTTTACGTTTTCGTCCGTTATTCTTACGTTTTTTTTCGTTTTCATCCGTTTTTGTCCGTTTTTCTTACGTTTTTATCCGTTTTTGTCCGTTTTTCTTACGGTTTTTACGTTTTTGCCGTTATTACTTTTTTTCGTTTTTTCCGTTTTTATATGTTTTTGTCCGTTTTTCTTACGTTTTTATCCGTTTTTGTCCGTTTTTCTTACGTTTTTTACGTTTTCGTCCGTTATTCTTACGTTTTTTTTCCGTTTTTATCGTTTTTGTTCATTTTCTTTACGTTTTTGTACCTTTTTTTCCATTTTCTTTTTTCTTTGTCCGAATTTTTTATATAGTCCAAAAGAAAAAAAAAATTTCGGACAAAAAAAAAAAAAAAATCGGACAAAAATTTTGATTTTTTTTTTTAATTATTTAATTTTATTTATTTTTTTAAAAAAATTTGGTCAAAAAAAATCGGACAAAAAATTTGGACTATATAAAAAATTCGGACAAAAAAAAGAAAATGGAAAAAAAGGTACAAAAACGTAAAGAAAATGAACAAAAACGATAAAAACGGAAAAAAAACGTAAGAATAACGGACGAAAACATAAAAAACGTAAGAAAAAACGGACAAAAACGGATAAAAACGTAAGAAAAACGAAAAAACGTACGAAAAACGAAAAAACGTAAGAATAACGGACGAAAACGTAAAAAACGAAAGAAAAACGGATAAAAACGTAAGAAAAATGGACAAAAACGTATGAAAACGGAAAAAACGTAAGAAAAACGGACAAAAACGGATAAAAAACGGAAAAAACGTAAGAAAAACGGACAAAAACGTATGAAAACGGAAAAAACGTAAGAATAACGGACGAAAACGTAAAAAACGTAAGAAAAACGGACAAAAACGATAAAAACGTAAGAAAAACGGAAAAAAAAACGTATGAAAACGGAAAAAAACGTTAAGAAGAAAACGGACAAAAACGGATAAAAACGGAAAAAACGTAAGAAAAACTGACAAAAACGTATGAAAACGAAAAAAACGTAAGAATAACGGACGAAAACGTAAAAAACGTAAGAAAAACGGACAAAAACGTAAGAAAAACGGACAAAAACGGATAAAAACGGACCAAAACGGAAAAAACGTAAGAAAAACGGACGAAAACGGAAGAAAAACGGACTCAAGGACCATTTGTGTAAGTCTTGCGCAACACAAGGACGATTTTGTGTAAGAAGGACCATTTGTGAAAAAAAAGGACTAAATTTGTAAAGCCTTGCGCAACACAAGGACCATTTGTGTTAAAAACTGAAAAGGAATATATTAAAAGAAAAGGACAGGGGTATTTCTGTCTTTTGACTGAGGCCAGGGACCAAAAATGCAACAAAAACTTGAAAATGGGGACCATTGGTGCACTTTCAAAAAGTTGGGGACCAAATCTGCAATTTGGCCAAACCACAGGGACCAAAAATGCAATTTACTCTAATAATAATAAAAAAAAGTAAATAAATAAAAAGAAAATAAACGATGAACAAATTTGGGGTTGAATACACAAGGGTATAAACAACAAAAATATATATAAAAGTTTCGTTGTCATTACATCGAATTAACCCTGTGAGAAAACAAATTATTTAGTCAATGATGCACAATTGACCGAAGGCCCAGCGCATTCAACATTTCAACTAGCCTCCTAAGACCACTCCCAACGGTTAACTCAGCTTTAACTTTTAATATACTGCCACGCCAGCTTTAACACACTCACCTTTAACTCAGCTTTAACACACCCACCTTTAACTCAGCTTTAACACACCTTAACTCACATTTATATCAAATATTTTCAAATTCAACCCCTAAACTTATAACAATACTTCATTTTTTAAAAACATAACATTCATTAAAAAAACATAACATTACATACTTAATAAAAAAAATTACAATGAAATAAAAAAAAAAAAAAAAAAAAAAAAAAAAAACAATGAAAAACAAACAAACTACAACATAAAAATAAACACAATCCTAAATCTACTGAGGAGGAGGTTGGAGGTTGTATTTTTGCTTGATTCGATCTTTTTCTTTGTTGATCCAATACACCACGTCTGGTTCCAAACCGGAGGTGTTCGTCATAAAAAATTTCATTTCCTCTAACCTTGTTACCATCTCCTCTTTTAATTGGGTCGCCCAATACGCGGCTTCGGCCACTTCCCTTTTCGAACGATACTCGGATGTCATAGCCTCCACGAATTGCAACGACGAGGTCGTTCCTCCCGTACTCGCTCCCGTGCTCGTTCCTCCCGTGCTCTCGGATCGAGCTTTCTTTGCAGCACGCCTTCCCATTGGCCTTGGTTGTTCATCACGACCAAACAACGCCTCATTTGTTGCACCCGTTGCCAAAATGTATCCCTGCTTTGATTTCGACCCACTTGTGAATCTTCCGTCGCTGCAACATAACACGACGCAAGTAATTTTTCCTCTTGTGGGTTCCAACGTTTGATGATGTTGGTGTTTTCTTCATCATCATCCTCCAAAGGTTCGGTGTTTTTTGGTTTTCTAGCCTTTCGTTTGACACGCGAGGACTTGTTTTTCTTTGGAGGAGACGTTGGAGTATCGGGAACATCATTGGTTGTGGTTTGAGATTGTTGTGAATGTTGGTTGAATTGGAGATTGGAGAAATTGGTGTTTAGGTTCGCTTGTTGTTGTTGTTCTAAAAATAGCATTGCTTGATGCTGTTCGTAAACTTGTTGGCTCGACATACCAAGTGGGTTCGGGTTTGAAGATGAGCCGGCGTTTGGGTTTGAAGATGAGCCGGCGTTTGAGTTATTCCACCCGGTGTTTAAGAGATTAAAGAAAGTATCCTCGCCGTCGTCATTTAGGTTGAAGCCGGATATATATATATATATATATATATATTTTTTGGAAGGTTGAAGATGAAAGTATATTGATTTGTGGAAGTGTGAAAAAAAATATGGTGTTAAATGGGTATTTATAGGAGAGTGAAAATGGTTTTGATATATATATATATATATATATATATATATATATATATATATATATATATATATATATATATATATTTACATATAGCCGTTTAGAAATAAGGTTATAAAGTTAGAGGCCTAAAGTGTTTTTTTTTTTTTTTTTTTTTGAAAGTAAAGGCTACAAAATGTGACGTTGAGGGGGCATAAATGATTTTTTTTTTTCTCTTTTTTTTTTTTTACAAAACATACCCTTAACGCAGCGTTAAGGGTTTAACGTGGCCCTTAACGCTACGTTAACGCAAGGTACTCACAACAGTTAACGCACGTTAACGTGGCCTTAACATCCCATTTTTGCCCCTTAACGCTAGTTTGCCTACTCCCGTTGGGAGTGGTCTAAGAATTATGATGGTGGGGTCATGCTTTCTCTGTTTTTACGCTGCGTTCTCGAGTTTTTTATATGAGATTGTGAGTTAAGAAACGATGGTTAAAAAAGTATAAAAAATTGATTTTTATTTTATATTCTTGTGTTGAAATAAAATGAAAGAAAAAAGAAAAAATTTCGTGTTCTCAAGTTAGGAAGAAAATAAAAGAAAAAAAGACATAATTACATTTATGTCTTTTTAAACATGTTCATTTTATCACAAAAGTCACATATGAGTAACAAATATGTAAATACTGAGATTATATTGGTCATAATATATATTCAATAAATTGTGTGTAGTTTTGTTTCCGTTCAAATCCTCTTATATTTTGGCGAAAACTTTTTGATGAAAAATGCTATGAATTTTCCTGGCATTTCTTTTTTGTTCAAGAAAAATTCTAGAACAATAAAATTTCAATTTCCTATTATTTATTTTTTCTAAAAAAAAAGAAAGAAAAAAAACCCCGCAACACGTTAGTTTTAGTCTTTTGTATTTTTTTTGTTACCATGATTTCCGACCATTTGGCCGACTAATCCAAAGGGTTTGAACCCACTGCCACACAGACTCAAATTTGTTTTTCTTTTCCAATACTTTTTCTTTGTTGCAAATACATGTCCAAAATCGTAAGCGGAACCTTTGTAACTTTGAAATTACATACGTAAATTTTAAGAACTTTTGGATCGCTCGAAGTGAAATGACTGAAATATCATCTGCCGGGTAAAATGTTGAGAACATTGACACTTATTACGGAGTTTTCGGTTCTGTTTTCGTCCTAGTCAAAATGGGACTGAAAGTTCGTAAAAATTCTAAGTAATGCGTTGATTTGAATAAACCACCAGGATACTTTTTGCAATTTACTCCTTTTTAACAAGATTTTCTTTGCATTTCTAACATCATACCTGCACAATATATATAAATAAAAATTGATTTTTTTTCTTTTCTTTAAACGATAAACTTTCGCAAACGTATAATACCTATCTCATAATGTCTACAGTGAGACTTAAACTTACATTATAGATAATGAGTAATGCACATATCATTAGGCTAAAAGCCTTAGATTGTATTATATAGTCTCCTTCTATAGTTTGGTGTTCTAGTAAAAAAAAAAATTAAAATAAAAAAATAAAATAAAAAAATAGATGGTCATAGTATTTCGGGCATGCTTGGTAGAAGGTTTTGGAGAGGTGAGTAATGGGTAAGGTAATGAAAAAAGGTGATTGATTAACTATAATACCCATTACCTAATAGTGGGTAATGAGCCATTACCCAATAAATTGAGGGGAATAGATTCCTTCCGCTTTTCCTTTCCTTAGCATTACCATTGCGTTTCCCTTTTTTATTATCGAGTTTGAACCAAGCACGCCTTTAGAGTTTTTGATATGGACAAGAATCAATAAAAATGGTAATCCGTGTTTGTTGCGAGGCAACTTAGTTACAGCCAGGAATTGCGTCACGACATACTAGTGTTGCGTGGGAACTCGAATTCAGTCTACCCCGACGAGTATTTCATTAGTTTTAGTTTTATTTTCTTAAAGGTTTGATGAGAGTTCGTAAAATATACTTCCGTTTTGCGGTCATGATCGTTTTTGTAAATAAGTATATAATTGAATTTTCAAAAAAGTTGGAAGGTAAAAATAAAGAGAAGACTCACTCAATATTTAGTAGGCTTTTTGGTCCAAAAAATATTTAGTAGCCTTTATTAGAGGGCCCATGGTGGATTAGAACCACATACCAAACATAGACTCCTATATATTAAAAACTTAATAAAATTCTACCTACGTTCTTGAACAATAGGCGTCGTGTCGAGACAGGGTTTAAGTGAATATAAATGTACGATAATGAAATCGTGGTTATATTTAAGGGCAGTTTAGGAATGGCAAAAAAACCCGAACTAAACGGGAAAATTCGAAACTTGAACTAATTGGGGCGGGGCGGGTCATGCTAATCGGGTTACGGGGCGGGTTTGAGGCTTAAACGAGGATTTTAATTGGGTTTGGGGAGGAGAGCGCGGAATCCTCGCCCCGTCCCGCCCCACCCGAATAATAAATACACATATACAAATATATCTATACCTATATACTATTTTCTTAGTATTTAGGTAATAAATATATATTACTCTAATATTGTTAGTTTTTTTATCTTTGTAAGATTGCAAAGTTGTGATTATAGAAACTCGTTCAGTGTTATATTTTTAATTTTTAATTTTTAATTTTTGTCGGTATAATTTATCATTATTTATGTATAATACTATTGTTGGAAACTTAATAAGGCTTGTTTATAATTGATTATTAATAGGTTCTTAATTCTTCAAGTTATTGCTAACGGTTTAAAAATAATAATAAATGTGAAATGTTGCGACTTTGGTCGAGAATTGCACCTAAAGAGGACACCCCGATAAGATCCCCGATTAATACGGGACGGATTTGGGGAAGCATCATGCCCCGACGGGGCGCCCCGATTAGATCCCCGATAGGGATCTGGGCGGGTTTGGGGAGAACTTTGGTAAACGGGTTTGGGGATGGGGATGGCCGCCCCGCCCCGTTGCCATCCCTATGTTTATCTGGACCCCCTATAAGGGGTATGCAATCATTGCATGCATCGGACAGTGGTACTGTGTGCTTTGCGATTTGTACGTTTGACTTATAGGAGAGTTATGTATAGTGTCCCCCTATATTTATGGTGCTTAATATATTGTTGATAGTTGACATGGTTTTATTTGCTACGCATCTTCCTTGAAAAAACTTTCCTCACAACGCGTCTTTTGTGATTTTAGTTGTGTGTGAGAGTTGTGATATTGATTTTTGAAGGGTATATTTGTTTATATGTGAGATATATGTTTGTGTGGTGAAGTTTAGTGGTCTTATTACACCTATTTGGTTGTGATGTTGATGGTAGGATGAAAAACTTGATGTAGTGTTTAGTTGACGATAGTGATGTTGGTCGCCATTACGCTTAGGCTAAGTGTAATGGTGACCAACATAACTACTGGCAACTCAACACTACATCGGCTTTTCACTCCACCACCAACATCACCATCACATAGGTATAATAAGACCACCAACTTCACCACTCGAACGGCCAAACATACCACATTTTTTTTGGTATACCTGAGTTTCCGATTCGACATTGCGAGCCGATTAATTCCAAGGCGACTACCCTTTTGGATAACTCAGAGTCATCGCAGGTGAACCTCCGTGGCCAATGGGGGATTAAACACAAATAAACCCCCCACAATATACTCATACGTACACACATAACGAATTTCATAAATCGATCTCGAGCAAGATTGACTTGTCACAAAAGGAGAGGGACAACTAGTCTCCATGTTGTTGGCGTTATAGGATGACCAAGTTGAGAGGATCAAACACACTTAGGATGTGTTAATAATACTTTGAGTTTATATTACCAAGTATGCGGAATCTACTTGATAACACTTAGAAGATTGGTTTTGATGTAATAGTAACAAAATTTTAATGAACAATGAACACATAATGTAACTCCAAACGATTCAATATTATTAGCAAATAATACGAGTGATCTCTGATATCACTAGGGTTACAAGACCTTGAATCTTAACAAAAACGTATATGACTAATTAACCTAGGACCTCCTTTTATAGCACAAGGAGTCCTTTACAAGATAAGTATCTACCCGTATAATTCTAACTAATTGTGATATACATACAATCTATTCCATACTTATCTTCTACACGTCTTCTAAAGCAGTATCATGCAGCAGTACCTTCATCCATACTAGCAGTACTAACTTGACAGTTTGTACTGTTAGTTATCTTCAGCAGTCTTGAACATACATTAGCAGTTTGTACTGTTAGTGTTATTTCCAGTAGTACTAAGTCTTCAATCATTTAATTCCTAACAATCCTCCCCTAAACTTGTGATTTACCCTAAATCATCAAGTTTTCTGAATTAAATGAGTACCTTATGAGGATTGTGAGGACTCTTCCAAACACTATCTTGTAGACTTTAACTATTCTGCCTTCTGATATATCTTCCTTACTAACTCCATTGCCATTTCTGAGTCTTCATCCACTCTGAGTTTGGCAGCTAGCATAACAAGTAGTATTCCTGCTCTTAGTGGATAATCCTTCTCCACTAGCATGTAAACTTCCACTCTTGCTTTAGTAGATATCTGATGAACACCACAATTATCAAACAACCTCCAAGTAGTAGCCAAGTCATGTGCTTGAAATTTCCATAGTCTATCATCTGTGTCAGGCTCATATAGCCTCTTCAGCTCTACCCATAACTCTTTATCCTTGTCTTCAGTAGGATCTTCTGATCTGAATCTTTCTTGAACTAAACTCCACAGTTTGTCCAAATCTTCTCTATCAACTGACTTTATCAGATCTTCAAAGTATTTATATACTTCTGATTTTTCTCCTACCCTGATGATTTTCCAGCCTTGAATAACTCCATCTGAATAAACCTCCCAGTCAATGATGGGATGCTTTGCTTGAATAGGATCTACATTGATTGCTTCTGGAACTATCACCATCATACTTTGTAGTTGTTCACCAGTTAATATTTCTTCTTCTTCTTCTTCTTCTTCAACTGTTTCTTCATGCTTTTCTTCCTTTGTTCTTTGCCTTTTGGACTCCTCAGATTCTAATTTCTCAGCTGGTCTTTTCTCACCTCTACTTGTATCAGTCTCAACTGTTTCTGTTTCACCCCTTAGGAACATCTGCATTCTTTTATAAGCACTGCTATACAATTTCTCTATCTCTTCATAAGATCTTCCTTTGAAGTGTTTTTCCTTCCAGTTGTCCTGATGTTTCAAATAGGTCTTCATGTAGCTTAGTTGTTCCTTTCTTGTTGGTGGTTTCTTCTGAGCAGCTTGCTTCTTTCTTTGACTTTTCCTGATTAGCTCCAATAGGTCACTGATTGCCTGTTCTTGTTCTTCTTGTGTGAACTGTGACCTTTCCTCCTCTTGTAGCTTAGCAGCTAACTCCCTATTAGCAGCTTCTTGAGCAGCTCTTTCTTGTACTTCAGTTAACAACTTTTGTTCAGTCAATAATTGAGCAATTTTCTCTTCTTCAACTGCCCTTGCTAATTCTTCTGCATGAAGTCTTTGAGCTAGTTCTTCATCTAAGGCAATTTGAACCTGACTTTTCTTCTTTGTCTTCTCTAATGGTTCACCTTCAATCAGTATACCTTTACCCTTATCTGTTCTTGATCTCTTTGGTCTTCTTGTATAAACTGCACCAGCAGTACCTTGTATTGCACTAGCAGTACCTTGTATTGCACTAGCAGTACCTTGTATTGTACTACCAGTACCTTCTTGTTCTGGAGCAGTACCTTCTTCCATTTGCTCATCTAGCCTCCCCTGAGTACCAGATTCCTCTTGGACCAAAGAAATATCTCCCCTGTTTGGAAGATTCCTCACCCTTGTCTTCACTTTGACCATCATCTGAACTGGATGAAGAAGATGATTCTACCATGTGGGCTGACCTTTTTCTTTGAAGTGTCTTGACTTTCTGCTCCAATTTCTTGACCTTCAACACCAGTTTGGTATAAACCTTTCCAAACACCTTCTTGTGGGTGGTGAGCTCAGCCTCCAAGCTAGTAACCTTCTCAGACAATTTGGTACATAAATTTGTCAATTCATTTAGTGTCTTACTGCCCTCAGCACTTCCTGATGTGTGACCTTCAGGAAGAGGTGCATCATAGGGCATAGACTCAGACTCTACCACATGGTGAGGATCTGAGCCACCCAATAAATCCGGTTGGCTTGGGATTCCAGCACTAGTACTAGGTTCAAAAGAACTTGGTACTGTAGGTGTTGCCATAGGTTGGGTCTTACAGATATTACCCCTTTCCTGCTCAGCTTCTAACTTTGGGACAGTAGGGGCAGCCCTTCCTATACTGACATTGTCAACCTCATCTGCATCATGGGTAGGGGTAGGAACTCTGTAACAGAGCCCTCTCTGGATGAACTCATATCTGGTGATGATGTGGGTTGTGAGGCTGATTGTTCTGAGCTTGTGGGTGTGTGTTGGGAGTCAACTGGGGTTGTTGACCCTTCACCATGTACCTGTAACATTGATTCAAACAAAGGGACTGTTGGTCCACACGAGTTATGGATCTAAGTAGCCTGTGTTACTTAATAGACAACTTGAATAAATCCAAATTGATCTAAGTGAGAAACTCTAAACTGGTTGTTGATTGTTAATGCGGAATCTTAACAATAACAATGAAGAACACAATTTACTAACTTCGTAATTCTATTAATCTTTTCTAAGCTTCACAATGTCGTCTAACACATTGTTACAATGCCGTAGGGTTCCTTTTATACTCCAAGGAAAACCCTAGATACAAAACTTGTGAAAGGATAAATATATCTTCTAATAAGATAACTTATACGACTATATCCTTTCCTAAAATATAGCTAACTATTCTGATAACATAACCAGACTTAACTATGTAACTATGCCTACCAGACTTAACTTAGTACTGGCAGACTTAACTATGACTTGACTAACACTAACAGACTTAACGAGTACATTAGCAGACTTAAGTCTGTTCTTCTAATAATTCCCAACAATCCTCCCCTAACTTGATCTTCATGCTCCATGAACTTCAAGTTTCTTTCTTGATAAGCTTCCTGAGGATTGAACTCTAATCTCTTGGAATTATTTTGAACTTCAAATCTTCAAATCATCATATCTGATCTTGTGCATCAACTTTTACTTCAACAATCTTTTCACCATCTGATCTTTTCAGCAACATTGACTATTTGTACATCAATTCTTAAAGTTTCAAACTATTCTCATCACTTCCAGGTGTGTTAACTCCTGTGAGAGGTGAATCATTGAAAATTAATGGATTTGATGTCTCTTTACCAGATAGCCATTAACTCTGGAGTAGCCAATGTTTGATATAAACACCATGTTACATTGATAACCATTTCAACTCTTTGTACATGAAACATGGCGAGTTGAAATACCATATAATTTTTAGCAAATCATCAGCTATCAACAGATTTGTTTTGTCTTTACCAAAAGCCGTTTGCTTTTGGACTAGCCAATTCTTTGGTGTATTACAACAATCACCTTGGTGAATTGATAACCAGTTATGGTTTTCCCACAACCTTTACCACAAGCCATATTCTTGTGGGCTAGCCAACTCTTCACTATCACAGATATGGTGAGTTTATTACCATACAATTTTTGGCAAATTGTCAGCCATAAACGGATTTGAGGTATCTTTACCAGAGCCGTTTGCTCATGGATTAGCCAGTCCTTATGTGGATTAGACATGGTGGAATGATAACCATTTTGTTGTGTTAGTGCAAAGCACCTTCACCAAGTGAGAAATTCCAATAATCTCACTTAACAACTTGGAAAATTCTTTCAAACACCCTAAATAGCTTCCTTTTTGGGACTGCATCTTAATTAACTCCAACAGTTGATTACACACCTCATCATCCTTATACCCTAACAACTTCTTCTCAAGCATATCCTTACATATCCTTGGGTGTAGAGGATATTCAACTTCTGTCAACATATATATATGAGCACTTTGTAAAGTTAAACAATGTACTTGACAACTCTCAAAATACCTCCATCTTATAATATCTTGTTGATAAGGTAGCTTCCAAATGTTGTCAGTTCTTGATGGTGGATCAAACATTGTTTTCAAATCTCCCCAAAGAACTCTTTCAAACTCTTCTTCAGGTCTGTTATCCCCATATTTGATCATCATCAACTTGTATAGCTCCTTAAGATCATCTCTGCTCAAGTCATTCAATAAACCTGGAAAGTTCACATAAACAATCTCTATATAATCTTCCCTGATTATTCTATAAGCACTACCTTTCTTACCAGATTTAATGATCTCCCAATTCACAATTTTGGCTGGCTGAGCTGAGCTTTCAGGAATTGACCCCATGGTAAATTCCTCATAAGAGGGTTCTTCTTCCTCTTGTACATCCTTCTTAGAGCCTTGCTTTCCCTTCTTAGCTGCTCTCTTCCTTCTAGTCCACCTAATAATAGGCTTTTTGACTTCTTCCTTTTCTTTCACAACATCAGATACTTTCTCAGCCTCAGATTTCTTTTCAATTTCACTCACCTTTTCTACCTCAGACACCTTTTGCCTCTTGAAACTTCTTCTGATAGAATCCTCATAGTCAGTAGGCTTGTACTTGTGATCTCTTTCATAAGCTTAGAGGTAAAACTTTTCAACTTCTTCATATGACATTCCTCTCATCTTTTCAACACTGGAATGCATCATATTCTTCAAGTAAATTTTCATATCCGACATCTTTTGTTGCTTAGTGAGCTTCTTGGTAGTGCTCTTCCTCTTTTGAGTCTTCTTGATTTTCTCCATTAATCCTCCAAGAGTATCTGTCTCCATTCTTGCATTCATGAACTCAGCAAGTTTTGTTGCCCTTTCATCAACAGTCAGACTTGTATCAGCTTTAAGTTCTTCCATCTTAGCCTTAAGCTCATCATCATCTTCAATCAGTGACATATATGGATCATTATCAAAATCTTCTTGTAGCTTCTTAGCAAAAAGTTCATCTCTTTTCTTTAACTCTTCAAGTTTGTCCCTTTCAGCTGCTTCCTCAGCTTGAATCCTTGCAATCTCAACTAAGCTTGCTTCTTCTTCAGCTTGTTGTATCTTTGATTTCTTAGTCTGAGGGGTTTCTTCAAGTATCTGCTTTCCTTCCCTTTGAGTTGAAGCAGACTTAGTTCAGCAGATTTAACAACATCATCAGATTTATCTTTTTCACTAACAGACTTATCACCAGACTTAACAACTTCAGCAAATTTAACTTGATCAGACTTATCATTAGCAAGAATTAACAACTTCATCAGACTTATCTTCACCAGAATTAACTTTATCCTTCTCAGCAGATTTAATTGTATCATCTTCAGAGTTAACCTCTTCATCAATCACCAACTTTCTCTTTAGCCTTTTCTTCTTCCATTGTTGAATTTTGCTAAGAGACTGGGCTAAAGTTTCTGCTACTTCTAATCCCTCTGGACTTATCTCTGTATCTCCAGTTGGTTTTGCTTGAGTTGGAGTCTTAAAAGTCTGTTCTTCATCAAAATTCCTCCCATGTTTGGAAGAATTTTCTGCTTCAGCACCCTCTATTTCACTGAAATCAACCCCTTTGTCCTTCATTATTCTTTTCATCTTCTTGACCTTTCTGACCAAGGTCACAATAGCTTTTCCCATGGTTGCATTTGATTTCTCCAAAACAGATATCCTTTCAACTAAGGTAGGAACCAGCTGTAAGAGAGCTTCCACAGTCATTGGAGCTGATTCCTCCTCATGAGTTGGACTTGGAACATGGGTTTGTTGCTCAGGTGAAGGTGGTGGAGATGTAGGTGATCTAGGTGGTTGTGGTGTAGGTGATCTAGGTGCATCTTGAGTTTACTCCTCTGTTTCATGATGTGCCTCAACTCCAGATGATGTTCCTGCAATGTTAGTAGTACCAGACAACATAGAAGGTAATAATGGTCTATGAGCCCCCTGAAAACCCCTTTTCATATTATTAAAGATTTTATCTTTAAAGGCTATACACAAATAAGTTTGCATTTTATTCTCAGTTTCAAAGCTCAACACCATTTGAAGAAATCTTGGGTACATTAAAAATTTATGTTTATTGGTCACATTTGCCACCATGCCATCAAAAATTAGTTTTGAAAAGTTAAAAGTCTTGCCAAGTGAAAGACAGATCAAAGCAGAAGCAATATTGCTTCCAAATTGATCCCATCCACCACTCTTGGGACTTAGGCAGTGTAGCAAATGGTGAATCAAAAACTTCCATTGTGGTGAAAAATGACTTTTCCAAAAGGTAAAACCACCACCATTAGTGGGGTATCCAAGGTTACCCATACCCTCTAAGATCATATTATTTGATAACATAGTTTCTCCAGAAGCATCATCTAATTTAAGACTACTTCTAATGGATGCTTCTGAGATAGAAAACTCATGATTATCAATGGTTGCCCTTAAATGTAGAGTCCCATCAGCAAGAGTTTCAGAGGTAGCAGTCCCCCAAAACTGTTTGACTAGGGAGTCATAGATAGTTAGATTATGTGTTAAGGCATACCTGAGATGTGAGCCTTTCAAAAAATCAACTATCTGTTCGAAACCTTCACTCTTGTTTGGTTTCTTCAGGAAACCCACTTGATTATGCTTGTTACAATAGTTTAGCTGCGCCATGGATGATTGGTAAGTGCTGGTTGACTGTTGACTTAGGGTTTATACTGGTGGTTAAAACAGAGTAATCTTGGCCGATAATAAAGATTTTAAACTTAGAAGTAAATAATGGATAAAGATGAAACAGTAGTTAAATATCATCCATATATACTTCTTTTTCCCAAAAAAAATATCAACGGTATTATTTAAATAGGAAAAACATTAAATGTACGACTAGACCTAACGGTAAAAAGATATTTACATTTTAACACTACCAGACTTAATATTGGTCAACCAGACTTAACCAACAATCCACCAGATTTAACCGAAATACCAGACAAACACAAATGAAATTCACAAGCAAGGCTTCCAATTTCCATCAATCCATGCTTTTCCTGAAAAAATTAGTCTAAAACCAAGAAAATATACATATTGCAAACATAACTAACAAATACTAACTACCAAAATTAACTCTAATACTCACTACCAGAATTAACTCTAAAGCTACCAGATTTAACTACTACCAAAATTAAATCTACTTGATACTTGTTCTACTAGAATTACAAACTATACATTTAACCTCCCCTTAAATGTAACCTCCCCTCAAATGTAGCTATAAGAGAAATTAGTTTCTCTTTAGGACCCAGGCCTGAGCAGGCTTGGGTCTGCCTTGTGGATCAGCATATTTGTAAGTCTTATAAGAACATGATCTACTGTTGCTTTGGGATTTATAGGTAAGTTCATTCTGAAATGGATCCCAAGACCAATATGCTGAGGCCTTAACAGCAGACCCCCCATTTCCCTCTACAACATTAGAATTTGACATTTTTGCTGCATTCTTAACAATGGGTCTCCTCACAGGTGAATGGATTTAGAAAAATTGTTTCTCTGATTAAATGGGTTCACCTGTCGTCTGTGTGTGACTGGTTGTCTGGGTCTAACAACATTAACATACCCATAATTAACTTTGGGCTTAACAGAATTAACATTTTGCCCAACAGAATTAACATTTGGCCTACCAGTATTAATATTTGGCCTACCGGAATTAACATATGCCCTACCAGAATTAACATTTGATCAACCAGAATTAAATTGTACTGGTCTAGTAACAAATTGGTTTGCATGGTTAACTCTGGTCACATTATTCCACACTGGTTTAGCCATCACATTATCAGAATTAACACTTCTTTGTCTCTTAATCTCAGCCTCTCTAGCCATTCTCTTTTCATGAAAGTCACAATCTTTAATTAAATGACTAAGGCTTCCACAAACAAAACATCTTTTAGGGGCATAAGAGTAACTTTTCTCTAATTCTCTTTTCTTTCTATCAAACTTAAGCGACTCTCTACTTTCAACATGTTGCCTAGGAGTTTTTATGTGTGAGACACAACTAGGTTCAACTATTTTTGGTTTAGTCACAACTGGTTCATTTATCTTAGTTGGTTCAGACCTAGACACCTATTTTGATTCCTTTTCTGGTTCTGACTCAGACTGCTCAGAGACATCTCCAATGGACCCTTCACTTTCATTGGATTGACAGGTAGAGTATTAACTTGATTTGTCATCTGAGTTGGTTTCAGGTACTTGGGGTCCCTTTTTACCATACACAAACAAAGACTCATCAAGCTCTTCCTTTTGTTAAGGAGTGTAATCTCCATTTAATGGAGGTGGAACCCCTTTAAAATCATTAGTTTTTATGAATCTATCGTATATAGGTTTACCAGCTAAGTCACTTTCTGTACTAACAAACACAGTTCTCTCCATTTCTTCCTCATAGCTTAGAATCTCACTATAAGACTTTATCTCATATCCTAAGCCAATTTTACACGTTGAACTCATACCAGAATCTATTAATCTAAACAGATTTTTAGATGAAGCTTTCCATGAGTCTAGAGTTTTCTACAAAGCTTCTTTATCTTTTAAAGCTTTCATTCCTATTCTCCTATACCTCTTAAGTTTTTCATCTTTTTCATAAATTTCATTTGCTTGGAATGTGAGCTTTTCATTTAAGGCAGATTGCTATTTTTGATATGTGACTATTTGTGCTTCTAAAGTTTTAACAGCATTAGTATAAGCAAGTATGGTAGCTTCCTGGTCACCTATTTGTTGCATTTGTTCATCACACAATGTTTTAAGACTATTATATGATTTAATGCAAGTTTTGGAGCACAAGGATACCTCAGAACTAGAACCAATGGCCATAAATGCATGATTTGGTTCTTCTTCTTCCTCTGTGTGTTCACCCCAGTTGATAGCACCAGCTTCCAAAGTCATCATACCCGTTTCATTCTTCTCTTCCTTATCTGCTTCTTTAGAGAATGAATCTTTCTGCCTTTTCCCATCAGTAGTCACCTTTGATGTGCACTCCCTAGCGAAGTGACCATTTTTGTGACATCTATAGCACTCCACATTCTTCTTATTGAAGCCAACTGTTGTCTTTCTATCAAATCTTATATTTCTCCCAGTCTGCTTATAGAACTTTTTCACCCTGAGAGCAATCATGTCTATCTACCACTTTATGTCTATTTCCTCAATGTCAACATCATTAATCTGCTCAAGGTCATTACTAAGAAGATCTGGTTCTTCTGAATTCTTTGCAAAGAGGGAATAAACAACTTCATCATCAATGCCAGCTGGGACTTCTCTTTCTCTTGTATTACTTGAAGAAGCAGCATAAACACCAGAAGAATGACCACCAGAATTACCTTTGTTAGTACTGCTCTTGCTTTGGGAGACAAAAGCAACATTAGCAGCACTGGAAGATGCCTTTGAAACACCTTTGATGTCATGTTCAAAGACCCTAAGTTTGTTGTACAAATCATCAATTGATAAGGTGTCAACGTCATCTTTCATTCTCATGTTCATTGCCACATTCGACCATTCTTTTGGCAATGATCTGAGAAATTTGTGATTTGCATCTTCATTAGACACAGCAGCACCATGAGCTTCCAACTGAGAGAGGAGATGTTGGAACCTATCATATCCTTTTTCCAATCCTTCAGAACTTGTTACAGTGAATGCTTCAAATTCTTGCTTTAGGACAGCCTTCTGCATCTTCTTTGAGTTTGCATTCCCACCAAATCTGGTTCTGATAGCTTCCCAAATTTCCTTGGCATCATCCATCCCATGAAACCTTCTTAAGTGCTCCTTGGGAAGTGCCATCAGTAGTATGGTTTTGGCTTTCCTCTCCTTTTCCACAGCATGTATCTCTGCAGCAGATACTGGTGGAAGCACCCTAACAACACCATCTTTTCCAACTGAGATTCTCTTCTTTGAATTGCCATTCTGAATTACTTTCTAGACATCATTATCAATATACTCTAGATAATGCTCCATCTCCATAGCACAGATGTCATACGCTTCCTTCTTCAAAATTGGGAGTTTGATGTTAGATATAGTGGTCGTAGCAGGGTTGCTTTGTTGTTGTTGTTTGGTTGTATTGGTTTCTGACGCAGAATCTTCATGATTTGAAATTTCATCATCACTGATATGGTTTGAGTATTCATCACCACCTTTTTGAGACATTGTGCAGGATTGTTTTGAGAATGAGTGTTTGTGGTTTTTGTGTTTCTTCTTTCTCAGAGTCCCTCTATAGGCTCTGATACCACTTGTTGGTCCACACGATTTATGGATCTAAGTAGCCTGTGTAACTTAATAGACAACTTGAATAAATCCAAATTGATCTAAGTGAGAAACTCTAAACTGGTTGTTGATTGTTAATGCGGAATCTTAACAATAACAATGAAGAACAAAATTTACTAACTTCGTAATTCTATTAATCTTTTCTAAGCTTCACAATGTCGTCTAACACATTGTAACAATGCCGTAGGGTTCCTTTTATACTCCAAGGAAAACCCTAGATACAAAACATGTGAAAGGATAAACATATCTTCTAATAAGATAACTTATACAACTATATCCTTTCCTAAAATATAGCTAACTATTCTGATAACATAACCAGACTTAACTATTTCTAATAAACAGACTTAACTATGTAACTATGCCTACCAGACTTAACTTAGTACTGGCAGACTTAACTATGACTTGACTAACACTAACAGACTTAACGAGTACATTAGCAGACTTAAATCTGTTCTTCTAATAATTCCCAACAGGGACTACCCCACTATACCCTTTTGAGGCCATCCTCATGTCGCTAAAAAGTTTTTGGGTAAGTTTGGGTGTTAGATAATCAGTTTTATGAGGTAGAAGCTGATTTTTCCTCATGTTCAAAATTGTTTGAATGAACCTTGGATACACCAAAAATTTTGATTTACTGTCAACATTTTTCACCATTTCATCAAAAATAAGTTTTGAAAAATTGAAAGTCCTATCAGTGGATAAGCATATGAGAGTAGTTGCAATATTGCTACTGAACTGTTCCCATGAAGTTTTCTTAGGACTTAGACAATGAAGGATGGTATGAATAAAAAATGAAGAATGGTATGAATAAAAAATCTCCATTGTGGGGAAAAACAACCTTTTTGAAAAGTTAAAGATTGAGATTGGATGTTGTACCCCATTCTGGTTAATGTTTCAAAATTTTCAGTATTGGGCATTGCACTAATACCATTGTCATCATCTAGGTGGAGATGCCTCCTAAGTGATGATTCAGTAATAGTGATGGTTTTGCCATCTACTGTTGCATTGAGCTCTTTGTCTCCATTCTCAATAGTTCTGACAGTAACAGTCTGCCAAAACTCTTTGATTTGGGAGACATAGATAGTGGGATTGAGTGTTAAAGAATACCTTATGTGAGAATCATTCAAGAAATCCACTATCTGATGAAATTGTGTTCCCTTCTCTGTTTTCTCCAAATAGGCTACCATATTATGTTTATCGACAAAAGTTAAAGTAGCCAATATTGTCAGTAAAATATTGATTTGACTGCTGGGATTTGAGTAATTAGGTTAGAAAGTAGGTTGCGTAAAGTGAATTGAGATATTATGTAAGACTTATTAGGGTTTCTAGTGGACCAACTTCAATTAAAAGATAACTTTTGATTGAAGAAAAGTGAATATAATAAATTAAAAGTGAAAATATCCAAAAAGGAAAACCCTTAAGATAAGATTTTGATCAGTAAAAATCTCAACAACTTCTCAACGGCTATTTTAAAAAAGCTGTTATTTCGCACCAGTACTAACGACTATCCAGCAGTACAAACTTAAGCCTACCAGTACAAACTTTTTGCCTGGCAGTACTAACTTTTTGGAAAAATTTTGACTTAGCAGTATGAACTCAAATTTGATTTAAAACAATACTGCTTACTACCATTTTGAAGGGATTAAGTGTAAAGACAGACACTTAATCATAATTTTGGTTTAATGCAACCTCTGGTAGTGTGAGAACCAATAATTTCAGTTATTTATAACTGTCTGTGATCAGATAAACTCATTCAAAGAGCTTTCTTGACAGGGTTTCCAGCTCGTGGCAGGTGTTGCCTCTAACACAAATGTGTTAGATTCACTTTTGCTCGCTGTTCTCTCTACCAGATGTCCTTGGACTAACACATTATACTAATAAAAGTATAAAATGGTAGAGAGTGAGTTAGATCAGTTACTATCTGACTAACTAAGTCATCAATTCAAATGCAAATCCTCATAATAAGATTTCAAGAAAGAAATTTTAAAGAACCTCTTAATTCAGATATAAAACCTTAGTTAAGAGATGCCCAAATTCAGTCTATCATCAATCTATTATGTCAGCAATCAATCCACCATTTGCTGCTCACACAATGCACTAGTAATTCCTTTGTGCCTAAAAACCAAATTCATGCTTATTTGGTTTTGTCATTATCAACTCCATGACCTGCAAATGTTAGTCCAAAACCAAGAAAACAAATGGCAAAGCATTTGCTTCATAGCAGTATAAACTTATGACCAACAGTTCTAACAAACAGTCCTAATTTGTACTGGCAGTACAAACTATACATAGCAGTACTTATTGACAAACCTAGCAGTACAAATCTAATTTCATGTACAAAAACACACAGATTAAAAACTTTAAGGGTTAAGCATTCCAATACTTGCTACCAAGTATTGAAACCTTCCGACATCAAAAGCTTTAGTGAGAAGATCTGCAAAGTTTTGATCAGTATGGATCTTAACAACCTGAACTAACTTTTTCTCATTGCAGTCTCTTATAAAATGATGCCTAATTTCTATGTATTTAGTTTTAGAATGTTGCACTGGATTTTTAATAATGCAAATTGTACTGCAACTGTCAATATATATCATGGTATTCATAAAATTATACCCATAGTCAAGCAGTTGATTTTGAATCCAAAGAACTTGACCACAACAACTTGCAGCAGCTATATACTCAGCTTCAGTTGTAGAAGTTTCCACAATTGTCTGCTTCTTGCATTGCCATGATATAAGTCTGCAACCAAGAAACTGACAACCACCTGTTGTTGATTTCCTATCCAGAATTGCACCAGCATAATCACTGTCTGAGTATGCCACCATATCAAAAGGTGATTCTCTAGAATACCATAGACCCAACTTAGGTTGAACCTTAAGGTACCTAAAGATCCTTTTTACAGCAACTAAATGTGAAGCCTTGGGATTGACTTGAAACCTTGCACATGCACACAATGCAAACATAATGTCTAGTCTTAAAGAAGTAAGATACATCAAGGACCCTATCATAGACCTGTAGGTGTGTACATCAACACTTTCTCCATCTGCATCTTTAAGTAAAGGTTTCTCTGGATCAACTGGTGTGCTTGCCACTTTAGCATCAGTAAATTGAAACTTCCTTAATATCTCTGTCACATATTTATCTTGACTAATAAATATGCCTTCAGCTGATTGCTTCACTTGCAACCCCCAAAAAAAGGTAAGTTCCCCCATAGAACTCATTTGAAACTTATCACGCATAAGTTTCTCAAATTCTATACACATCTCCTTCTTTGTGGATCCAAAAATGATATCATCCACATAGACCTGTACTAGTAAGATATCTCCCTTGTTCTTCTTGATAAATAGAGTCTGATCAATCTTGCCTCATTGGAATCCATTATCTAACAAATAAGTAGCCAATGTTCTATACCAGGCCCTTGGAGCTTGATGTAATCCATAAAGAGCTTTCACCACCTTGTACACCTTGTCAGGATGTTCTGGATCTACAAAACCTGGAGGTTGTAAAACATACACCTCCTCTTCAATAGTACCATAGGGAAAAGCACTCTTAACATACATCTGGTAAACCATAAAGCCCATGAAAGAAGCATAAGCTAAGAACAATCTTATGGCTTCAATCCTAGCTACAGGTGCAAAAACCTCTTTATAGTCTATCCCTTCTTCTTGTGTGTACCCCTGGGCTACAAGTCTTGCCTTGTTTCTGATCACTATCCCTCTTTCATCTCTCTTATTTCTAAAAACCCATTTAGTGCCAATAACCCTCATACCCTTGGGTAAATCAACCAATACCCAAACCTTCTGAATCCTTAATTGGAGAAGCTCCTCTTGCATAGCTTCCACCCAGCTTGAGTCTTCTAAGGCTTTAAGTATGTTCTTGGGTTCTGATTGGGAAAGGAAACATACAAATAGACATGTGTTGGCATCTTCATGCTTCTTTTCTTCATAAATAGTACTAAGAAAGTCTTGTTGATCTGAAGTCATGGTCTGCCTTCTTGTCTTCACACCAGACTGTATGTCTCCAATAACATTGTCTAGGGAGTGATCTTTGTGTATTCTTGTGTGTGGAGTTGTGGGAACTTGATAGGTGAGTGGCATGTTGTTGATATCCACCTCATCTTCTGAGAAATCATCAGTATTAGTACCTGATGGGCCAGCAATATGATTATTTTGCCCAGCAGTACTAACTTGAGGCTCAGCAGTACAATCTTCATTTGTACTGTTTTCTTGATTCTCTGGTTCTTGAACTCCATCTTCATTATTTCCATCTTCAAAACCTTATTTGTCAGCATCAGAAGAAGGTTCAACATCCTTTGAAGATGTATCTACACTATTCCAAATAGGCATCAGAATATGATCTTGATCTTTCTCCTTTTCCAAGCTTGGTTTATTTGTTGCAACACCATCTTCTGAACCTGCAAAATCATTAGAAAATGTTCCTGCAACAACTGGTACATAGTTCATAGATTGGGTTAGAGTATCAAGATCAAATAGCCACTTTGGACCTTCACCTGCAACATTAGATATATTCTCTAGAAATTCAACATGCAGGTTTTCCTCTACTTTCCTGGTTCTAGTGTTGTATACCCTAAAGGCTTTGCTATTTAATGAGTACCCAATCAAGAAACCCTCATCAGATTTACCATTAAATTTGCCTAGATGGTCTAAGATATTGAGAATAGTTACATGACACCTAAATGGTCTTAGAAAACCTAAAGCAGGTGTTCTACCCCTAAACAGTTTATATGGTGTCTTGTTGTGAGGTTTGACTACTAAAACCCTGTTCTGCACATAACAAGCAGTATTAACTACTTCAGCCCAAAAAGTGATGGGCAACTTGGAATCAGCTAAGATGGTCCTAGTAGCTTCTATTAGTGTCCTATTCCTCCTTTCAGCAACCCCATTCTGCTGAGGAGTTCTAGCTACACTAAACTCTCTCTTAATACCTTTTTCCCTACAGAAATCATCCATAACTCTATTCTTAAACTCTGTCCCATTGTCACACCTGATGACTTTCACTTTTTTATCCACTAAGTTTTCTATTTCAATTATAAATGTCTTAAGAATGCTAGTTGTCTCATCCTTAGACCCTAAAAAGAAAACCCATGTGAATCTACTATAGTCATTAGTAACTACAAGACAATACTTCTTATGCATAATACTACTCACAGATGTAGGACCAAAAAAATCCATATGCAATATAAACAAAGGTTGAGTAATAGAGTTTTGGGTCTTGGGCTTACAAGAAGCTTTGTGTTGTTTGCCTTTAAGACAGGCAACACAAGTTTGGTCATTTTCAAAACGTTTTTGAGGCAAACCTCTTACCAAACCATCTTTAACAATTTTATTTATGGTTTTAAAGTTGACATGACCAAGTCTTCTATGGCATAGCATTGACTCATTTTATGTGGGTTTTGCAACAAGACAAGTGAGAGCCTATTTAGGAACAATTTTCTTCATATCAACACTGTACATGTTGCCCTTTCTTGGAACTTTAAGTAGTACTTGACTTTCATCAGGTAACTTAAAGTCTGGGGAAAGCACAAGACATTCAGTGTCAGTAAAAAGAACTTTTTTCTTTTTGTCACACATCTGTGAGACACTAAAGAGATTGTACTTGAGCTCTTGCACAAAATACACATCTTCAAAGTCTAATTTACTGGTTTTCAATGTGCCTTTACCAGTAATCCTTCCACCTATTCCTCCCCCAAAGGTAACATATCCTCCATCCATTGGTGTAAAGTCTGAAAGATAGGAAATGTTTCCTGTCATATGCCTGGAGCATCCACTATCTGCATAACCTTGATCTTCTTCATCATCTTGTGGATGTCTATGCACATAAAAGAAGGAAATTAGTTTCCTTGGGGTACCTAAGCCATCACTGACATGGGTTTGCCTCGTGCATCAATATAGTCAAATCTCTTTAATACAATTGATGCACCATTGGGTTTGATTGGTCTCCATACCCAACATGCTGAGGCCTTAACAACATTTGCCCTTTTATCCCTAGCAGTGTTTTTAGGCTTAACAGTACTAACTGCTGGTCTAGCAGTATGAATTGCTGGCCTGGCAGTTTTAACCTTTGAGTACCAAAATTTATTTTGAAACACTACTTTCTTGTGAAAAGGTAAGTTAACAATTTGTTGTGCATATTTAAAAGTTGGTTTTGCACTTGAAACTGTCGGTTTAGGGTAAACAGTCTTAAATGGTCTGGCAGTATTAACTGCTGCTCGAGTAGTACTGATTGGTTTGAGGCCAGACTTTACTAAAAGTGCCCTTGGAGTCATTCTGTTAGGGTGAGTTTGAGACCTATTTGAGTTCACCCTATCACTTGTGTTCCCAATTACTCTATTATTCCATGTAACCATCTTTTTCCCTTGATGGTTATGACAAAAAGCCTCAAGGTGGTCAAAGCTACAATAAGTAAAACAAGCCTTGTTGTACATGAAAAAGTCATCACCTAATTGTTGGGACTTGAGGTTATTTCAGTTCCTCTGGTTACCTCTATGCTTGCTTGTGGACCTATACATCTCAGAATACCTAACTATTTTCCTAGCTGGTTTTACATTGGTTCTAGGTTTAACAGTTTCATTACTAACCACCTGTGTAACATCAGTTCCCTCTAGCTTTACTACATCAGGTTTAGCTACAACCTGATCTTCATCATCAGATTCTCAATCTTCAATGATGGGAGCATCTGAGTTCCTATCAGTTGACACCTTGTCTTCAGCAAAAGAGGTGTCACTAGTACTTTCAAAAGGCTCATTCAACACATCAGGTTTAGTAATTTTAACATTTTCTTTAGCCTTACAACCATATTCTAGTTTTGGCTCTTGAAACTCAGCTAGACCTGTGTGTTCTAAGTCTATTCCTAGGGGTGTAGGCAGTCCTCAATGAGGAGGTGGACATATTGATGAATTACGTGTGTGTACAAGTTTTAAATTTATAAGGGTTGAATTACCGAATCTAGAAATAACACATACGAGCAAGTGAACTCGTCCGTTATAGAAAGATTATGATGGTAAGTCGGGATCGTTCGCAGGGATTTGTGAGTGAATCAAGTTGTAAGATAAAAGCTACTAAAAGTAAATCTCAAAAACAATTAATAATGATAATATGATAATTCAAATGATTAAAACTACACTTGCTTAGACTAGTATACTACTCTAGATAAGCATGATTGTGATAACTTTTGTTAACATGTTGGTTATGATAATTAGTTGGTGAACTAATCTATTGTTCTTACAAGTTAAACCTTCGTCAAGATTTTAGTTTATAAAAACAAGCATTAAGTTTAACCAATCAATTCAAGATCAATTCAAGTTTCATTAAGTTTGGATTAACAAACTTAAACACAAAAATAATCTTTTGTTTTATCAAATAAGCTTAGGAAATGGTCAATACAAAAGGTAACCGATCATAGACAAAAAGGTTACAATTGATTGTAAACTACTAATCTTTCGACCTATAAGGTGGTTTTCAATCAATCCAATTTGATAGACAAAAGCATTCTTATTACAACCACAATTAAGTTTCTTTGTTTAACCAAGAATAATGGGTAAAAACAATCATTCATAGACAAATGATTATAACTAGTTGAATAACAATAAACCTTTCGACCTTTAGAATTACTAACAACTAGTCAAACTTGATTAACAAATGTCACTATGAAACTTAAGCACAATTGGATCTTAGACTTAACTTGAAATTGAATTAAAACATGTTATCACAATCATACGCAAATCAATAAGTAATATACATCATCTAAGCAAGTGCACAAAGGCACTAGCCACTCATAGCAAACATGAACATAAACTCAGAATTTTGAACATTAGAAATCATGATTAAAAGTCTTACAATGATTGGAATGAGATTACAAATGATTAGGTAATGATACCAAAAGTATTGGTGTTGACTTCTTGAACTTCCAAAGTTTCCTGGACTTCTAAGGACGAATTTGAGAGCTTTTGAGAGTGGTTTATGATTAGAGATAGTTGTGTAATAGTTGTTTTTTATATTGTCTTTTTTTGTTGTTTTTCTCAAATGATTTCCAAAGGCTCTATTTATACTACTCTCAAGCATAGGAACTTTAAATGCTGCAACTTGGCCTCCAAGTACTTAGAAGGACCTAAAATTTACAAATAGAAGAGCCTCAGAATTGATCCAAAGGTGCATTGAGATAAGTACAGTGGCTCTCATCCGATCGTACTGGTTTGTCCGATCGGATGGTCCTTGATCAATACTCCATCCGAATCGTTTGCTGGTTGCATCCGATCGATGGAGTTGTCCTGTTGACACAAACTTGGTTTCTGATGTTTGGCTTGTATCTTTCTCATAGCTCTTGGTTCTTTGTCCAAACTTGATCTTTCCTTTGTCTTGGAACTTGGAATCATGGATACTTGGATCTTCATTCTATGAAATGCCTTTTCGGAGTGGTTCTTGACATGGGAATCTTCGTACAATTGTAAGTCCTTGTTTTCTTCGTTAATCTTTCACTTTTTCTTCCTTTTTCCTGTACTTGGCTACATATACTTTGCAAACATACTTTGGTGCGATTAAGTAACAAAAGCATATAAATATAACCAAATAATATATACAAAAGCACGAATAACGCTACTAAAAACATGCACAATTTGAGCGTTATCAAATTCCCCCACACTTAAACTTTGCTTGCCCTCAAGCAAATCTAGAAGTAAAAATAATTATCCACATGGTATACGAAATATGTTTAAGAAAAATGTGATGCAAATCTATCAAGTACAAGTACAAGTTAGATCCATCATTTTAAGCTTTTATAAGTGAAGATTCGAGATGTTTGACAATACCCTAATGATTTTCTTGCTTGATGTACATTACTAATCACCTCACGAAAAAGGAATGAAATGTAATTCACTCAAATCACTCATTTATATGGTTGGTGGAGTATATAAGAGAAATCACACTCATTGCTCAGTCATGATCTAAATATTACCATAGGCTTGTACAAGAAACAAAACTACACCGACATGGCGTGAGCACCAAGTATACATATCAAATAGGTCTTTTGTAACACCCCAACCCGAAAAGGGTCTAAGTGTAACATTATGGTGTTAATCAGAACATAATAACGCAAGCGGAAGACTTCTTATTAAATACTAAGTCAAGAATTACAAGGACTTACGAAATATAATCCAAACAATAATCTAAATACAATACATATCCAAAGCATAATGTCTACAATCATAACTCCAATAATGGAATCTAATCAAAGGTAGGTCCTCTATCTTCTACTCTCAACACTCATTCCCAGCATCCCGCTTATAACCTGCCGCAGAGAAAAGAAAATGCGGCTGAGCTAACGCTCAGTGAACAGATATAAACAAATGAAAGGTAATAAGCTTATACGAAATGAATAAGCGAATGAATCCAAGAGAACCTGCTAAACAAGATGTCAAACAGAATATGGAACATATGAAAGGGATCAAATCATAATAAGGAACATAAAGTGGATATCATATCAAAGGAATTGCCCAACAAAACATATAGCAAATTGTACATTGAGTAGCTAGCTCGATGTACCAAAAGTGAAATGGGGTGTATTGCACATACTCAAGTCCATTCACAAGTATATATCAAAACTGAACTAAGTACCTAGGATGCATCCATACACTCCCTTCAAAACAGAGATACATATGACAGTTCTAGACTAAACATACATATAATAAACACGGGCCAGGTGCGCCATATATACAACTATATAAACAAATGGGAACGCTGTGGACAAAAACCCACCTCCACAGATAGTGTCAATACCATTGGTGCATCAATGGCAAGGCCATGGACTCCCCATGACTGGCTACAAATATGGGCAACATAATAAGCATAGTACATGCAATCTAATGATAAGGGATAATTATAAATTATCCAACTCAGATATACTAGCTATACGAATAGAATATAGCATGAAACGAGTAATCAAATGAATAACTAAACAAATATGGATCAAAGCATAACAAATATCAGAAAACAATGAGTTATGAGAATCCTTAAGGATAGAGTACAACCAGATTATGTAATTGTGAAAATCATTTAATGTTGTTTTCATGAAAGTATTCTTTTAAAAACCGTTTTCATAAGAGTCGTTAAGCCTTCATATAAGAAGTGGTGTTACCTCGTAGTCATATAAATCATTTTAAAAATAGTATTTCCCAAAATCATCATCAAGATATATATTCAAAAAGGTTTTTCATACAAGTCATAATATCTAATGCATTATAAAGTATCAAAGGATTCAAATGCAAATATTGAAGTCACGAACGAATCGAACCATATCATAATGAAACGAGTCATGAGGAAATCCTTACTGATAAAGGATAGAATATCTGTACCTTATAAAACGCAAACAAAAGGGCAAAAGAACACAAGAAAGAGGATCACACCGACTTCACCGGATCTACATAAATTATAATCATATATTACTTATACGCTCATTTAATACCATAACAGATTTTTAATGCTTGTTATCAGTCACATCTTCATATTTAGGGTTTACTTAAGTTAAGTGATTAATACATCGGTTTAAGGTTTCATAATTAAGGCATAACTTAATTAGGTTATAAATGTAATATCAAAATAGGTTTAGTCAAATATGGAATTCGGTTAGACTGAGTTAACAATCAAGACATGGTTTTATATGTGTTTCAAATCAATAATTAATCTAGTTAAGGTTTAAGTGTGTCAAAACAGATTTTAGGTTTAGAATGCAAATCTGACTCAGTTTCTTATGAATTTATAGACATATCAACTGAGCTCCTGAGACTCTAAAATTTTTATCTGTGACTCCTATATATTTTTAGTACTTCCCCTATTTTTTTTTAGATTTTATTACTAAGTGAAAGTGCCCTTTCAAAAATCATTTTCCCAAACTTGCCCAGAAAGATAACTGTACAGACACCCAGAAAGTTTGCCCTTAACGAACCCATTTCAACACTTCATAAATATCCACCAAAATTCCAGTAAGCTATATACATCTTAAAAATTTTTCCAGTCAAATGTGACCTCTTAATTCCTTATGGTTTTGAAACTAAAAATAAAAAATACCAACTGATTTTTAGACATCCAAAATATAGTTTTAAAACTTGAATTCCCAAAAATCAAAAGACTACTCTCCCGACCTCCAAAAATTATGAAATTTGATATCCAAATAGAACACATCCTGAATTTAGTTTTAGAATAAAAAATATTGCAAAAACACGTTTTTATCATTAACTTATGACCCTTGCAACACGACCTAAAATCCTGGACAACGTGCAATTGAGACAGAAACAAACCCTAACCCTTTTTAAACCCAAATCGACCCACATTAAATCGTAGGGTTTCCAGATTTTATACTCCATTAATGAGCCTTTAATGATCTTATTAGGGCTTGTATCAACTCTGATTCGAATAGAGAAAAATAAACAAAAGTCGACACACATATATAACAAGGTTTATGATTTCATGTGGCGTATAAGTTATGTATATGATTACCCTTTTAACGAGACACATGATTAACACAACAACATGATTTAGATGATTCATATAGCATGTTTTAATGATTAGGTTTAGCATGATTTCAAATCTGATTATATGTATTCATTCATGTATGTGTCGTATAAGTGAAAAACAAAAGAGATGATCACAAGTACCTTAATTAGGCCAAATAGGAAGAGATCAAAGGGAAAAACAATGACCACGAAGAATGCTACGATTAACAAAGCTCCACATCTTCTTATTCTTCTTGATCTTTTGTGAGGAAGCTAATGAATTAGGGCTGTTTAGGGTTCGTTTATGGGGAGAGGGAGAGGAGAGCCGATCATGGAGAGATAAAAAGAAATACAAAATAACACAATAAACACGATTCTTGATCACTTGGATTCTTCTTTTCTCGATTTCTTCTAAAAGATTTGGAGGTTTATGGTTTTTCTTTTGTTTCATTATTTTCTTTGAGAGAGAGAGACCAAGATATTTGGTAACCGGTTTATGAGAGAATAAAGAAAACGTGTGGGAGACTTGTAGTGATTTAGGAAAGTTTTTGATTGTGTATCAAATTATATTATTATGTGGATTCTTAGGTTATAGTTTTATTACATGTATTTCATAACACAACATATAGTTTAGGTTTATTATTAATCATTATCATAACTTAGGTAAAATTCAAATTAGACATAAAATTGAGAATTGAGAATTTAGGGTTTTACATCTTTTATTCGGGTTTAAGGCTTCAAGGGTTATATCAGACTTACGTGCAAATATCTTATGCAAAACATAATAGATTGCTGGCGCGAATTCTTGCATTACCAAACAACAGATGGTCACTAAGGATAACCTTAGATCGCTGGCGCGTTATCTAATTCCTCAAGAACTAGGATGGTCACTATATATCAATACACTTGATAATTTCACAAAGCCAAAAGGTAAGGATAAGACATGGGATATGTTTAGAAAGGTTGATAATAAAGAATATACAAAATAGTCAAAGTCTACTAACCAAATGTTTCTAGCTATTTTGAACCACTACCATGCAATCTTGAGAAACTTCATACTTGATTGATCAATACATTATTCCATAGCTCATTGGCTATTCTTGTCACCTTATATTTGCGATGATTTTTTTTTTTTTTTTTTTTTTTTTTTTTTTTTTTTTTTTTTTTTTTTTAACATAAACTCATTCACTTGTCATCTTATAGTTGCGATGACTAGTCTTTCACTTCACTTTGATAACTGCTCATGGAGTTTGCAACTTTCTTCGAACTTTCATGATTTCCCACATAATATTCATCTTGCCATATAGCTAGCAACCAACCAAGACTTGACTAAGGGTAAGGCTAGGCTAAAAAGTGTAAAATCTTTTTGTATTTTTCTGGATTTATTCAAAAGAAAAGATAGGCTCAGAAGGTGTAACTAGGAGTATCTAGCGTTAAAGATAAATGCTAACAATAGGGTTTATATTGGTGGTTAACTAGTCAGTGTAACTAGCTAAATATCAATACGGAAGGCTATTTGGGTTAAATCCTAAGGTTGCCTCTTATCACGCATATGCACTTATATCACACACGAAATGTGATCTCACAACGGTCTCGTAATGATTTACAAGCACAAGTTCTAGAATAAATAAAATCACTGACACACTCATAGCAAAAGAATCAAAGAATAAAAGATGTATGCTAAATATGGAACAGGCTTAAATCCTCACAATTTAGTGGAAATGCTATAATATGTGCTAGCTAATGTTATCGATCCCAGAATGGATTGCAATATTAATCGGGACACATCTCAATTTTTCAAAAATTACAGGTTTCACCAGTGGATAGATCCAGTTATTCTAATATATTATCCTAAAAATGACAAATAACTAGATCACAAGGGCAAACAAAAATTTAAAAACTTAGCTCAAAATTTATAAATTATCCTTATTTTCCGATTCTCCCCCCCACACTTAAGTTAAGCATTGTCCTCAATGTGATAAACGAACTTCAAAGTATGAAAATAGGGAAATAAGAGAATAAACCATATTTTCCGGGCTTCATATGATTCTTTGATCCAAGTGTCCAAGATTAGTAATTATTACCTGCAGTAATCTTAAAACAAACAAAACAAACACACGAGAATATGTTTTATTAAAAAGTCAGTGGTACACCCCCACACTTAAGTTTAACTACGGGATTAGAGAAACTTTGGGGTGTAATCACTTTGAAAATAAAAATAAGAAGTAAAAATAGCAAACACACGGGTTGCCTCCCGAGAAGCGCTTGTTTTATTTACGAGTCATCAGCCTGACTCAGACTTCCTTTAGTCTACGTTGGTGCAATTTTTGGTTTCTTCCTCGAGGATCTTGGAACATACACCACGTTTCCTATCACTATTCCTTCTCCAGTTTCATCTATGTTTTCCAATTTCTCTCTTTCCCAAGCTCTAGGAAGAACATCATAGATAAAACCAGTTTCTTCGGCCCAAGGAGTGTTTTTCTTAAAATCGGCCGGAAAGGGTGCCATGAATGTTATAGCTTCATATTATGATTCAGGCAGAATTTCTTCGATAGAAATCTCGTTCATTTGCCCCTTATCATAGTACAATTTAATCCGGTGACCATTAACAATGAAACTTCCACCCTGTTTGTCATATAGTTCAATATATCCAGATGGAAATCCATGTTTCACTATATATGGTCCGAACCATTTCAGTTTTAGCTTAGGAGCTTTAAACTTGTATTTCATATTGAAAAGCAAAACTTTGTCTCCAGCTTTGGGTTTTTTCCGTATTCTTAACTTTTTGTCATGATAAACTTTGGTTCTAGCTTTGTAAAGCTTGTAGTTCTCATAAGCTTGGAGTCTTATTTCATCAAGTTCATGCAATTGTAAAAATCTCTTCTCTCCAGCTATTTTGAGATCAGGGTTACAGTTTCTGAGTGCCCATTAGGTGCGATGTTCGATTTCGAACGGCAAATGATAGGTTTTTCCATACAAAAGTCTGTATGGTGTTGTACCAATTGGAGTTTTGTAAGCCGTACGAAATGCCCACAGAGCATCATCAAGTTTTCTCGACCAAACGGCAGGATTGTCTTTGACCGTTTTTTTGAGTATTCTCTTTAAGGCTCTGTTGGTGTTTTTGACTTGACCACTGGTCTGTGGATGATAAGCTGTAGCAAAACGATGATGAACTCCATATCATTTCATAATTTTCTCCATTTGTTTGTTACAAAAATGGGTTCCTCGATCACTTATTAAAGCTTTAGGAATTCCATAACGAGCGAAAAGCTTTTTGAGAAAATTAACAATAACTCGTGCATCATTTGTGGGTAGAGCCTCGGCTTCTGCCCATTTGGAAACATAATCAATAGCAACGAGAATGTATTCGTATTTGTGCGATTTAGGAAATGGTGCCATAAAATCGATTCCCCAAATATCGAATATTTCGCAGACTTGAATACTTTTTTGAGGCATTTCGTCTTTGCAAGAAAGACTACCGGATCTTTGGCAAGCATCACAGTTTTGAACAAGAGTATGAGCTTCTTTGAAAATCGTCAGCCAATAGAATCCAGCATCAAAAACTTTTTTAGCTGTGGTGGAAGGACCATAGTGTCCCCCAGTCAGGCCATGATGGCATTTATCAAGAATTCTTCTTGTTTTGGAACCATAAACACATCTTCTGATCATCCCATCGGGACACATCTTGAAAAGATAGGGCTCTTCCCAATAATAGTGTTTCAGTTCTGAGAAGAATTTACTTCGTTGGGCATGGGTTAAACCTTTTCTTAAAAATTTTCCAATAAGATAATTTGCAAAGTCTGCAAACCATGGAATTTCTTTTTCATCAATTGTGTCAATAGTCATGAGAGTTTCATCAGGGAAATAATCGTCATTTTCATCTTCCCTTAACTCTTCCAAATTTGGATTTTCGAGACGAGACAAATGATCAGCAGCTAGATTTTCTGCTCCTTTCTTATCTTTGATTTCTATGTCAAATTCTTGGAGTAGCAAAATCCATCGGATAAGACGCGGTTTTGCATCTTGTTTGGTAAACAGATATTTGAGTGCTGAGTGATCAGTAAACACAATCGTTTTTGAAAGCACAAGATAAGATCTGAATTTGTCGAAAGCAAAAACAACGGCTAACAATTCCTTCTCTGTAACCGTGTAATTTTGTTGAGCGTTGTTAAGTGTTTTGCTAGCGAAGTATATAGGACGGAAATGTTTTCCTTCACGTTGTCCTAACACAGCTCCAACAGCAAAATCACTTGCATCGCACATGAGCTCGAATGGTAGTGACCAATCAGGTGAAACCATAATAGGTGCACTAGTCATTTGATTTTTTAATGTTTTGAAAGCCTTAATGCAATCCGCATTAAAGTCAAAAACAGAATCTTTTTCAAGAAGTTTTGTCATGGGACGATATATTTTGGAAAAATCTTTAATTAAACGATGGTAGAAACCGGCATGTTCTAGAAAACTTCTAACGGCTTTAACGTTGGTTGGAGGTGGTAATTTCTTGATAACATCGATTTTCGCTTTGTCAACCTCCATTCCTGCACTGGAAATTTTGTGTCCAAGCACAATTCCTTCAGTCACCATGAAATGACATTTTTCCTAGTTAAGAACAAGATGTGCAGCTTCACATCTTTCGAGCATTTTATCGAGATTAGAAAGGCAAGCTTCAAATGAGCTTTCAAAAACTGAAAAGTCATCCATGAAAACTTCCATAGATGTTTCAAGCATGTCTTGGAATATTGCAATCATACACCCTTGAAAAGTTGCTGGTGCATTACAAAGACCGAAAGGCATACGCCGGTAAGCGTAAGTTCCAAAAGGACATGTGAATGTAGTCTTTTCTTGATCAGCAGGATCAATAGGAATTTGGAAATATCCTGAAAAACCATCAAGAAAAAAAAGTACTTGTTCCCTTCTAGTCTCTCAAGCATTTGATCCATGAAGGGTAGAGGAAAATGATCCTTTCTGTGCTTGTTAATTTTCATATCATACATACTCGCCATCCAGTGACAGTTCTAGTAGGAACTAATTCATTCCGTTCGTTAGTCACAACGGTCATTCCTCCTTTTCAGAACACAGTGAACTAGACTCACCCAAGGACTATCCTCGATGGGGTAAATGATACCGCATCAAGAAGTTTGATGATTTCTTTCTTAACAACTTCTTTCATGTTGGGATTGAGTCGACATTGTCTTTCTACAATGGGTTTAGCACCTTCTTCGAAATTGATTTTGTGTTTACAGAAATTAGGGCTAATTACTGGGATGTCAGAAGTTCCATGTAAAAGCTCTTTTATGCCTCTTGAGAACAGAGATGAGACATTATTTTTCATCGTCATTGAGCAACGAAGATATGACTACTGGAAGAAGTGAATTATCCTCCAAGTAAGCATATTCAAGATGATTGGGAAGTGGTTTAGCTCAAGATCAGTTGGCGGTTCTTGAAGAGATGTTTTGAACCTCAATTGATCATTGAAGGTGATTTCCTCAAAATTCTCTTCCACTATTTCTCCTTCTTCAACTTCTTCAACATCTTCTTCGAATTTTACTTCCATAAAATCAGTGAATTCTTTATCAAGACCTGTTTCACTAATTTTCTCCGAATTAGTCATGAATGGATCAGAATCGTCAAGTAATACATCCAATTCTTCATCAGTGACTTCATCGATTACGTCAATGTTAAAACAAGTGTCATCACTGGAATATGGATATTGCATTGCTTTGTCGATTAAAAAGGTAATTCTATCTTCTCCAACTCCAAGATTGAGTTCTTTACTTTTTACTTTGATGATAGCATCAACGGTGTTTAGGAAAGGTCTTCCTAAAATAAGAGGGACTCTACTATCTTCCTCCATTTCTAAGATCACAAAATCCACGGGAAAAAAAAATTTACCAACTTGAACAAGCATATTTTCAGCAACCCCAACAGGATATTGGTAAGAATGGTTGGCTAATCGAATACTCATATTTGTGGGTTTCAAGGTATTGATGGAAAGTTTAGAATACAACGAATAGGGCATCAAATTGATACTTGCACCAAGATCAGCTAAAGCATCGCATGTGATGTTGTTTCCTAATGTGCATGGAATCAGAAAACTTCTGGGATCTCTGAGTTTTGGTGGAATTTTGTTTTGAACAATGGCTGAGCATTCTTCATTGAGAAAGGTAGCGAATATTTGTTCCAACTTGTTCTTGTTATTAAGAAGTTCCTTTAAAAATTTCTCATAATTGGGCATTCGAGCTAGAACATCAACGAGGGGTACATTGAGTCTAACCTCCTTGATCATTTCAACAAACTTCTTATAATGCTCCTCCATATTTTCTTTCTTAAGGCATTGAGGATATGGAATCTTTGGTGTGTACGCCTTGACTGTTGAAATAGGTTTTTCTTTGGTGGGTGTATTTGGAGTATTTTCCTTTTCTGCTTCTTCAGCTTCATCCTCACTTTCATCATGGATGATCGTGATATCATTTGGATTGGGTGGTGGATCATAAGAGAGACCACTTCTTGTGAATACAACATTGATATGCTTATTTCTAGTCTGTGGTGGATGATAAGTTTTATCGTTTGATCCAGATGATGTTGGTTTTGGGTTGGATTGGGTATTACTTGGTAACGAACCTGATGGTCGGGAAGAGAATTGGTCAAAAAGTCTACCGAATTTGTTTTCAAGATCCTGAATAGATGCTTGATGATTTTTCTGACCTTGCTCAACTTTGGTTTTGAGATTGAAAAATTGAGTTTTGACGAACTCATTGGTTGATTTTTGAGCAGTCACGAATTCTCTCATCATTTTTTTGAAATTGGTTTCTTCCGGCTTTTTACCAGAGGTTTGTGGAGTTTGATTGTCTGCTCGAGGTTGAGGATCACGGTTGTTATCCCTTTGTTGGCGATCTTGCCAATTTCCAGAGTTTCTCCTGTAATAATTACCACTATAACCGCCTCCACGGTATCCTATTTGGAAATAATTAGCTTCTCCTTCTTTAGGTCCGTCCATTGGTTGATCGTCACATTCCGATGATGGGTGATTACCTCTACAGTTGTTACAACCATCTCGCATTTCTTTCATTTCTCCTTTAAGATCTTTGTATTGCGAGTCGATTTTGGAAGTCAAGGCTTCCATTTTCTCCATGAGTTTAGAGGTATCGGAACTTTTAGCAAAAGCAATGGTTTTTCGTAAATGTTTAGTTTTGGAATCTTTTGACCAATCGAGTTTGAGGAGTACTCGGTCTTCGAGTAGTTGATGTGCCTCGTTAGGGGTCTTATAGAGAAAAATTCCTCCAGCATCAAGGATTCCTTGAGATGTTTCATCAAGTCCATGGTAGAAGATTTGGATAATGGTTCCTCGTCCTAAACCATGTCCATGACAACTACGAAGCAAATCTTTCATACGAAGCCAAGCTTCGACAAGTGGTTCGTTAGGATTTTGTGTGAAAATACGAATTTCTCCCATGAGTCGGTCAAACATAGTAGGTGGAAAGAATTGGCTTACAAAAGCTTGCCTCATCTCCTCCCAAGTATTGATAGTTCCTGGGGTTAATTCGTTGTACCACACTTTTGCATCTCCGGCAAGTGATGATGAAAAAAGTTTGAGTTTAATGGCGTTGACATCGGTGTCGCCATATCGGAACATCCCATAAATTTTGATGAATTCGGCAATGTGTTTATGCGGATCGGCCCGTGAACGACCATCGAATTGGCTGTCTTTGATCATAGAAAGATGGTGACCTTTCACGGTGAAATTGTCACCAAGGTTAACAGCAACAATAGCAGCTCCAGGAGTGGGTGCTATGGCTCGGTTAGTGGCCCACATAGGTTGATCGTTAGCCATGGGAAAAGGTTGATCAGTGAATGGGTTATAAACGACTTTGGCTTCGAAAAGGTTATCAAACGGTTGGTTTGGTACTCTTGGTACACGGTTGGTTAATGGAACAAAGGGTGTTCTTCTTTTTCTTGGTCTTCGAATTAAACTTTCAGGATTTGAAAGAGGTGAAATTGGTTCTATTCCAGTAGAGCGAGTATTCATACAATTCCCAAGAGAATCTAGGCAAAGTTTAAACACACTAGCAAAGAATGAAAACAGTTTGAAAAGATCAGATCAGATGATCCGAATCGGATACGGGTTGAATCCAATCGGTTAGATCAAAGTCTAAGCGATCCGATCAGATGGCAGGCGTGCCAATCGGATAAACGTCTCGATAAAAATTGATTATTGGGGAACCGATCGGATGGTTGGCTTGGATTTTTTTCTTCAAAAATGAACTTGGTAAGAGATGGACTTCTAAAACTTACAGAAACACAATCAAAATCCCCAGCAGCAGCGCCAAAAACTTGATGTGTTACGTGTGTGTACAAGTTTTAAATTTATAAGGGTTGAATTACCAAATCTAGAAATAACACATACGAGCAAGTGAACTCGTCCATTATAGAAAGATTATGGTGGTAAGTCGGGATCGTTCGCAGGGATTTGTGAGTGAATCGAGTTGTAAGTATAAAAGCTACTAAAAGTAAATCTCAAAAACAAGCAATAATGATAATATGATAATTCAAATGATTAAAACTACACTTGCTTAGACTAGTATACTACTCTAGATAAGCATGATTGTGATAACTTTTGTTAACATGTTGGTTATGATAATTAGTTGGTGAACTAATCTATTGTTCTTACAAGTTAAACCTTCGTCAAGATTTTAGTTTATAAAAACAAGCATTAAGTTTAACCAATCAATTCAAGATCAATTCAAGTTTCATAAGTTTGGATTAACAAACTTAAACACAAAAATAATCTTTTGTTTTATCAAATAAGCTTAGGAAATGGTCAATACAAAAGGTAACCGATCATAGACAAAAAGGTTACAATTGATTGTAAACTACTAATCTTTCGACCTATGAGGTAGTTTTCAATCAATCCAATTTGATAGACAAAAGCATTCTTATTACAACCACAATTAAGTTTCTTTGTTTAACCAAGAATAATGGGTAAAAACAATCATTCATAGACAAATGATTATAACTAGTTGAATAACAATAAACCTTTCGACCTTTAGAATTACTAACAACTAGTCAAACTTGATTAACAAATGTCACTATGAAACTTAAGCACAATTGGATCTTAGAATTAACTTGAAATTGAATTAAAACATGTTATCACAATCATACGCAAATCAATAAGTAATGTACATCATCTAAGCAAGTGCACAAAGGCACTAGCCACTCATAGCAAACATGAACATAAACTCAGAATTTTGAACACTAGAAATCATGATTAAAAGTCTTACAATGATTGGAATGAGATTACAAATGATTAGGTAATGATACCCAAAGTATTGGTGTTGACTTCTTGAACTTCCAAAGTTTCCTGAACTTCTAAGGACAAATTTGAGAACTTTTGAGAGTGGTTATGATTAGAGATAGTTGTGTAATAGTTGTTTTTTATATTGTCTTTTTTTGTTGTTTTTCTCAAATGATTTCCAAAGGCTCTATTTATACTACTCTCAAACATAGGAACTTTAAATGCTGCAACTTGGCCTCCAAGTAGCTTAGAAGGACCTAGAATACCAAATAGAAGAGCCTAGAATTGATCCAAAGTGCAGATTTGAGAAAAGTACGAGGGCTCCATCCGATCGGATACAGGTTGTGTCCGATCGGATGGTCTTGATCATCATATCCATCCGAATCGGTTGCGGGTTGCATCCGATTGGATGAAGTTGTCCTGTAGACACAAACTTGGTCTTCTGATGTTTGGCTTGTATCTTTCTCATAGCTCTTGTTTCTTTGTCCAAACTTGATCTTTCCTTTGTCTTGGAACTTGGAATCATGAATACTTGGATCTTCATTCTATTAAATTCCTTTTCGGAGTGGATCTTGACATGGGAATCTTCGTACAATCGTAAGTCCTTGTTTTCTTTATTAATCTTTCACTTTTTCTTCCTTTTTCCTGTACTTGGCTACATATACTTTGCAAACATACTTTGGTGCGATTAAGTAACAAAAGCATATAAATATAACCAAATAATATATATAAAAGCACGAATAACGCTACTAAAAACATACACAATTTGAGCGTTATCACATGTGTTGTAGCCTAACCCAGATTTAGCCTTATTGATCAATTGACACTCTATGATTTTGTTTACTCCCTTAGAAGCAAACTCTAAAGTGTCTACACTTAATTGAATATTATCTTTTGCCTTTTTGATTTTATCTAACTCAGCTTTTAGCATACTAATCTTAACATTTTTAAGTGGCAAGTCTCTCTTAAGAACAGCTATATCTTCTGTAAAGATTGACTCATTCTTCTTATAATGCACTATTTGTTCCTCTAAGACTGCTAAACATATTTTACGATTAGACAAATTATAGTTTGTTTGGTTTAGCTCAATTTTCTGCTCATCATAATGTTTCTTTAAAGTTTCATATTCTTTAAGAGCAGAACAAGTTTTAGAACAATTTTTAGCTGAGAGTACCTCTGAGTCAGAGAAGGCCATAAGTGCCATCTCAGCTGGTGCTTCCTCTTCATCTGCCATGAAGCTCCAGTCATAGCCTAGACCAATTGCCACCATAGCCTTTGAAGATGTCTCTGCCTCTTCTACTGCCTTTGGCTTGCTTCCATACCCCTTATTCTTGCTTTCCTGTTGCCTAGGTCTTCTACACTCTCTAGCAAAATGCCCCAACTTGTTACAGTTAAAGCGTTATACCTTAGACTTGTCAAAACCAGCAGTATCATTACTACTGATGTTGATCTTCTTTCCAGTCCTTTGAAAGAATTTCTTAGCCCTCATGCTAAGAAGTGAAATCTTCCACTTGAGATCCATCTCTTCCAAGTCATCATCATCAATCTATTCCAGATATTCATGTGACAGCATAGACCCATTGTTTTGGCTGGTCGGGAATGCATAGTAGGTAGTGTCACTCAGAATACCAGTAGTACTAGTTGATGAGCTAGCAGTACTAGCACTAGGGTTAGCAGTACTAACTCCTGCAGCCACTTTCACTTCTTCTGGATTGGTGTTGCTAGGAGATGACACAAAAGCCATATTCCCAGAGCTTGAGCTTGAACTTGTACCTCCCGATTTTTTCACATCATGTTCAACAATCTTAAAGTTGTTGTATAGATCATTGAGGCTCATAGTGCCAATATCTGGCTTATTCTTCCAGACCACCACATGCATTGCCCATTCAGCAGGTAAACTCCTTAAAATTTTTGAATTCAGGTCTTCTTGAGGGATTTCAACTCTAAGCACAACCAATTGGCAGACAATCTTCTGCAATCTATTAAACATGTGATATAAGGACTCATTACTGGTAGCATTAAAATTTTCAAAGTTCTGCTTCAGTAAGGTCTTTTGGGTCTTCTTGGTGGCTTCATTACCACCATACCGAGTAGTGATAGCTTCAAATAAGGATTTTGCATCCTTGTATTTGCTGAAGTTTAGGAGCTGATCATTGGGGATGGTCATCATTAGCAAACTCCTAGCTTTGACATCCTTCTTCTTTTGCAGCTTCTCTTCTGTAGTAACTGGAGAAGTATTCACAGTAAACTTTTCCTCACCATCAACTGTTGTAACATATGTTGTTGGTTTAAAAGAGTTTCCATCTTCAATGATCTCCCAGAGTGTATAGTCCTGCAGTTGGAAGTACTGCTCTATTCGAAGCCTCCACATCTCAAAATCGTTTTGCTTCAGCATAGGCAACTTAGCAGCCATGTTGGTCTGTGTGGTTTCCATGTCCATTATCTTTTTGAGATCTTTTTCTAAATCAAAGTATCAGCCTGGCTCTGATACCACTTGAGAGGATTAAACACACTTAGGATGTGTTAAGAATACTTTGAGTTTATATTACCAAGTATGCGGAATCTACTTGATAAAACTTAGAAGATTGGTTTTGATGTAATAATAACACAGTTTTAATGAACAATGAACATAGAACGTAACTCCAAACGATTCAATATTATTAGCAAATACCTTCATCCATACTAGCAGTACTAACTTGACAGTTTGTACTGTTAGTTATCTTCAGCAGTATTGAACATACACTAGCAGTTTGTACTGTTAGTGTTATTTCTAGCAGTACTAAGTCTTCAATCATTTAATTCCTAACACAAGTTATGCGAGGAAACAACGCGTCCTTATGTTGGAATTTTAATACATGACAATCTTAATTAAACAATAACATTAAAGTAAACATGCGGAAGCGAGTAGATCATATAACATATAAATTAATTAACCAAATTAAAAGTATGCGTACCTTTTTTATTCTAGCCAAACAAGAATCAATTCTTCAATAATCAACAAGATGAACCCTAATTAGGATTTATGTGGATTATATGAATTACCCCTTACCGTTTTGTAATTCAATCCAAGATACAATCAATAGTGTGATTGTACCACGTTCTTGTACACACGTACTCTAACGAATTAAAGTTAAGCTAGTAAACTAACACAAATAAAAACCAAACACTTTGTTTTGATCAAAAAAATCGATCGAATCCCTAAGAGGGTGTTTGTTTAGATCGACCCAAAAGAAAGAAAACAACAAAAAAATTTTAGGGATAACTGTGTGTACAAGAGATGTAAAACTAATGACCCTTGATTTGTTTATATAGTGTAAGTAACTTGGAGGACAAGTTGGTGTAGGTTTGGGCAAGCCCAATCCCCCACCGATCGGCCAAGCATCCCAAAGAGGGATCCGGAACCTTCTCGACTTTCCAATTATTTACTCTATAATTCTTTCCTTTTATTAGTTAACGGTTGTTAGTCATTATCCGTTAAACACTAACGGTCGTTACATATTTGTGTAATAAATAATTAAATATAACTTTTTATTTATAATTATTATTCTTTAATTCTCATATGTAAAATGTGCAATCCCGTGGTCTCGAGTTCGATCCTAACATACGACTACTAAATTATGTCCACAAAACTAACACCTCCCACTTGGACATATTTTAATAGTGTAATCACATAGGTTAGCGTCTAGCAACACTTTGATGCCTTTAGTACAACTCGAGTGAGGTCTCCTAGAAAAACCTTTAATGATTCATCATTATTATTATCCTTTTGTCACTAATACCACGTTAAATAAAGATATGGATCTAAGTCATTCTTTATTTAACTATTATGTTTATCGTTGTTTGTGATTGAGCAAGATTACCAAATCTTCTAAACATATTCAGGAGAGATCTTGGGCGTGGCCACGCAAACATCTTGTCAACCCTACGAGGGGCCCAACAATATTAAACTCCAAAATAAATTTGGAGGAATAAATTCTATATTGACTACAAGCATAATGATACGTGCTAAATAGTCAACTAATATTGACCAGGTGAATGGTCAACAAGAGTCAATCAATCTAGGGCACGATCTCCCTGGACTATAGTGTTTTCCCGGGTCGTTATATCCCAGCGAAGCGTGAAATTGTGTTTAGAGACGAATTGTGATCAAGTGCTATTGAATAAAAAATGAGATATTTGAGATTTTGCTTTTTTAATAATTCTGAATAACAAAACAAATATACACAATAAAATTAAACGCGAATTAAATTAAGAAAACGCGTAACGGGAAAGCTAAAATGGGACAAAAACTGAAATTTATGAAATTAAAACCAAAAAATATAAAATTACTTAAAACTTATTTAAAAACTTAAATTATAATTTTTTAACACTTTTTATTTAATTATCATTAATTATTTATTTATTTAATTACTTATTAAACTATTTAAATTTATAAAAAATACTAAATGAACAAAGAAAAATCTAAAACTTTTTCTAAAAATATTATAAGACGAAAAGAAGCTAAGAAAATTATAAAAATGAAAATTACTTAATTAAAATTTAAAAAGATAAATTCTATTAAATAGAAGCTATCACTATATTTCTATTTTTGGTTTTTCTTAAGGTCTAAAAATATAATTATATTTTTCCTAGATTATAAATTACAAAATAAAATTATTAAAATTAGATTTATATTTTTCTGATTAATATTCTATTTATTATGATTTAATTACTATTTTAAACTAATTAAAAAGATTAAAAATATCAAATGACTTTAGAAAAATTTGAAAAATTCAGGATAAGTCTAAAATATTATTTAGAAGCTATGAAAAATAAAATCAAAAGTCTACTGAACTTAGATAAGCAGTTGGACAGATAAGCAGTTGAGTCAATAAGCTAAAAATAAGCTAATAAGCACAAAAGCCTACCAAATGCTCAGGACAGGATTAAACAACTATATTAAGCACAAAACATCTTAAAAAAACAAATAAGCACTATGAATAAGCAAGATAAGCACCTATGCAGTAACAAGGATTCAGCAGAAACAGCAGAAAATGGCTAAATTGCAAGGCTATTTAAGCACACCAAATAAGCTCTGAGATGCAATCTTATGGGGGCAAAAGTGAGCTAGTAGTATGAGCTTTTCAGAAAACCAAAAAGAAAGGTCAGAGCTTATGTAAATAAGCCACAAATGAGGCAAGTTCAGCTGTCAAAAACACTGAGTCTGCTGTTTGTGCAGAGGTTGTGCAAAATTGCACAACTCAAAGCAACCTAATCCAACTCTTGTTGACTAATCTAATATGACTAGGAGTGACTCAGAAATGCCAATAAACATGCCAAAATAAGCTTGTGGCTTAATCTAGCTTATTTGAGCAGTTGAGCTTCTCAAAATCCCACAGATGATGCAAGGGTGCTATATCTAGCTATATGGCTGATCTGAGTTTCAAATTAGCTTCTTAGGACTGAGAAAAGCTTGTACAAAGTTGGACTAATGGTCAATCTACAGTGACAACTGATTTTGGCTTATGTAACAGCCTAAACCAAACACTCCTTAATGTATGCTGTTTTGGTTTTTCTAACTGGAAATGGTGCTTTAAGCTAAGATATGAGTTCTAATGATATTATCAAGTATATTAAGCTATGGAAATTAGCTTGTGACTGAAAATAGAGCAATATAATTAAGCTAGCTTACTTTATCTATTTTTGGCTTTTCTAAGTTTTTTAAGGTGAAATCAAACCAAGGCTATTAAAACTGATTTTATATATTGAAATATGTTTGTAGACTACTGATAAGCTAATAATTGACTGAAATAAGCTACAATAAGCTACTTAACAGTGAATTGAGAAATTAAGCTAAAAATGAGAATAAGCTTACAAATGAGAGTGTGGCTATGTGGATAGCATGAACAGAACAGAACAATCTAGCTTGTTAACAACAAGCTAGAAAACCCAAAGAAACCTTCCTGAGAGTTTTTTAAACCCAGAATAGCTTTTAAGAGCTTATGTTGACTTTTTTGTTGACTTTCTTCAAATTTGAAACTTAGAACTAGTATCCACTATATAAGCTTACAGAAAGCTATGGAGAGCTTATGTGAGCTTATAGCAAGGGTGTTTGGAGCTTATGATGATAATTTAAAGGAACTTAGAGCTTATACGATTCACAGATAACTTGGAATTTAAATGATCACTGAAATTGAGTACATAGTAACTTGAAACTGGAACAAAGTAACTCAAACTAACTTGTATTGATAACTTGAAATGAGAATTACAATAATTAAGACTGATTAAGTAAAAACGATTACAACTAAATTAACTACTGCCGAATTGGCTTACAACACAAGTCTATTTATACTAAAAATCTCTGGGAAACCCTTAGTCATCATCTCTGAGCAAATCCCATCCCTTGAATTGTCTTCAATTTGATCTCATTCGTCCAATCTTACTTTTGGCGGGAAAACAGGACAAGTGGAATGGTCATCTGTTTTAGTCAGTGAGAGTGGAGAGGATGCATTAAATGAGTTTGGCATGTTAGGTAGCGTGTTAGGATGAGGGTTGAGGTGGTGAAGCCAGCTAGTGATGAGGTGGTGGTGAGGTGGTGTGGTTTGGCGGTTTGAAGGGAAAGGGATGAGTTTGACTGTGGTCAACTCTTTTGGTTTAAATAAAAAGGATGGGTCGGGTTAATGGTTGGGCTTGGGCTGGGTTTAATAATAAAAGGGTTGGGTTTTTTTTATTATTTTGGGTTAAGGGTTGGGTAATAATAAGGGTCCGGTTTGGTTTGTAGTTAAATAAGCCTAGGGACCTAAAGTGTAAAATCTGAAAAGTTGAGGGATGTGTTCTGCCAATCTTCCAAAGTTATCACAAGGACCAAACTTGCCATATTTCATTTATATAAGGACCTTTGTTGATATTTCCCAAAATTAAACATCCAGGGACTATTTTTGACATTTTCCAAACTTGAGGGACCAAAGTTGTAATTTTGAAAACTTGAACCTTAAAGGACTAATCTTGACAACTTATGAATCCCCAAGGACCTTTGATGATATTTAACATGTTTTGAATAACCAGGGACTAGTTCTGCCAATTTGTGAAATTTCAGGGACTGAAAATGACAATTATGCAAACTTTGTCCGTTTTTCACTTGTTTTCAATCTTTTTGTTCCTGAGTCACATAAAAACACATTTTATGATATTTTCAGTATTTTGAAGCATATCTGCATGTTTTTAAATGTTTTTGCAGATAAAATGTGACAGAAATGATGAGTATTTAGACACTCATCAATCCCCCACACTAAACTATTGCTAGTCCCTAGCAATCTTTTATGAAGTTTTAATGGATTTTATCTCTTTACCAAAAGCCATTACTTCTGGAGTAGCCAATGTTTTAGTATGTGATACTTTGGTACAATGATAACCAAATGATTTTGAGCAAACCATCAGCTGTCAACGGGTTTGATTTGTCTTTACCAGAAGCCGTTTGCTTCTGGACTAGCCAACTCTTAGATAAATTACAACTATTATCTTTGGTGAGCTGATTACCAATCATGGCTTTCTACTGCCTTAACCACAAGCCATAACCTTGCGGGCTAGCCAACTCTTCACTATAAAAGATATGGTGAGTCGAATACCATACAATTTTCGGCAAATTGTAAGCCATGAACGGATTTGATATATCTTTACCAAGAGCCGTTTGCTCCTGGATTAGCCAATCCTTATGTGGGTTAGACATGGCGGACTGATAACCATTTATTGCGTTCTAAGTGAGAAAAAATTTTAAAATTTTGGCTAAAATGGGGGTACTAGATGGTACATTTGATCAAATTCGCTAGAATTCCCCCCCCCCCACACTTAGAACTGAATATTGCCCTCAATATTCAAAGAACCGGCTGTTAAACCAACACTTAGAACGTAAAGGGGAATACTAATAGCCATTATTTTTATACATACATATGCTTTTTTTTTTTTTTTTTTTTTTTTTTTTTTTTTTTTTTTTTTATATATATATATATACAACATGTGGGGCATCTCCCCCACACTAGGTGGTAGAAAAGAGGAAGAAAACAGAGACACGGGTGAAAACCCATGTGGTGGGCTAATATTTTTGTTCACCGAGTCACTTAGCTCGACTCGACCCCGCATTCATTAGTTCATGGAGAAGCATGTGGAAGAAACCATCTTCATCGGACTTTTATTCAAATTGTTTGGATAACCAATTGAACATAAGAAAGTTCCACACCGATGAGATAAATCCGGCATTTAAACCAATGTTAGATGGACAATGCCGGGGTCAAAGGTAATATCCTCACTCCCGAATGAGTGAAAGATAGGGGAAATCACCGGGTAGGTGAAGGGAAGAAGAGAGATCTGAATAGCAATTAAGATAAGAACTTCCTCCTCAAGAATTGCATCAAGTGGAGGAGGCAAGTCTTTAAATTTGATCTCAGGAATTTTATCAGTTTTCTCAACTGACTTGACTTTCTCATTATGAAGTTGTTTTGGTGGAAGAGGGGAAGATGAATCTTTGTTTAACAAATTTTCTAGAAAAAGAATATCCCCCTCAGGATCAAGATAGTTATCATCAACCTCATGCGGAAGTGAACTATCTAGAGCAAGAAAAGCATCGACTTCATCCCAAAAGGGATCACTTCCCTCAACCGAAGTGAGAGAAGGGGAAGAGTCGGCTATGATAAGTTGAGAAGATGTGGTGGGTTCCCCACTCACAGAATTATGAAAATAACCAAGATTTTCTTGAGAGTACTCCTTTGAAGTAATGTCAATGACATCGATTCGGTTTACCGAAGCAGAATCAAAATTTGAGGAGTACCTCGACGTTTGATCATGGTTAAAGGTAACAGCTTCATTACCCACACGCAAGGTGATCTCATGCTTAAATACAACAATAAGAGTATGGCCCGTTTTTAGGAATCCTCTTCCAAGAATTAGAGGAACCTTTTGATCTGCGTCGAAGTCAACAACCACAAAGTCAGCTGGAAAGTGGAACTTTCCTACTTTCACAAACACATCTTCGGCAATGCCGCAGGGATGAGATATGGTTCGGTCTGCAAGCTCAAGATTCATGCAGGTAGGAGTAAGAGCCGGAAGAGAAAGTTTCTTCCATACTGAATGAGGCATCAGGTTGATGCTTGCACCTAGATCTGCTAAGGCATAGCATTCAACCATTCCCGGAAATACACAAGGTAGTAGAAACTTTCCAGGATCTCCAAGCTTCTCCGGAAGCTTTTTCAAGATAACCGCTGAGCAGTTCTCATTTAACGGAGTTTTAGCCATTTCAATCAGCTTTTCCTTGTTGCTTAACAATTGTTTGATTGTTGATGCAAACTTGGGCATCAGAATGATAGCATCCGCAAAACTTATGTCAAAATGTAATTCTTTAAAGATTTGAAAGAATTTGTCCATTTGTTGACTAGCCTTCTCGCGGAGCTTTTGCTCATTTAAGCGCGATGGGTAAGGAATGTAAGGTTTGGATTTAGGAGCAATGGCTTCAGGAGTCTCCACAGATTCAAAGACAACTCCTGGTTTGGATTTCTTTTTCTGGACAATCGGAGGCTGGACATGTGCTGTACTTGGTGGGCTTGGAATTTGCACTTTGTCCGTTGTATCCTCCGTCTCTTTTTCCATTTCAAACAACGGAGGAGGAATAGGGCCAGCGGGCCCCTCATAAACAGCACCACTCCGAGTGGTGATAGCTTTGACGAAGGTGGTATTTTCATCATCATCACTGTCGTCAAGTACACTGACAGGAGTAGCATTTAGCATATTGGAATAAGCTCTGGCTGTTCTTTGCTCACTAAGTTTGTTTGACAAACTTTTAACCGTAAATCGGGAAAGAGTAGGATCGATTCTTGACGGTTGAGGGGCAATTGTGGGTGTAGATTTTTGGATGACCGAGGGTTGGACGTATTTAGCACTTCCATTGTTAGTGGGAAGTACCGGGTCCTTTTTCACCTTGAGTTCAACATGAGCTTTACCACTACGTGTAGTGACAGCTTTGAGTTCACCCCTTGGGTTGACAACAGTGTTACTTGGGAGACCTCCCGAGGTAGAAGGTAGATCATTTAAAGATTTTTTTATGTCATTTATTTGGGTAACCAACAACTGGTTTGTCTGATATTGAGTTCTATTTGTCTCCTCTTGAGATTTTATGAATTGCCTAAGCAACTCATCTGAGGACGTCTGATTTTGGTTTTGGACATTCCATGGTTTTTGGTTATGATTACCCTGATTCTGACCTCGGTTTTGATTGAAATTTTGGGAATTGTTGAAATTTTGTCTCTGATTTTGAACAAAGCGATTTTGATTATTCTGATTTGGCACGGGTGGAAAACCAGGTGGGACCATAGCATTCGGTGCTCGGTACTGAGTCTCAGCATACGGACGGTATTGATTTTGGTTTACTGCAGCTACGGGAGCTGGGTAAAGAGAAGCATCGGTTGCTTGACAATCATAATACGCATGTGGGCCACCACAAGTTTCACACACTTTGTTTATTGCTTTGATTTGTTCCGGTTTATGCATTTCACTCTTCATTTCTTTTATTTCCCTCATCATGCAACGCATTGTGTCCGTTAGAGCGGCTAACTCAGGTGAGTTACCGGATGAAGAAGCAGGAGTGACAGGAACAATCACTTTGTTTCGAGAAATAGGAACTTTTGATTTATTTTCACAAATTTCAACCACCTCTCTAGGTCGACGATTCAAGATATTGCCACCGGCGGCTGCGTTAAGTGCATCTTGATCGATTTGGGTTAACCCATTATAAAACGTATTTATCTGTTGTAACTCTGTGAAATCGTGATGCGGGCATTTTCGGAGGAGATCTTTAAATCTTTCCCATGCCTCTCCGAAATTTTCATCGAAACCTTGACGAAATCCAGCAATTTCATTTTTTAAATTAGTCGTCTTTGATGGAGGGAAGAAATAATTGACAAATTTCTGCACTAGATCTTCCCAAGTTTCAATGGATCGAGGGGGTTCTTTATCCAGCCAAATTCGGGCTGCCCCTTCGAGTGAGAATGGAAATAGCATCAATTTGATAACTGTTTGCGGCACATTTTTGTAATTGATTGTAGAGGTCAGTTTGTTGAACCAACGAATGTGTGCATATGGATCTTCTCGTCCAAACCCGTGGAATTGGTTTGTGGACACGAGCTGAATCAAATGTGTTTTCAGTTCAAAATGATCAGAATCGATGGCTGGTAAAACGATGGCATCTTCGTAACCCTCGGTGGGTGCCCGGAGCATTTCCGCCATTGTGCGATTGTCTGCCATATTATCAGTGGGATCAGTACGAATCTCGGGTTCGACTATTTGGGCAGCACGTCTACGATTACGTCTTCTCAGAATATTTACGAGTTCACGTAAAGGGCTTGATGACGTGGAAGAACGAGTGCGCATGCACTAAATAAAATATTTTAATTAAATCAAGAACGAATCAAAACACAAGTGAACTTAAACCAATAATCAACAAGCGCACGGTAGCTCTCTAAAAGATAAACGCACAGAGTGGCGGAGAAGCAAAGGTGGGCAATTAAAGCTCCTTAAAACCCGCTTCTTTCAGTCCGACAATTTAATGTCAGACTATCCTTAAACCTCCGTTATAGTTTGTTTATCAATTAAAGGTGAGCCGATATTCGCAAGTGATACAATGGCAAGTTTTAAATCTGATGTTTGGGAACTTATTATGGTCGTACCCCCAGTTAGGTAGTACTCTGTCTTGGTTCTCGATGGTAATTTTTATTATTGTTTATTATTTAACAAAGAAAACGGAAAATATTTTTGGGTTTTTATTTTTTATATAATAATATATATAGAAAAGAAAAGAAAAATATTTTTGTTTTTTATATGGTTTATGGGAAATTGAAATACGATATTTTTGGTACTCGATCCGTTAAACGAATTAACTTCACGAGCGTTTTGCTTTATATATATGATGAATATACAAGAGATAGAAGATATACACAGATTGGGTTTCAAAAACACGATACTGCAAAACGTTCAGAAACACGCAACACACCTCCCCGGCAGCGGCGCCAAAATTTGATACGTGCTAAACAGTCAACTAATATTGACCAGGTGAATGGCCAACAAGAGTCAATCAATCTAGGGCACGATCTCCCTGGAGTATAGTGTTTTCCCGGGTCGTTATATCCCAACGAAGCGTGAAATTGTGTTTAGAGACGAATTGTGATCAAGTGCTATTGAATGGAAAAGGAGATATTTGAGATTTTGCTTTTTTAATAATTCTGAATAACAAAAAAAATATACACAATAAAATTAAACGCGAATTAAATTAAGAAAACGCGTAACGGGAAAGCTAAAATGGGACAAAAACTGAAATTTATGAAATTAAAACCTAAAAATGTAAAATTACTTAAAACTTATTTAAAAACTTAAATTATAATTTTTTAACACTTTTTATTTAATTATTATTAATTATTTATTTATTTAATTACTTATTAAACTATTTAAATTTATAAAAAAATACTAAATGAACAAAGAAAAATCTAAAACTTTTTCTAAAAATATTATAAGACAAAAAGAAGCTAAGAAAATTATAAAAATGAAAATTACTTAATTAAAATTTAAAAAGATAAATTCTATTAAATAGAAGCTATCACTATATTTCTATTTTTGGTTTTTCTTAAGGTCTAAAAATATAATTATATTTTTCCTAGATTATAAATTACAAAAGAAAATTATGAAAATTAGATTTATATTTTTCTGATTAATATTCTATTTATTATGATTTAATTACTATTTTAAACTAATTAAAAAGATTAAAAATATCAAATGACTTTAGAAAAATCTGAAAAATTCAGGATAAGTCTAAAATATTATTTAGAAGCTATGAAAAATAAAATCAAAAGTCTACTGAACCTAGATAAGCAGTTGGACAGATAAGCAGTTGAGTCAATAAGCTAAAAATAAGCTAATAAGCACAAAAGCCTACCAAATGCTCAGGATAGGATTAAACAACTATATTAAGCACAAAACATCTTAAAAATACAAATAAGCACTATGAATAAGCAAGATAAGCACCTATGCAGTAACAAGGATTCAGCAGAAACAACAGAAAATGGCTAAATTGCAAGGCTATTTAAGCACACCAAATAAGCTCTGAGATGCAATCTTATGGGGGCAAAAGTGAGCTAGTAGTATGAGCTTTTCAGAAAACCAAAAAGAAAGGTCAGAGCTTATGTAAATAAGCCACAAATGAGGCAAGTTCAGCTGTCAAAAACACTGAGTCTGCTGTTTGTGCAGAGGTTGTGCAGAATTGCACAACTCAAAGCAACCTAATCCAACTCTTGTTGACTAATCTAATATGACCAGGAGTGACTCAGAAATGCCAATAAACAGGCCAAAATAAGCTTGTGGCTTAATCTAGCTTATTTGAGCAGTTGAGCTTCTCAAAATCCCACAGATGATGCAAGGGTGCTATATCTAGCTATATGGCTGATCTGAGTTTCAAATTAGCTTCTTAGGACTGAGAAAAGCTTGTACAAAGTTGGACTAATGGTCAATCTACAGTGACAACTGATTTTGGCTTATGTAACAGCCTAAACCAAACACTCCTTAATGTATGCTGTTTTGGTTTTTCTAACTGGAAATGGTGCTTTAAGCTAAGATATGAGTTCTAATGATATTATCAAGTATATTAAGCTATGGAAATTAGCTTGTGACTGAAAATAGAGCAATATAATTAAGCTAGCTTACTTTATCTATTTTTGGCTTTTCTAAGTTTTTTAAGGTGAAATCAAACCAAGGCTATTAAAACTGATTTTATATATTGAAATATGTTTGTAGACTACTGATAAGCTAATAATTGACTGAAATAAGCTACAATAAGCTACTTAACAGTGAATTGAGAAATTAAGCTAAAAATGAGAATAAGCTTACAAATGAGAGTGTGGCTATGTGGATAGCATGAACAGAACAGAACAATCTAGCTTGTTAACAACAAGCTAGAAAACCCAAAGAAACCTTCTTGAGAGCTTTTTAAACCCAGAATAGCTTTTAAGAGCTTATGTTGACTTTTTTGTTGACTTTCTTCAAATTTGAAACTTAGAACTAGTATCCACTATATAAGCTTACAGAAAGCTATGGAGAGCTTATGTGAGCTTATAGCAAGGGTGTTTGGAGCTTATGATGATAATTTAAAGGAACTTAGAGCTTATACGATTCACAGATAACTTGGAATTTAAATGATCACTGAAATTGAGTACATAGTAACTTGAAACTGGAACAAAGTAACTCAAACTAACTTGTATTGATAACTTGAAATGAGAATTACAATAATTAAGACTGATTAAGTAAAAACGATTACAACTAAATTAACTACTGCCGAATTGGCTTACAACACAAGTCTATTTATACTAAAAATCTCTGGGAAACCCTTAGTCATCATCTCTGAGCAAATCCCATCCCTTGAATTGTCTTCAATTTGATCTCATTCGTCCAATCTTACTTTTGGCGGGAAAACAGGACAAGTGGAATGGTCATCTGTTTTAGTCAGTGAGAGTGGAGAGGATGCATTAAATGAGTTTGGCATGTTAGGTAGCGTGTTAGGATGAGGGTTGAGGTGGTGAAGCCAGCTGGTGATGAGGTGGTGGTGAGGTGGTGTGGTTTGGCGGTTTGAAGGGAAAGGGATGAGTTTGACTGTGGTCAACTCTTTTGGTTTAAATAAAAAGGATGGGTCGGGTTAATGGTTGGGCTTGGGCTGGGTTTAATAATAAAAGGGTTGGGTTGTTTTTATTATTTTGGGTTAAGGGTTGGGTAATAATAAGGGTCCGGTTTGGTTTGTAGTTAAATAAGCCTAGGGACCTAAAGTGTAAAATCTGAAAAGTTGAGGGATGTGTTCTGCCAATCTTCCAAAGTTATCACAAGGACCAAACTTGCCATATTTCATTTATATAAGGACCTTTGTTGATATTTCCCAAAATTAAACATCCAGGGACTATTTTTGACATTTTCCAAACTTGAGGGACCAAAGTTGTAATTTTGAAAACTTGAACCTTAAAGGACTAATCTTGACAACTTATGAATCCCCAAGGACCTTTGATGATATTTAACATGTTTTGAATAACCAGGGACTAGTTCTGCCAATTTGTGAAATTTCAGGGACTGAAAATGACAATTATGCAAACTTTGTCCGTTTTTCACTTGTTTTCAATCTTTTTGTTCCTGAATCACATAAAAACACATTTTATGATATTTTCAGTATTTTGAAGCATATCTGCATGTTTTTAAATATTTTTGCAGATAAAATGTGACAGAAATGATGAGTATTTAGACACTCATCACATAACCCTTGAATTTTGCAACACTTCTGAAAACAATCCTTATGACTACCAGTTACATGTAGAATTAAATTGTTCCACAGAAATGCACTACCTTCATGATAGTCATCTGGTACCTTAAGTCTGAGGATAACTATTCATGATTTACTTAATGACTAGATCCATAAAGTACAATCATGTAGTTGGGATAAGTCCTATATTCAGTTCATTGAATATCATGTGAATTTGGTATGTCAACACATCAATATAATTTTAAGTATATTATAACAAAACTCAGATTTGTCTTAATTTAATGATATTCCCATATCATTAATTGACAACGGACAATTTTGAATAACATAAGTTATTCACGGATTTAAACATGCAAATATAGGACACAATTTATTATTAATGAAAATAAACGTTCCAAGTTCTTAAATTCATTACAAATAATAAATGCTTAACATCCTTTATCCAAATACTAAATAGATCAATGCATGATAACTCTAGTTGATTAATTATGCCTCAAGTGATGATAATCATACTTGTTGACAAGGCATCAATCAACCAACTTTGATCTATCAGAATTTTGAGAATATTTATTTCAAGAATTCAACTAGTGAAGTTCTTGTATGTGTGCATTCAAATAATTTGATATTGCCACATAATACTTCATAAAGTGTATGACATCCTCTACCACCAATTTATGTTAATCAAACTTCCAAACATTTTAAAGTTTAAAGTATTCAATTCTTTAATGTATTATGCAACTATGCTCTTAGTGAGCACAACTAGTTTACATAGCCATTAACAAGGATGAAAATCCTACCATGACTAGTATTGAGTGTCATCTCAATTAAACCAGCAACATTGCATACAAACAATAATATTCTTTTTAAAACTCCATAAACTTTAATATCTATTGTGTAATGTTTGATGCCTTCCAAACTTTCAAGTTTGTAGGCGATGACAATTTGCACAACAATTGACATATTGTTCATCCATAGAATCTAGGAGCAACTCTAGGCTGAGGATGTAATTCTATATCCAAACATATTCTAATATAATATTCATTACACTAGTTATCTAATAACTTTAAATTAGATATCGATGTTGTCAAATCATCTTGCAATCAAGCATGATACAACAATAACATGATGTACATAAAAATCTTTGAGTCAGACTTAGATTTCGTTCATGTTCCATCTTTTCAAAAGATACATATCCATTTAGACTATCTAAATGATATATCATGTTCTATTAGATTCATTTACCGCACATGTTTAATAATAATAAACATTTGTTCCAAGGTTGTATGCTATATTTTCTAAATCTTTCAAGTGAAGTTTCATTCCAATCTAAGAATTAACATTTAACTTATATGGAATGTTACTTCCTATATGTTATACAACATATATGATTTAAGAAATAAACGTAATACTCCCACTAGCTTTCAGGAATACTTAGAGATTATCTTATTTCAATTATAAATCAAAACTTGGATTTAATAATTAAACATAAGTTTTATCTCCTAGATGCATGCGTTAATCCATTCAAGAATTATTGCACTTTGTACACTTCCAAAGATTAGTTGAATTCATAAACTCCTTTCAATTACTTACCGTCCTCACTCAAGTAATCAATCAAGAAAGAGTTTTGAAATTTTATTTTCATTTTTCAAATTAATTAAAATAAGTATGACAATCATAATCTTTATATATATTTAATGTGCTTACGATAGAATATTCAATCACAATTAATTGCTTAAGTGTGATCAATAATTTTGTCATAAGACATGCATTAAATATGTGTTCAATATTGTCCATATGATTTCAGCACAAAGGTTTAAACCACTATTGTTATTTTATCTTTAAAGAAACTCATATTCATTTTCTAGTCTAACTATTAGGATAAATCAAGTTTCTAAAAATCGATTATCTTTTGGACAACATCTTTAACATTCACAGCATGAGTACTTTAGCCAAATCAATATTTGGTAATGCATCATAATGATCATCAGGTTTACCATAATCATGTAACTCATAATCCTTAGCATATTAATCAAATATCTGAGATATCCTTGTAGATCTATGAATGAAAATTCCATCATTTTGAGGTCTATCATTTAGCCTCATTATGATATTTACCAGTGTATTTTAGAAGATTTTGTATTTTGTAATTTTATCTTTACAAGATATAAAAACTCACCTTACCTTTTGTAATTTATAGACCATCTATAAATACTCAGCAAATAGAGCAACAATACAATGTTCTCTTTTTGGGATATTACAAAGTACAATGACAATTCCTGACATTAGTTTGTTAATAAACTACTTCAACAGAAGTTCAACAAATTCAGAATTTCATTTTAAGACTTAATGTGATTCATCACATTCTATAATTTAATGATGTCTTATTAATCTTCTAGATTGGAGTCTTATTAAGTATGTCCAATCCATACTCAATATTCTAACCTTGATAACTTTTGGAAGAAAATAAGTCATAGTTATCTTTAATCGAACAATATAACAAGAGTTTGATTTCCCTAACTGAACATGCCATAAAAATCAGGTATTTTATTAGGATTAATATTGTAAGACAATCTAACAATATTTAAGATAACCATATTCCTTTTGGCTTATCTATTTACCAATTAAGTCATCTTAATGATATAATAGAATTACCAAGCCAATTGTTGGGGTTGATCGATACACTATAAGGTGGTTAAACCTTTTGTACTTTGTGTATATGATATATTGAATGAATATGATTAAGTATGGGAATCTACTTAATCACACTTAGAAGGTTATTATGGTTATGGAAATGGAACAGTTGTGTTTGTTATATGATAGTGAACAATGAAAGCTTATCACTAAACGATTCAATATTATTAAGATAATAATACGAGTGATCTTGATTTATCACTAGGGTTAAAACCTTGAATCTTATGTTTCTATATCTTGTGATATTTGTTCTATGTTCTTGAGAGTTTTTATCAAAACACTTAACAATTTCACACACTCTATTAGACACACATATCACTAGTCTAAGATCTTTCTTTTATAACACAAGAAAGATCTTTACAATATTGTTAAGTCTTATCGAACACTTGCTTTGAGAGTGTCAGTCATTAAGATACAACTTGTATCTATGTTTACAACTTGTTCTGTGAATATAATATTATGACTGATCACATGGGGTAAGATATTATCTACCGTATATTGTTGACTTTAATACACATAATATCTTTTCATACTTATCCGCTCAGCAGTAGAAAGTTAATTACCAGCAGCAACTTTAACACTAGCAGCAGAAACCTTCAGCAGCAGAATGTTTAACGCTAGCAGCAGAATCAAACACTAGCAATAGAAACCAAATGCTCTAGCAGCAGATCATACTTAGAGTATTTCTTTGAGTAGAACCCGATATTAAACTTCTTGAATATTTAATTCCCAACAATCCTCCCCTAAACATGTGAATCCTTTTCAACATGTTTCTGAATTAAATTATGGATTGTGAAGATCTTTCAAACACTTCTGTTCTTCAAGATTGAATATGTTTCTTAGAAACTCATCTGCTTTCTTGTTCTTTGACTTTAACAATATCAATACACATCTTCAGGCTTCAAACATTGACCTAAAAGATGGTGCAATTTCTTTGGATGGAGGAATTATAAGAGGCAATGATGCTGTGTATCTTGGATGCTTGTTTCAACAAGTGAAACATTCTATCAACATGCCTTTGCAAGTGATGAACAAACGTGGTGAATTAAAATTGAAACTTTTCTTCGTTTGACCTAGATAGAACTTTCTCCTTTGGAATGCTTCAACCCTTCTGAATATATATAATACTCCAGAATAAGCTCTATTCTTGTCATTTTCAACCTCCATGTTATCATCTTGTATGCTCTTGTCTTTTCCTCCCTTTCATTGGTTAATCTTCCTTCTTTGGGATTTATTTCTTCTCCTGAGATATTACCTCCCCTGAGATGAAAATAACATTTTATCCTCCCCTATTTGGAAGATCTCTCACTATGTACCAAAATATTTATCTCTATCATCTGAGCTATCCATTAGAACATGTTATCAGACAATGTTGTACATGAAGCCATCAATTCCTTAAGAGTTTAATTTACTGCCCTCATCACTTCTAGGTGTGTTAACTCCTATGAGAGGTATTTCATGGGGCATTTGACTCACGGTCCATCAATGTAATGGTTTTTGTGAGTCTCTTTGAAAATCCTTTTAAGAAACTTTTGCCTTAGCAGTATGTACTTGATTTTATTATGAAAAACCATACAGCTGTCAACCATTTTGAAGGGATTAAGTGTATAACAGACACTTAATCAAAATTTTGGTTTAAAGCAACCTCTGGTTGTGTGAGAACCAATGTTTTTCAGTTATAAATAACTGTCTGTGTAAAGATAAACCTATTCAAAAGGCTTTCTTGACAGGGTTTCCAGCTCATAGTAATTGTTGCCTCTAACACAAGTGTTAGATTCACTTTTACTAGCTGTTCTTTCTATCAGATGTCCTTAGACTTACTCATTATACTTAAAAGTATAAAATGATAGAAAGTGAGTTGTATCAGTTACTATCTGATCAACTAAGTCATCAATTCAATGTGAAACATCAAAATCATGCTTTAAGAAATAAGTTTTAAGGAGGTTTGAAATTCCCAAACTCTTTCTATCATAAACTTATTATGTCAGCAACTAGTATTATCATTCTGCTGCTTCCATTTCACTTGAAACATCCTTTGTGTTCACATGTTCATACCTGAAATTGTTAGTCTAAAACCAAAAGAACAATGTACAAAGTACTTGTCTTGTATTAGAATAATCATAGGACTAACTGTATGAATAACACAATTTAAATTTGTACTAGCAGTACAAACATTTGTAATAGCAGTAGAATGCTCTGTCTCAGCAGCACTATCATCAGCAGAAATATTTTGTTGTTCCTTTGTTCCATCTTCCTTGAGTTCACTTTCAACATCTTCTTTAGCTTTACCAGAAGAAGATTCATCATTTGTTGAAGTTGAAACCACACTGGTACTTATTGGCATCCATATATAATCTTGATTTGTCTCCTTGTCTAACCCTGCCTCTTTTGTTGTTTGTGAACCTGAAAAATCATTAGTTTCTGTAACAACAGGCACATAATTCATTGATTTGGTTAGAGTTTCAAGATCAAATAGCCATTTTGGTCCTTGACCTTCTATATTGGATTTATCTTCCAAAACTCCACATGTAGATTTTCCTATACAATCCTAGTTCTTGTGTTGTATACTCTAAATGCTTTGCTATTAAGAGAATATCCAACAAAGAAACCTTCATCTGCTTTACCATCGAATTTTCCTAAATGGTCTAAGGTATTGAGAATTGTCACATGACATCCAAAAGGTCTAAGAAATCCTATTGCAGGAGTTCTACCTCTAAAAAGTTCATATGATGTCTTATTGTGAGGCTGAACAACTAAAACTCTATTCTGAACATAGCATGCAGTGTTGACTGCTTCAGCCCAAAAAGTTATAGGTAGCTTAGAATCAGCTAACATAGTTCTAGCAGCTTCTATTAGTGTTCTATTTTTCCTTTCAGCAACTCCATTCTGTTGTGGAGTTCTAGCAACACTAAATTCTCTCCTAATACCTTTTTCTTTGCAGAATTCATCCATAACTCTATATTTGAACTCTATCCCATTATTACATCTAATGACTTTTACTCTTTTATCTACTAGGTTTTCTATCTCAGTAATGAAAGCCTTAAGGATGCTAGGTGTCTCATCCTTAGTAGCTAAAAAGAAAACCCATGTAAATCTACTATAGTCATCAGTAATAACAAGACAATATCTCTTATGTTGCATACTTCTAACATTTGTAGGACCAAACAAGTCCATATGAAGCATAAACAATGATTGATTAATAGAGTTAAATAGCTTGGGCTTACAAGTGGCTTTGTGTTGTTTGCCTTTAAGACAAGCAATGCATGTTTGATCATTTTCAAATCGTTTTTGAGGTAAACCTCTTACCAAACCATTCTTAACAATCTAATTTATGGTTTTGAAGTTAATATGACCAAGCCTCCTATGCCATTTCATTGATTCATCCAATGTGGCCTTTGCAACAAGACAAGTTAAATCCTTTTTAGGAACAATGTTCTTCATGTCTACACTGTACATATTGCCCTTTCTAGGAATTTTAAGAAGCACTTGACTTTCATCAGGCATCTTAAAATCAGGAGAAAGTACAAGACATTCAGTGTCACAGAAAAGAACTTTGTTCTTTTTGTCACACATTTGTGAGACACTAAAAAGATTATAATTTAGCTCTTGTACATAGTACACATCTTCAAAATCTAAATTTCCAGTTTTAATGGTAACTTTACCGGAAATTTTACCACCAACACCTCCTCCAAAGGTAACATAGCCTCCATCTATTGATTGAAAATTTGAGAGATAAGACTTGTTGCCTGTCATGTGCCTTGAACATCCACTATCTGAGTATCCTTGATCCTCTTGTTGATCAATTGAATGTTCCTGCACATAAATGAGAAGTATTAGTTTCTTTTGGGGACCCAAGCCATTACTGACTTGGATCTGCCTCTTGCATCAATGAAATTTAATCTCTTAAGTACAGTTGATGCAACATTGGATTTAAGAATCCAACATGCTGAGGCCTTAACAGCATTTGCCCTGTTTTCCCTAGTAGCAGAATGAATTACATGCTTAGCAGCAGAAACTGCTGGCTTTGTAATTGTTCCCTTAATTTTCCAAACTTGTTTTTGGACCACTACTTTTGTTTGAATGGGCCTTTGAACAGTCTTTGATGCATTTGTATAAAAAGATTTTGCATTTTTAACTGTTGGTCTTGGGTTAACAGTCATGAATGGTCTAGCAGCAGAAACTGCTTTGACAACTGCTCTAGGTTTAGTTCTCTTAGACTTAGAGTGAAAGTGAGGTTGAGGAGTTTGCCTTTTGAAGTTCACCCTATTGTTTTCATACCCAGATACCCATTTGTTACAGAAAGCTGCAAGATGATCAAAACTACCACATATGTAACATGCTTTATTATAAAAGGAAAAGTCATCACCTAATTGGTTAGACTTGAGGCCATTCCAATTTCTTTGGTTACCTCTGGGCTTGCTAATGGATCTATATTGTTCACAATATTTAACTGGTTGCCTAACATGTTTAATGTTTGAACTAGGCTTAACAGTATACTTTTTGATCACTTTAGGAACCCTTTTCCTGCTTTCTTAACTACTTCAGGTTTAGACATAACCTGTTCTTCTTCATCACTATCAGTTGTACAATCCTCAAAAACTATAGCATCTCCTTTCTTAACAAAGGACACCTTGTCCTGAAGAAGTGAAGTTTTATTTAAACTCTCACTTACTTTTTCTATCTTAGGCCCTCAGTAGACTTAGAACCATATTCCATAGTTGGTTCTTGAAACTCAGCAAAACCTGTTTGTGCTAGGTCAATACCTAGAGGTGAAGGAACACCTCTGTATGGTGGAGGAACATATTTGTATCCTAAACCAGACTTAGCTTTATTGATTACTTGAGCTTCCCAAATCTTATTAATTCCCTCTGAGGCATAAGCTAAAGCATCTACTGTTATCTTAACATTTTCACTGTTATTTGGGGCTTTAGCTAATGATGCTCTTTCTGAACAAATTATTTCAGCTTGAAAATCTATTTTTCTTTGGAGAGGATTCATATCATCAGTAAACTTAGACTCATTTTCTTGAAAATGTACAAGTTGTTTTTCAACAACAGATACACCTCTTTTATGATTACCTAAGTTGGCTAAAGCATCACATAACAGTTCTAGTTGATCATCAAATCTCTTTTTAAGATCTTCATAAGCTTTAAGAGCAGAGCATGATTCAGTACATTTAATTATGGAATTTACCTCTGAATCAGAAAAGGCCATTAGAGCAGTCTCAGTGGCCACCAGTGCAGCATTTGTTGGTGCTTCCACTTCATCAGCCATGAAGCTCCAATCATAGTTGATACCATCTATGGCTAGCATAGCCCTTGGTTCTTCAACTGTGATTTCCTTCTTCTTCTCTTGCCTATACCATGTGCTTCTATTGTCCTGCTTCCTTGGGTTTCTACATTCTTTTGCAAAGTGTCCTAACCTGTGACAGTTGAAACACTCTACTTTCTTCTTATCAAACCCAGCAGTTTCATTACCATCAATGGTAATCTGCTTACCAGTTCTCTGCCAAAACTTCTTAGCCCTCATGCTAAGTAAAGCAACCTGCCATTTGATGTCCATCTCTTCCAAATCATTATCATCCAACTGATCAAGATCTTCATGAGTTAGAGGAGAACCACTAGTTTGACTAGACATGAATACATAGAATGCCGGATCTCCAAGTCCTGCAACATTCTTTTGTGAACTAGTAGAAGGACCACCATAGATAGCAGTAGAAACACCTACTTCTTCATCTACCTCATCTGACTTACTAATACTAGGAGATGACAAGAGTGCCAAATTCCCAGAACTAGTACTATAGATTCCAGACTTCTTTAGACTTTGTTCAACAATTTTGAAGTTATTGAACAAATCATTGAGTTTCATGACTTAAATATCTGGTTTATTCATCCAGACAACCACATGAGTATGGAACTCATCAGGTAGACTTCTCAAAAAACTTCATGTTGAGATCTTCATTGGCTATCTCAACACCCAACACAGCTAACTGACTGAAAAACTTATGCAATCTTCAGAACAGCTTATCAAGTGATTAATTGATATTTGAACTAAAGTTTTCAAATTGTTGTTTTAGCAATGTCTTCTGTGTTTTCTTGGTAGTTTTATTACCACCAAACTATGCACAAATCTCTTCAAAAAGAGTTTTTGCATCTGGATACTTGCTAAAAGATAGCATTTGTTCACCAGGAATGGTCTTAAGCAACAAGTTTCTTGCCTTTTGATCATTTCTCTTCTGCATATTTTCATCATTGTTAGATGGTCCAGTATTCCTTCTCCTTTCAGTTTTGCCTTCAAGAATAATATCTGTATAACCTAGTGTAAATGAATCACCATACAGAATGATATCCCAAAGAGCATAATCTTGAACCATGAAATATTGCTCAATTCTCAACCTCCATAACTCAAACTCATTCTGTTTGATCATGGGCAACTTTGCAGCAACATTTGTAGCAGTATCTTGTGCATCCATTTCTATTTCTTCTTCTTCTAAATCAATAATATCAGCCTTGCTCTGATACCACTTGTTGGGGTTGATCGATACACTATAAGGTGGTTAAACCTTTTGTACTTTGTGTATATGATATATTGAATGAATATGATTAAGTATGCAGAATCTACTTAATAACACTTAGAAGGTTATTATGGTTATGGAAATGGAACAATTTTGTTTGTTATATGATAATGAACAATGAAAGCTTATTACCAAACGATTCAATATTATTAAGATAATAATACGAGTGATCTTGAGTTATCACTAGGGTTACAACCTTGAATCTTATGTTTCTATATCTTGTGATATTTGTTCTATGTTCTTGAGAGTTTTTATCAAAACACTTAAAAATTTAACACACTCTATTAGACACACATATCACTAGTCTAAGATCTTTCTTTTATAACACAAGAAAGATCTTTACAATATTGTTAAATCTTATCGAACGCTTGCTTTGAGAGTGTCAGTCATTAAGATACAACTTGTATCTATGTATACAACTTGTTCTGTGAATATAACATTATGACTGATCACATGGGGTAAGATATTATCTACCGTATATTGTTGACTTTAATACACATAATATCTTTTCATACTTATCCACTCAGCAGCAGAAAGTTAATTACCAGCAGCAACTTTAACACTAGTAGCAGAAACCTTCAGCAGCAGAATGTTTAACGCTAGTAGCAAAATCAAACACTAGCAGCAGAAACCAAATGCTCTAGCAGCAGATCATACTTAGAGTATTTCTTTGAGTAGAACCCGATATTAAACTTCTTGAATATTTAATTCCCAACACCAATTGCATGCTTTACAACCCAAGTACTTTTTGACCAAGTCACTTAATTTCCATGTCTCATCAAGACAACATAAACAGCTATAATCCCACTATACGTTATAATTCATTTTTCAATGACTTCATATATATGTCTTAATAAAAGACATAACAAGTTAACGTCTTACTTTATATTATAAGTCTTGTAATAATTAAAAGACTTCATGTTTGCGATTTTACAAAGAAATCATAAACATGTATAACTAAAGTAATCATGAACACCACTTCTTGGTTTCATTAGTAATTTCAAGTTAATTTATTCCTTCACAATAATGTAGGACTACATTATTTCTTTATTCATTTATGTCATTCCAATAACACATAAATATTCAGATTGAAGTAGCATTAGATTACTTAATTCATTTATGTCATTCCAAGAATTCATAAATATTCAGATTGAAGTAGTCTTGTTATCATATTAACACATGTTCTAATAGGTGTCTAATTTAGAAACTGCAAATTATCCATGTACGGTCTCAGGTAATCATGGAGATTTACCATATTGTTGCAATCTAGCTAAGCTCTCACATAACATAAATTGCAACACCAAGTGTTTCTTGAATTAGATGTGTATAAGCCATATTAGAACGTTAGTCTCTTACCTTGCAGTCAAGAGAACATTTAAATCATATCTTTATGAGTTGTTTCTTGCACACAATTAAAGATTTCTCCCACTTGTGCATGGAACAACCTCATATAGCAGATAAACAACACGACACACGTTTGCTTATGTGATCAATATGATTGTGTCATAGATATTAGCATAACAAGTAGATGTTGGACAACAATGTCTAGTAAGGAAACGTACAAGGCTATCCTTAAAAGTATGAGCGTCTACATTCGGAAAGTGATTATCTTGAGATATTCTAGAGATAATGTAGATTACTACCAAGATAACAAAGCCTGTAGCTCCCACTGAATTACAGATCATTACAATAATTCCTTATTCAGTAATACACACAATGCTCCCACTGGATTTGACAACATAATAAGTGTTTCATAACCAGTGAAACCAAATAGTGTACTATCTACTTCCCTACATCTTTAAGACACCCATACGTAACAGTTACTTAGGTATTAAAAGAGTGTATTCTACTATGTAAATAATGGACTATCCATCAATGCCATTAACTTGAAAAATTGGGCATGCAATTTCTTCCTTAATAGTTCTACCATTCTAACAATTGTATGTAGTACCTTTAAATGGTCAAAACAAAACAACTAGATACAATATACTAGTTTGCCTTTTACCAATTTCTCAGTAATTAGTCTAGCTTCTAATTTTAATAACTCATAAAATGTGCAATACTCTTAACTATTAAAATTTGCTATGAGTTATATATTAGATTTTAGACAAATATTATGTTCTTATTATTACCTTTCTCAATCATGAAAAGGAATAGGATTAAGTCTCACGCTTCTCTCATGGAAAGGAGACTACGTTTATCCTTTTAATAAAGTTGACTCTAGCCAAAAACCACTACGGGTGTAGATCAATTTACCAAAGCCCAAACTACGTTTACGGTTTAACGTTGCATTAATACATTTAAACGAATGAACAAAATTCAATTTTAGTATTTTCGATAATTAAATCTCTAAGAAAATTAAATACCCATTGGTTAATATTCATATAAACCATAGAATTTTCTTAAAGCTAGGATCCAAATTAACATAGTTTCGTTACATCAGTTGATCTGCTAGTAATGAAAGTATAAAATAAGGTAATCTGTCGAACAATAATTGGCAAACAATTTCTTTGCCAAACAATATTGCAATGTAAGCATGTTTTATCCCCATCGTATGCCTTGAGTCTAAGCTCTCACTTAGAACTCAATTAAGTCGTCTAATTTAAAGAACTGCAAATTAACATAGTTCCATTACATCAGTTGATCTGCTAGTAATGAAAGTATGAAATTACCTTTCTATTGCAATCTAGTCCAAGCTCTCACATGACGTAAATCACAACTTCAAGTGTTCTTTTAATTAGATGGCATTAACTTAATTTTAAGGGTACTAGTTTTGATTTGTATATCAAAATATGTATGAAGAAGCATGCATACAACTTCATAACGTAGGTTTTAATAAAAAAAAACCTTTTATCAACCAATTCACTAAGATTAAATTAACAAAGTTTTGATTCAGATATTGGGTTCACGAATCAAAGAATTACCTACAATTATCGTCCACTATATCGTACTTTTGCATATGTCATAAGAATTAGTGTTTCGGATAATCACCACAAAGTGGCGCATGGAATTAAAGCTAATTCACTCTTAAAATGATTTTGTATTAAAAAATAGTCGTACTTGGTAGCTCCAATTTGACGCACAGAGGAGCAGAGAAACTAAGGTCAGCTTAAAAAGCCAATTAAAAACCTGTATCTTTCGGTTTGACAATTTAATGTCAATCCTCCTTATACCCCTCTTATAGTTTGTCACAATTGGGTGAGACGTTCTTACTATTGGTACAAAAACATCACTCAATTAAACTTTTGAAAATTTAACTTTTAAAAACAAATCAAATTTCACCATTATTTAGTCAATATTAATTTTCTATTCAAAATTACTTTTTTTTTTTTTTTTTTTTTAACATGTAGAACAAAAAATAAACAAAACAAGTAATAATAAAAAAAATAAAAAAATAAAACAACTAAATAAACACACATAACATAACAATTAATATGCGTAGACATGTAGCCACATGCAAACTTTATTCGATAAAACCTATTAATAATCAATTCTAGGTTTATAATGCACATATTTAACTAAGACACTCACTTACAAAAGGAAGTGAACCACATGCATTGACGAATTAATTGCGTAAGCCATAATTAATTATATACCACATAGCACGTAATTGATTCATTAATTATATTGAGCTCTTCCCTAATTCAAGAATTATCAATAAATAAACATGTGAAAAACTTAACAATTAATTCATATAGACAATTTAAACAATTTAAATTATATCGACAATAAATCCATGCCAAACATGCAAGTTTTTATGGATTCTACATAACAATTATTACAAGTTGTCACAATATCGCATACAATTAACACATAATATGTTAATCCTAGGGTTTCTAATCAAATTAATTACAAAACCAAACCCTAAAAAATATTAAAAGCAATTGGCCCTTAATAAAAAATTAGGGTTCGATTTTACTAAACCCTAAAAATCGACTAACATGTAAATCCTAATCAAAGATTCAATTTTTATGTGTTTTGGTAATTAATTACACATTATACAAGGCTCGTGATGCCACTGTTGGAATTATATAACATGACTACTTCATAAATATAAACAATAAACATCAAGTAAACATATATGCGAAAGCGTATAGGATCATATAATATGTAAATTAATTAACCAAATTAAAAGTATGCGTACCTTTTTTATTCTAGCCAAACAAGAATCAATTCTTCAATAATCAACAAGATGAATCCTAATTAGGGTTTATATGGATTATATGAATTACCCCTTACCGTTTTGTAATTCAATCCAAGATACAATCAATAGTGTGATTGTACCACGTTCTTGTGCACACGTACTATAACGAATTAAAGTTATGCTAGTAAACTAACACAAATAAAAACCAAACACTTTGTTTTGATCAAAAAAATCGATCAAATCCCTAAGAGGGTGTTTGTTTCGATCGACCTAAAAGAAAGAAAACAAGAAAACAATTTTAGGGATAATTGTGTGTATAAGAGATGTAAAACCAATGACCCTTGATTTGTTTATATATTGTAAGTAACTTGGAGGACAAGTTGGTGTAGGATTGGGCAAGCCCAATCCCTCACTGATCGGCCAAGCATCCCAAAGAGGGATCCGGAACCTTCTCGACTTTTCAATTATTTACTCTATAATTCTTTCCTTTTATTAGTTAACGGTCGTTAGTCATTATCCGTTAAATACTAACGGTCGTTACATATTTGTGTAATATATAATTAAATATAAAATTTTATATATAATTATTATTCTTTAATTCTCATACATAAAGTGTGCAATCCCGTGATCTCGAGTTCGATCCTAACATACGACTACTAAATTATGTCCACAAAACTAACACCTTACCCATCCCATTACACCAACCTTAGTCTTGTAGTAGTGAGGGTGGTTTGATATTTTGTTTTTTGATTTTTTTTTCCTTCATGATGTAAAATCACATAGTAGTAGCTTCAGATGTGAAAAGTTTTAAAGATTGTGAGCACAGTCGAGGGAAGAAAGAAAGTGCACGCATTCTGTTACGAAACAAATGAATAAAGACTTAGTCACTTAGATTTAATATGATGGATATTTGATGTTACGTGCTTACGAGTTGACGATTGATCGTAAATAGATTGACTTTTTGATTAAAACCTACGTGGAATGTACATTAGATACTTCTGAAGCGCCGGAAAACTTAAAATAAAACCAAGAAACACACTATCATCGGATTATAGATAATATGTTTAGAGAGATGAAGTGTAAGTGAGAGAGAAGTTACCTAAAATGTGGATGTGATGTTACTCATTCTGTCAATAAATGTTCATGTTTTTATTTTGGGATGTGAAATATATGTCCACTTTATTTTTCAAACAATCAAAGTGAAGTTTAGTAGGTAGAGATGATATTTAATTGACGGGTAGTGTAGTTAGTGAGATTTCCTCAAAACTTTGTGCAATTTGAAAGTGAACATTTATTTTGGATGGAGGGAGTAGTATTTATAGGCAAACCCTAAGAGAATGTTCTAGGTTGTGTCACATATCTCAGTCGGATTGAGTAAAGGGGAGCATGTTCTTGTTAGCCTATAGGAAGTCTCAGAGCATAGGATGTGTTGTCCTTCTTGGCTAAGAGTAGACATGTCCATAATTGTCATCTGTCGCGAGAATATTGAAAATCTGTCATCTTGATTGGGCCTACGTAATATTTTATATTTGTATTTTGGTGACTTGGAGACTATAGTTCCTTAGAGGCTCAAGCTCCTCGGAAGCTAAGGATTCTTGAGATACGTTTCGTGTGTATTGATGAGTTTATTTACGGTAACCTAATAGGCCTTACACCAATGATCATTTTGAGCATTGTTATGAGATATAAGAGGTTAGGCTCCGATTGTGGTTGGGTACACCATCAACGATGGTTTATAAGAAATAAGTATAGGGCTATTTATGCATCATCCACATGTCATACGAGGTCTATTAATGTACGTATATCATGCAATATCTGGTAAGGGTAAGGTGAGAGTACTTGTGTGCATCTGTAGATTAATGTGTCCAGACACCCCTTACCTCTTTACCTAACCTCAATTTGTAATGTTACGACGGTGCTAAGAATGAGTTAAACTTTATGACAGTTTCGTATTAAGACCACTCTCAATCGTGACGTGTTGGTTTGTGTGTCAGTTGTGCCACCTTAACGTCGTGCCACCTCAACGTAATATCACTATTTTCAAAACCGACACACAAACTGACACACCCCTGCCAATAGTGGTATGTTTCTTTCTGTGTCACTAGACAAATATACCCCACAAAACACACTCACACAAAAAACATATGGGCCCCGCACAACCTCGTCCCTTTCTCGTCACCAAATCGAAGAACCTCAAACCGACGCACCACTGACGAGGTGTTGCCATCGGCGTAGGTTAACTGATCTCATCGATTGACAAACCGACATGCCCGTTGGCACTTGTCTAAGTATTACACAATGAAGATAAATATAGACCTTGTATATTTTTTATTGTCTAATGTTAACAAGTAAACTCCATAAAGTCATTGATTCGGTCCATTCGGGTACTATCGAGGTGAATCGATTAGTGTTGTCTACAAAGCACCAAAAGTAATGTAATTCACGATTATACATTAATATAATATTTTATAGCTAGCCAAAGTGTTTGGTATGTTGCAAGTTGAGTATTTAAATAAACTCAAATGCTATACCAATTACCAAATACATTCCCTAAATAGGTAAAGTACGAAGTGTTTGGCGAATAATTCCATTTTTTTGTGTTAGTTGGAACTTGGGATGATTGTTTTTTATTAAATCAAAAGAATTGGCAGGCCACTTTGTACAAACCTAAGTTGTTTTACTCTTTTTAAGAAAAAGCAAAACAATTCAAATAGTATATACTCCATAAAGGTGCAAGTTGAGTTGTTATTCTGTTTGATTTAGCGTATTAGTAATAAACTTGTCTTTGCTCAAAAAAAAAAAAAAAAAAAAAAAAAACTCGTTTACCTGTCTAGAATTTTGTGTAATGAAATCAACATTTGGGGCCTTAACGAGTAGTTTGGTATATCTTTTAAAATATGCAATCTTGCTTTAAGTACGCCAAAATGCACGCTCTATGACATTTCTCATTGATGAGTGCATAAAGTTGAACATTTCTTTTATTTCCTCTTACTCCTCCAACACGCTGCTAATCAGAACGCTGATACCGCTCACCACAATATGGAGCTAAAAATCCTTTTAGATTGGGATACCTACTATCGAAACATAGAAATAATCTACACCGATAAATTTGACAAATGATTTAACAAGATAACGTATGATACAAAACAACACTTTAACGTATAAGAAATCATACCGCCACTAGGTATTGAAAATTTGTTTTCTGATATAACTATAGCATCATAGAATACGCGTGAGTCATTAGCCGTTCTCTCCTAGCCAGTGTAGACAAATGTGAACAACAAATCATGAGAACATACAACCATGACATTTTGAGTAACAAGTACCGCTTTTCTACCTCTAAATGACTTTTGTTTTGTAGCAGGTGCCCAGGCTGCTACATGTGTACCATCAATAGCACTAATACAGTTCTACAAGTAAAAGAACGAATTGTTTAAGTATGAAACAAAAGAAACATGAATATTTAAAGAGTTCTTATAATTAACTTGAAGAATGGATACCATCTCGAATCTGCTTGAATTTCAGGTTAAACTTCTCCCCTGTAAACTGGCTTAACACTCTAAATACAAAGGCCTTTAATGCCCTCAACACCATCTTAAACCAAGAATGAACGGTCCCAATAGAATGTTGAAATCGATAAGATACCATTCTTTTTCTCGTGCCATGACAGAGAATACGCAAACTCATCGCCAAACCTTCTTCTACACTAACATCCATAGAATGTTGCAATAAACTTAACATCTTTAGTTTATCACACAAATTTAAAAACACATGTAGCTTTATCCTAAATGACTCGCAACATTGTATCGGATCTCCACATATTATTTCTCGTATGTATTCTTTTCCACTGAGCAAGGATGTTCTGCACATAGTTCGGTCAATGAAAGCCTTTGTTTACTCTTTTAATATCATCAACATGATATCATATCATCATCATCATCATCATCATCATCATCATCATCACCATCATCTCCATTTGAGCTTGAGCTGCTTGAAATAGACATTATACATGATTTTCTGCAAAATAAATTGAAGTAGACACATAGAATGAAAAATAAAGGGTAAATAATCTGAAATAGACAAATAAACTCAAAATAGACAAACAAAATGAAAACAGAATGACAAATACAACCATCAGATTTTATACATTAAAGGAAGCTGAAGTTCCAAACAAACTAAAGTAGACATACGACCTTTAGGATTCATACATTAAAGGAAAAAATAAAACTGAAGTAGTCAAATAGATAGACAACTAGAACTAAGTAGACATCAACCATTAGGTTTCATAAATCATGTTTGTAACCAACTATAAATAAACTACTCATTTAAACTGTCAAGCCAATCGCTCCTCCTTTCTTCATCATTAGTAAAAATATTTTTCTCCAGTTAGCATCACAGAAACGGTCTAGTGCCTTGAGGTAACAAGTCTTGCTAACTCCAGGTGTAGCTTTCAGAACACTCATGCATGAATCAATGGATAATTCATCTGTCAGAATACTTGTTGATTCACTAGAGTGTGCCTTATATCTTTGGGCTTTTGGCGAAGTAAATTTCCTTCTTAACAACCATTGATTCCGACCACACATCTACAAGGGCATCAAATTTCTCATTTCCAAAAATATTTTTCTTTCTTCTCATTCCTGGTAGAGCTTCCATTTCTCCCTTAGACTTATGCTTTTTACTACCACCTAACCCACCCTCACCAACCTCATCTCCACGAAACTCTACCTCAAGTTTGTGTACTTCATCCGAAGTTTAGGAAGCTGAAGTTGAAAGATTGTGAAAAGTACCAGAAGCCCCTGAAATACTAAAGACTAAAGTCAATAATGGATACAACTTGCAACCCTTTCTCTTAAATGTTTTGAAAATTTTGTCTCGCAGCAATATCACAAATTAATAAGATGTGAATCAATATATTGAGTTCAAGTCTACAAAGTTTCATAATTCCTAAAAAAAGATATGTACCATAAAATACTCGTCCCATAATTCACCATTAGCATAAACAACACCAGATGTTGCATCGCATGTAACACCAGTCCTAGTAATTAGTTCAGTGAATTTAGTATATGCTGCTTTTTGTCGATGGTATTTTCCCTTCACCTTTTCTGGACCATATCTTACTACAAACTTCAAGAATATTTTTTCACTCATATATGTCTAATCACTTACTTTGAACACGGGTGAATTATTGGGATCTCTCTTAACCCTCTCCAATAAGATATCTAAAAGATACTTCTCACGCTCTTTTGGCCACTCCATAGCATCCCCATGATCCACATTGTTTCCACCTGATTGTGCAATAATCGGCACTACCAGGCTTTGATGGTGATCGAAGAGTATGTTGATGAAGGATGAGTCGCCAAGCTGTAAGTAACCTGTGTCAACACAAATGGAAACACTACGTTAAGTGAAGCACAGGGGTTGGACCCTGCGAATCACCTCCGGCGTGAGAGTAAGTAGGTTTATATGATTGTAAGTATAAATTATGAAGGTTTCACTGAAGTCATTGATTTTCTTAATGCTGCACATATTAGGTATGCATTAACAGTGAATCCTACTATATATGTTTCCAACATCAAAGAGTGTTGGGCTACTGCAAAGGTCAAAACTATTGATGAGGAAGTACAGATACATGCCCTTGTGGATGGGCAGGAGATTATTGTTACTGAAGCTTCTATTAGAGATGTTCTTCATCTTGATGATACTGAAGGTATTAGTAATCTTCCAAATTCAACAATTTTTGAAAACCTTGCATTGATGGGGTATGAAAGCCAAAGTACTTCTTTAAAGTTTTCAAAAGGGGCTTTCTCTCCACAGTGGAAATTCTTAATTCACACTATCTTACAGTGTCTTAGTCCAAAGACTACTGGTTGGAATGAGTTTAGTAGCAATATGGCTTCTGCTATTATCTGCTTGGCTCAAAATCAAAGGAATCAAAGATTTAATTTTTCAAAATTGATTTTTAATAGTGTAGTTAAGGGCTTGGATAGTTCATCAAATAAATCTTACTTATATCCAAGGTTTTTACAACTTCTTATGGACAAACAATTTGTTGATAAAAAGGTTCATAAAAAGGTTTATACTGCTCTCTTTCATACTAAAAAGATTTTTGCCAATATGAAGAGAGTGGGCAAGGATTTTTCAGGCAGATTTACACCATTGTTTCAAGCAATGTCGGAACTCAGTCAAAATCGGGGTGAAAGCTCAGCAATCCCAGCTGATGTTTATCGCACACCCACTTTTTTGACATCCCCACCAACACAAAAGACCTATACCCGTAGGATCACTCAAAAGGGCACTCAACTACCTCTGGCTGTGCATAAGGAGAGGGGCCACATATTAGAAAGGGCTATCACTACTGCTACTAGCTTAGAAGCAGAGCAGGATAGTGATAACATAAGTAAGACCCAATCTAAGGAAACTTCTAATGAAGAAAGTTCCTCTGAAACTCATTCAGGTGAAGGTCCCAGCCAAATGGATAATATGGGGGGTGTAGATGCTCAGACTAGGTCTGAGGCTATGCCTAACTCACCCAATGATGCACCACTCGGGAGAGGTAACACACTCCGAAGTGTTGAGGGTAGTATGCAACTTATTAATGAATTGATGGCTACCTGTACAAAATTGTCAAGAGATGTTCTTGATCTCAAGAAGGAACTTAAGCAGCTCAAAATCTCTCAGGGTACTGAAATCAAAAGGTTGAAGCAAAGGATTAGGTATCTTGAAGGACAACAGAGGTCAAGAACACACAAAAAAAAAGGTTGTACAAGGTTGGAACTACTTCCTGGGTTGATTCTTCTGAAGAAGCAAAGAGTTTGGAAGAGGATGTTTCCAAACAAGGGAGGAATACAAGTAAAGCTTCAGGTGAGGAAACTTTGGTAGATATGGATATTGGGGTAGATGTGGAAACTGCTGGGGATGATGATGATGATGTGAATGAGTTTGTTTTGCTGACCAACAAGGTAATGTTGCTGATGATGGTATTGAAAAGATGGTTGAAGCTGTTAAAGTGTTATTTGATGCTGATACTACACTTAATACTGCCAATGAAGAAGTTAATATTGCTAGTGTTGAAGTTAATGTGGCTAGTGAAAATGTTGAAGTTAATATGGCTAGTACAGAAGTTAATGTGGCTAGTGAAAAGGTTAGTGCTGCTGCGACTGAAGTTAGTACTACTGATGATGATGAAACTATTGCTCAAGTATTAACAAAGTTGAAGAGTACAAGACCTAAAGCAAAAGGAGTTGTGATTAAGGAACCAGTATCAGTATCAAAAACACCAGAAACACCTATTTCACCATCTGACAAAGGCAAAGGGTTGTTGATTGAAGAACCTAAGAAGAAATTCAAGTTTCAATCACCCAGTCAACAACAACAACAAATGATGACAGATGAAGAAGTTGCAAGACAAGTGCAAGCTGATCTTGATGCTGAAGAGGAAGAGGCAAGAAGAAAGCAAGCAGAAAAAGCAGAACAAGCAAGTCTTGAACTTATAAATTCATGGGATGATATTCAAGCTAAGTGTGAAACAGATCACATGGTAGCTCAGAGAATGTGGGATGATGAACAAGAAGAGTTGTCTTTGGAAGAAAAATCAAAGCTCTTTATGGAATTCATGAGACAAAAAAAGAAGTTCTTTGCACAGAAGAGAGCTGAAGAAAAGAGGAACATACCACCAACTCTGGCACAGCAAAGGAACATTATGCAGACCTATTTGAGAAATATGGGTGGATGGAAACAAACTCAGTTCAAGGGAATTATCTATGATAGAATAAAAAAGGAGTTTGATATACTTTTCAGAAGGGTTAATACTTTTATTGCTATGAATGATGAAGAGTTGGAGAGCATGAGGTCTAAGAGATCTAGAGAAAAGCTAGAATCTAAAAGCAGTAAGAAGCAGAAGGTAGATGAGTAACCAGAGCAAAAACAAGAGCAGACAGAGCAGTCTCAAGAGGGTAATAAAAAGGAAGCAGATAATCTACAACAAATGACTGAAATTGTAGACAATGATGATGATGAATTTGTTGATGCTGTACCTTTGCAGACTAAAGGCCCTATCATTGATTGAAAGACTGGATATAATGGTAAAACTCCTTGGTGGGAGATAATAAGAGTTGGAGGACAGTCTAAAAGGTTTGTAACATTTCATCAGATGCTCAAAATTTTTGATAGAGATGATTTGGAGACCTTATGGGCATTAGTCAAGGCAAAATATGGAGATACAAGTCCAGAAAATATTTTGGATGTAGTTCTTTGGGGAGACTTGAAGATTATGTTTGAAGTATTTCATGAAGATAGAGTTTGGAGAGATCAATACAAAAGTAAAGTTATCCTCAGGAAACTTTTTTAAACATGTGGAGTTCATGTTGTACAGATGAGAGGAGCTGAAATGTACATGCTAGTAGAAAAAGACTATCCACTGGCAAAAAGTACACTTGATATGATGCTAAGTGGAACTGTTAAACTTCAAATTGATCATTGGAGTAAAATGGTAGTTAAGCTTCCTAGGAAACTGGAAAAACAACTTGGAGCTGATTACAAGAGAAAGATAAAGTAAGTGTTTGGAAACATCCTCCTGGTGAAGGTTTAAGCTTAGATTAAAACTTGATGATTTTGGAAGAAAATATCAAGTTTAGGGGAGGATTGTTGGGTTTTATATGTTAATGCTGCTTACATTGTTAAGACTGCTCAAGGATTGTTAAGACTGCTTTTGAGGAATCAAGGAAATACTCTAAGTATTTTAATGCTGCTACTTATGGAGTTAATGCTGCTTATGGAAAGTTAATGTTGCTACAAGATTAATACTGCTAGAACACTGAGTTAGTATTGCTAATATGTTATTAGTGTTGCTAGAGTATTAGAGTCGGTTATTATGTATAGTATGTTTAGATAAATATAGAAAAGATTCTATAAAGATTTATCTTGTGTAGAAAGTTTTATAAGCTGACTAGGACTCCTTAGTCTATAAAAGGAGGACCTAGGGCATAGGTGAGAATATAGTTTTTATGATTTACTTCAAGGTTTTGTAACCCTAATACTCAGAGAGTATTCGTATTATTAATAATATTGAAGTGTTTAGTGTGATATTCATTGTTCAGTATTTAGTTATTCTTAAGATCAAATACAAGATTCAGCATTGTGTTTGATAAGTTATAAGGTAGTTTCTATACCTAGTTGTGTTAGATTTATCTAGCATAGCTAAACCTTTACAAGCTAAGAGATTCGATCATGTGCTCAATTGGGATCAACAGTGTAGTATAGGTAAATCCGGGGGATTGATCATTCTCTAGGGGAATAATGTCGTTAGGTCAAGATGTATGATGAGATAGGTCTAGAGGTGAGAGATGATTCTTTTCGTATTTTTTATATTTTATGAAAGCAGTAAAAATTCTCGGGTTTTAGAAGAGTGGGCGGAATTAGTTGCTAATCAACTAACCTAAAAACTAATTTTTCAATTAAAAATAAACTAATTAAAAAGAGAAAAAACAATTGGTGACTTTTTATGATAGGGAAAGGCGTGTTTACTTAGATTAAATTACTCCCTAGTTATCTCCTATTGATCTGCCGAATTGTCACGTCCATGTTTTAGTTGAAGCGTTGTATTCCTTAATATCGGTCGTGGGGAGGTGCCGATGTCCCCAACTCTATGAATCTTAGTCTCCCCTAAAAACCTTAACGTCTATTAAGCTTTCTAGGATCTACAAGCTACAATTCATCAGCAATAAATACAATGATAAAAACCAATAGTGCACTCTATGGTTGCGTTTCTAAGACGTTCAAGCCAGTTACATATAAGAGGTCGGCCAGTGTTCTTAGCCTAACGAGAAGCAATCAACTAAACAATAGACGACAAATCAATATTCAATAACTAGGTTTCACTAGATCTAAGCAAACACAAACAAAGTTAAGCTAGCATGATAGCTAGAAGAAAAGATAAAAAAGTAATCAAACAACACATAGACATATTGAATGATTGAACAAGTAACTTATCTTCAATGAGACATAAGTTTTGAGGGTTGAAAAACCCTTACAAAGTTGCTAAAATTCGTCCTTAAACCCTAATCCAAGATGTACCCAAAGATGTCACTCTCAATAACTAAAAACAAAGGTAAATATATATAGAAATACAACTCTGACTGTGTCAGCTTATGGGTCCTGACGCCGTCAGCTCGCTGTGTTTAGGGTTTTGTCGTGTGCAAGTCGCCGTTATGACGGCGTCACTTTGTAAGTCCTGATTCCGTCACCTTAAGTCTGACTCCGTCCTCTTGTAAAGTGTCTGGGACGTCTCATGTTAAATTAACACGTAACTCTCATCTTCAATTAATACCTGACGCTGTCAGGTTGTGGATCTTTAGAATCTGACTGAGGCGTCTCTTGTTAAACTTGAACCAAAAATCCAGCATAATCAACAAGTGACGGCGTCACGTTGTAGCTTGTGACGCCTTCAGATCTCCAGGTCTGACAGGTTTTTCGCGAATTCGTCGTTTTCTTTACTTTTTCGTCCAAATATGTCCAAAAAGTGCCGATTTCCAGTTTTCTCGTCCCAAGTACCTAAAATACAAAAAGAAATGATTTGAGGCAATATTTGATCATATTAATACGATTTTAGGCTTAAATGACCCCTTAAAAAGGTACCAAATAAATCCTTATTAAATATCCCTACACTTGGGATTTGCTTGTATTCAAGCAAACATGCTTTTATTCTAATCAATTTACAAGTTAGGGGTCATTTAACATTAATTTAAAAGTAATTACAACACATGATCATTCCATGTTAGTCAAAATAAGCATGGAAATTACATACTAGCACCTCACATAAAGTGTTTGGATTCTCACATCTCTCGGGTGTATAAAGTTATATAACAAATGGAAACGGGAAAATATAACACTCTCTACCCGTCATAGCACATAGATTACCATAGGCTTGAGAACGGATCAAACCTCGAAGCACCTAGGATAAACTATCAAAGAGGTCTTTTAAAAGGTTGTAACGTTAGGTGTAAGGGTATAGGAAAACACGGTTTTGTTGGATAAGAGAAATTTAGTGGTGGCAAGTAAATCATCTTAGTTAATTACATGTACAATGAGGAGTTGCTAAGCCAAGACTCGACTTGACTCGCTAACTACTAAATCTTTTTGTATTTTTCAAGACACTATTTTGAACAAAAATGAAAGACGGGATGGTAGTCCGCATGTTTTTTTCACTTTTCTTTTTCTACTTTCTTTTTTCTTTTTATGATTTTTATCATTTTTTTTCCTTTTCTCTTTTTTTTTGATTTTTTTTCCATACACTCTTGCCCTACCATCTAAAATAATACATAAAAGGGATTACTTGCAACCTCCCTACACTTGAACTTTTACATGAATAAAAACTAATCTAACAACCCGAATCAAGAAAATCAAAAAACGTGGAGTACTTTAAACATTAACATTGACATCCTTCCCCATTACTCAATAACAACTAGTACTTTACCCATGAGTCCCAATCATCCCAAAACGGTATTTACAAGATATGACTAAAGGTGAGTGCATACAAGGAAGGCTAAGGCGATTTGGTTGTACATTTGGGGGTGGATTGTAAACAATGTTCTTCATTAATATTTCAAAATCCACCGAAACATCACGAGAACCGCAAAAAAGATAGGCTATGAGGGGTGTACTAGGGGTATCGTGTACTAAAAGTGAGTACATCGCAAAGGTGTAGGAAAATTATTTGACTTTATTAGTCAAGTAACTTGGCTCATTGGTCAAGTAATTATAAAACAGGTTTAAAACAAGGGTTATCCTAATGTCTCTTATCATTTATTAAATCCTAATTACACAAATGTAGTCTCACTAGCGATCTCGGGATGCATCACAAACGCAAGTTCTAGAATCTATATACTACCGGTACACTCATAAGCATTAAAGGTAAATGCTTTTCCTAAAGATCTAAAGGCGAACCTCACATTTTTGGGGTGGAAATTTTTGAGTGGAAGGGTTTTTGTGCTAGCCATATAATTTCTATCCATGAGACGCTTATTAAGACTAAAGTTTCACTCCTATATGTTGTAAAAAAATTTAAATTTGGTGCCAGAATTGCCCTAACAAGTATTTATTTTAGTTTTATTACACATTTTCTCTAAGACAAAACAAACATCAAGCGAAGTTATAGTTTCTAAGGTATCCCATTTTACACTCCCTACACTTAAATTGAACATTGTCCCCAATGTTCCGAAAAGTATCAAAGTTATGATAAAGGGAAAAATAAAATAGATGAAAGAAACTAATAATCCACTGATTTGCTCGGCATGGATGATGTGAAAACATGGTTAAATCTTCCTCCAAGAAAATAAACTTCAAATAACGCTCATCATAATTCACCCTTTATCTTCTTGTCTAATATAACCTGCAATTCACTAAGAAAACAAACACAAAACCTCGCATAAAATCAGCGGTGAAAACTATATATATAAAACCTAATTCCTAGAAAACACTTAAGATATAATGCTTGCAAAATAAATATCTATATATTCCTGGAAATTTACAATTCTCAAAATTTGCAAAAGTTAAGTTCCAGCATAAAAACAAAATCCTGGAAAACTGTGTTGCTACAGTGCCTGATGTCATCAGTTTATAGACCCTGACGCCGTCAGGTATGACCTAACAGTATTTTTTCATTTTGTTTCTGGAAAAATCTGATTAATAAAACCTTGAAAACTGTAGAACATTCATTGTGACTCAATACAAGCATTTGACTCTAACAAACACACGAATATATATGCTAATCAATAATTGTTAACTTTCATGTTTGAATTCGTTCTTGTAAACAAATATGATCTTCCCTACTCTTATTTTTTTGTAAAATACCTTTATATGTGATTAAGACGAGGTTAAAAATAAAATAAAGCATTTTCACAAATTTATTCGAAACATGAAAGATTAAGCAATGATGATGAAGCATATATATATATATATATATATATATATATATGAAATCAAAAAATAAAAAAAACAAACAAACAATTAAAAAGCTTGGGTTGCCTCCCAATAAGCGCTTGTTTTTGTTCGAGTCACGAGCCTGACTCTACCCTTATTTAACAGATATAAAGGGAGTTTTCCCTACACTTAGGATTAAGTGCGAGTAATAGTAGCGATACACACCCTTAGGGTGCAAATATGCCACGTGAGGTGAAGGGGGTGTGTGAATGGCTTCCTTCATCCTAAAACTACCCGGACTATATACGTTGATGGGTGGGTTGATTTCTTTTGTCTCCTAGATGTATATCTAAGGATGGAAAATTGTGTAATGATTGAGGCTCTGGTTCATCAACACTAGGAAATTCCCTAGAACTAAGAGTAAGGTTGTGGCTATAAGTATTCAAACCTATATCCTCTAGTTGTGTTTGGTTCAAAGGTTCTACCTCCAACGGGATTCCTAAAGTCTCTTATACTTCTTCCGGGTAAGTCACGGGCGGTGTGTATGCCTCAAATGATGGTGGGACTTGTGAAGTACTTAGTGGAGTTGGATTTTCTACTCTATCCTCCATCTTATCTTTAGCACCTTTGTGTTCATCTTGTATTATAGTGTCACCTAACCACGACATCCACCCAGGTATCTGAACTCTAACCTTTTTATCCCCTAACAAACTTCTTGCTTTATCCCTCAAACTTGTTATTAATTGATCCGTAATGACGTTTGTTGGGTTGTCCCATCCATATTCTATTTGAGCTAAATCCTCAACGATTTCCCATGCTTCTGTAGCATTTAAGTCCCTAAATTTCCCATCTGCTGCATGGTTCATGTCCATTTGGGTATAGTGGTTGACAAGATGGTAAAATATTTGAATTTGGGACCATAAATCGAAGTTATGATGAGGGACTTTTAGGAGTAAATATTTAAAACGAGTCCATGCGTCATAGAGAGGTTCATCTTGATGTTGTTGGAACATCAAGATGTCATTTTTTATTAGAGTGGGTGAATTTCATGGTTTGTAGTATGGTGGATTCGCGTTCTCCATAATGGTGAACGGAAGATTTAATGAAAAGGTTTTTACGAACAATGTAACACCCCAACCCGATAAGGGTAGAAGTATCACGTTATGGTGACATGTCAAAGCAAACAAAAGCATATGACTAAATAATACAAAATGAATTTCAAAGGTTACAAAGAGAAAATCTGAAACTACAAGGGTTACAAATGTAATTACTATAATTTTAGGGTTTATTATGCAATTATCATAAGTTTAGGGATTAGTATGTAATTCTCATAAATTTAGGGTATAAAATGTAATTACTATAAAGTTACAGGTTTTCGTAGGTTAGGTCCCTTAATTTAAAAGAATAACACTTTAGACCCTTTAGTTTAGAAAATCAACACATAACATCATTTTAAACATTTTAATCCTTATCAGTCCTTTACACTTACGAATTTAACACGTTTCCAATAATTTATGAATCACGTTAATACTTCGAAATAAAATCTAAAAAAATTCACACACGTTCCAAATTTTCTTAAGTATTTTATGTAATTTTTCCAGATTTTATTAAGTTGTATAGGTATGAATGAAAAATCCATTTTCTCAACATGTTCCAGAATCGTATCTGATGGAACACCCGACAAGTTTATACCTTTTTACCCATTCAGATAAATTCACAAAAATCTATAAAAATTTTAGTTATTATTAGACATATAGAATATGACTCAGTTCAAAGGACACCTTCTAATTCGACACGGTTTGAAAATTAAAAATCATAAACCCGGACTAATTTTCCAGACATACAAATCCGATTAGACACATAATTTTCCAAAAATCAAAAAGTAACCTTCCAGGCCTCCAAAAATTACAAGATTAATTTTCCCAGGTAGCTATTTCCTTGAATTTTGTTTTAGACTCTTAAAACACCCAAAAACACGTTCACATCAATTAGTTACATTCGATTTAAGTTGGACCTTTTCCTGGATCAGTAGCAGTTTCACAGTTTCATACGTATACTTAGGGTTTTATCATTCTAATTCTTTAATTCATGACACACAACGATTATAGATGAGTTATAACATGCTTAGGTCGATTTATAATAGTCTTAATATAATCAAAACGATCAAAATCAGATCCATATACAAGTCTATTTATAAAACAGTTTTTATAGTCATGATTTCATGTGGTTATGTTTATGATTTTATGTGATCTATTTTATTATCATATGATCATTATTCGACATAGGACATAAGTACATGACAAGAATTTAACAAGGGGATGATATAATACCCTCGTAGACCAATGAAGAACACGAACACACACAAGATCAAACTCCACGAATCCCTTCTTCTCCTTCTTGATGCGTACAGCAGAAACACAAGAGCAATGGGTCGATTTAGGGTTTGTTTTTAATGATTCGAATGGATAAATGATGACAAGAACATGATTACCTTGGATACACAAGAACAAGAACACACAAATCCTTCCTTTGGCTGCAGCAGAAGGTCGAAAAGGCAGCAACAAAAATAAGAGGCCGATCTTTTTTTTTAGAGATGGAGTTTAGGGTTTTTTTTTTTGGTTTATTTGTTTTGAGGGTCGGTTATAACAAAAGGAAGTAAGCCGTGTATTTTTTTTTGTTGGGCCAAGTCAAGGAATGAATGGGTTTAATGTGGGCTAGGACCAACCAACTTACATGAATTCTTATTTAGTAAATATGGGCCGAAAATTAGGAATATCATAGGTGCATAAGTTCACAAAATTTCGCCTAGTATATTAGATGTAGGATTAATATTTTGTGTATAGCATAAGTCTTAATTATTCGTATCACGTTCATATAATCAATTGTTGGCGTGTTAAATACTTAGGTTAAGTTCACACGAGATTACTTATATAATTTCATAAATTCTTAAAAGTTCAAATTCAGAGGGTATTTTAGTCTTTTCGGATTGTTTAAATTTTGGGGTTTTACAACTCTTCCCCTCTTAAAAAGGAATTTTCGTCCTCGAAAATTGAAATGCGAAGTCGAAATGAAAATGCGAAATCGAAAGCAATATCGAAATGAATACGTACTAAGTCAAAAAGAAAAATGCGGATAACTGGATCGTATCGATTCTTCGGTCTCCCAAGTAGCCTCGCTCTCAGGATGATTCTCCCGAAGAATCTTTACAAATGGAATGGTTTTAGTTCTCATGACTCTTTTCTAACGCTCCAAAACAGCCTCAGGTTCTTCACTATAAGAAAGATCTTCTCGAAACAGATCGAACGGCAAAAGACCGCATGAAGTGGGTGATAATCATACTTACGAAGAAGAGATACATGGAATACATCGTATACGTGAGATAACTGGGAAGGTAACGCCAAGTGATGAGATATCTCGCCAACCTGATCAAAATCATAGAAAAGCCCTAGGCTTCCATAATTCACAGCGAATTCTCCAAGGAATACAAAACAACAATGTAGCGGATAACGATTTAAATCTCACACAGAGATGCAAGAAACATTCGTGCTCGAAAGCAATACGGGGGTAGTATTAAAGAGTAAAATCTCATCAAGTCAGTCCAGATTCTTAACGAAAGGGGACTAGTGCACCATTGTAGAAGAACTCATCAATTTCAAACAGATACTGATCGAACTAAGGAACGTACGACCGGTTAATGAAGCACGTGACGAATCATCAAATGTATCAAGAGTCTTATAAGAGATCGATAGTATAATTGTACGGATGATCAATCGAGTACAACTCGAAATATCAACTTATATTGAAACGCATAATGAGATGTTTAGCATATTTGTACCGACGATCAATAGAGTATAAATCGGAGTATCGAAACGCATCAGAAAACAAAACAAAACAGGTCAAACAATCATACGGATAAAATACATCAAAGAGCTAACGTAGTCATACAGACGATAAACTAAGCACATAACGGAGGATCGGAACGTATCGGAGAGCATAACGGAATAGGTCGGATAATCGTATGGAAAACAACAACTTAAAGGATCAACGCATCGCGAACCAGATCTTCTTCATACGCCCAAAACGTCTAACTCTCCACAACGGGGACATCGTTCGAAACATGCAAACTTCATAGTCCACCATTCAAGGTTTTTCTTCCACAAGGATAACTAATCCACCAATCACAGTAATCAATCCCGAACCTTAAACCAGCGAATCTCCAACTTAATCAAATCCAAAAGGTGTTCTACTTCTCTGTAGGCAAACTCAATCACGCCAATACACTTGTTGAACTCTCCGTCCCATACATCTTCAATTTCAACCTAGTTGCTCTGTCCGTCCATCCATCTGAAGGTGAGTAGTCGCCATAAAATCTCGAGCTGGTCTTGGGGTCTTCTGCAATTCTTCTGGAAGTGTGAAACAAAACTCAATTTTTCTGACACGATCAATGCAGGTGTGCCAAGGAGCTTGAATAATCTTCTGTTGACATGCTAGACACTTCGCCATCAAAGCATTCACATCCGTTGTCATACCATCCCGTCATAATTTATGCTACAAGTCTCTACATAATAGTACAACTAATATGTATAGAGCGAAAAGAACGGGATGCTTCGAGCATAACCGTTTCATTCAAATCTTCTACGTAGATCATAATTCCACCACCTCGCTCCTGAGCTTCTTCACATCGGTCATAACCAATTTCCAGTCGTGCGTCTGATAGTTCGCCTCCCACGGTTTATCTGCATAGATGCATCACTAGTAATCTTTCTGTATAACCTATGGACATAGCTGACCTTCTTTTCAAGTAGAAACAAATATCTCTCTTAACTTTCCAAAAGTTCTCCAACTTATTCTTCATCTCTACCAAATTATACTCTTCGAGAAACTCACATCGAGTTCTTTTGACGTAGAAATTTTCAACACCAAAATACAAGGATGATTCATGTGTTTCTCTTTCTTCCCTGAATATACTAAATCGTCATACTATGACAATTGTCCAAGCATTCATGAAATACACGGTTCATCAAGCTCACAGGAATTAGTCGGAGCAGTAGCCAATACGATTGGCATCACAATGCTCATAGAGATTATAATGGATACAAATCAATGCTAGGAACATCTTGCTCCTTCACATGAAAATGGACATAATCAGATTTCAAATCGATCATAGAGAAAACTTCACCCTGAAGTTGGTTAGATAAGTCGTCGATAACGGTATCAGTCCTAATCACCATACTACTAAGATTCTAGAATTCCATGAACAACCTCATACCACCATCATTCTTCTTCATAACCAAACTGAAACACAACACAGAGACGTCCACAGACGGATAAACCACTTCCTAGAAGTAGGTCCTTCAATACTCTTCAATCAACGTATGTCGTTCGTAAGGGATTTCGAAAATAGGCAAAACATCGCTTACACATGAATGGCGTTCTGATTCCAATAGCACACTGACCTCAGGCACTCCTCAAGACATTCTATGACTACAATAAGTTCAAGGTATATGATGTAACTATTATCACGCTGGCCAGACGTCATAATAATTGCATCATATACACATGCCTTTATTGCAATCACAGTCTACCTCAAGTCGTGACAAAACACATTCTAATAAACGGATCGAAACAATTACATTCGAGAGAAAATCTTGGTAGTCCATCAAAGAATACATCGCGAAATTCAACATAGAAAACTCTCGAGCAAGTTGCATCAAACAAAATATCTTAACAAACGCGAGGGATTAATATACGGAATTTCAAACAACAGTGATCATAATAGTATGCCAGGTCAGAAACCTGGGCACGGAATTTGAGTTTCATAATTCGTCGGAGATGACAAAATCATAACTGGTGTTAGCATCTCAATGCTCAGTCAACAAGTACATGACCAGAATGAAATTGAATCGAACATCAGATTAGCAGAATGAAATTGATCTTCAAACATTCTCAACCGTACGGGATAATCTACACTCGTGATGGATAGTCACAAGATTCTCATAAAGATAGAATTAGGAATAGCAATTTAATAATGCAGAGGGGACTTAATGCACTTATCAAAAGCAAAGACACCACAGGATATGTCGTTCTCGTATCAAATAAAACTACGTCGCACGATCGCATAAGTAAGGAATAACCAAAACGGTACTTGATGTGTCAGCAGTCTGGTCCCTGGTCAGAGCGAACACTCGACCCTCGGCAGATTGATGTCCATCATTCTCATTCTTACGGTTGTTACCATTCACCTTCGGACACTCTTTCGTCCGACGTCCAATCATACTACAACTGAAACCGGCACCCCACGTCTTATAACACGGTCATCCAGATGAAATTTCTCACAGTCAACACATGGAGGAAATGGAATCTAGTTCCACAACTTCTTCTGCTTAGACGAACCCAAACGTAGGGATCAAAACGAACAATGAAGACAAATCAAACGTCAGGATCAAAATACGAAGGAAGAGATCGCGTCAAACGAGAAGTCTAATGTCTACTCAATATCCTCACAGGTCATTCTAAAGGAGGGAAACAAATCTTCCTATATCCGTGGTTAAAAATTATCAGAGTTCTTATAGGATTAGCAATGGGTTATGCAGATTCAAGTAGTATCAGATGATACATTCCATATCCAGCATAAGTAATGAATTCACAGAATGTGTCAAACACATGACGGTTGAATGACCTTCGGGATGGTCAGAAAGGTATCAAACTGTTTATCAACAACTCGGAGATGGAGGTCAGAATCAGGAAGTGAAACCTAAACGGTGTAAGGTGTCCGTGTGGTTCTTAAGGCATTCCAATCTTACTTGGTTACTAATCTCAAGTTGCAAAACTTTCTAGCTTCTGAAACAAATGTTCTTACAAGGCATATCTAAAGGCATAGGCACGAATCAGAGTGATGCGGAAGCAATGCTACTTACATGGATGTCCTAGTCTACCCATTCCTCACCGGTTATAACTTATGTTCCTATGGGGAATCCTAAAGAAATTTCTCAAAGGTTGTCTTATGAGCGCCTACAGTGGAAACTTAGTGGTCCAAACTTACACAGGCCAAAGGTAAATGTATTACGAGTCGCAGCCTGTTTCTCTGATACCATAATTGTAACACCCCAACCCGATAAGGGTAGAAGTATCACGTTATGGTGACATGTCAAAGCAAACAAAAGCATATGACTAAATAATACAAAATGAATTTCAAAGGTTACAAAGAGAAAATCTGAAACTACAAGGGTTACAAATGAATTACAATAATTACTAAGTCTAAATATCGTCTCTTCTAGTCATCTCTAATACAGAATGGCTTCTAAGTCAAAGACACTCTCCACTCATACCCAGCTTCCTACTAAAACCTGCCGAAGGAAAAGAAATGCGGCTGAGCTTAAAAAGCCCAGTGAACAGATATACATACAAAGTATAACATAAGGTAATAAGCATAAGCAACGAAGAAAATCAGAATACGAACGAAAAGTATAATCATGAAAGTCATACGAATTTTAAAGAGAACTAAGAATCAAGAGTGCATGAGAACTGAATAGCAAATGAATCAAGAAATGAAATGAAAACAAAGAAAGGAGGGTTCATATAAAGATGTGCCATAAGAACTCCATACATAATCCGTCAAATCAAATCTAGAGCACATATAAGTATACGAAGAGGGGAGACCTCTAAGTAATCATAAAAGTGTGAGAAGGAGTGCAAGGCACACACCACCTGGTCACCATAATACATATTCATAAATCCTAGGATACATCCATACGCTCCCAAACATAAGTATGTGTGACAGCTCTAGACTAAGCACACATAAAGGGTTGGCCAATAGTGCATGCAAATACATATACATAAGGGGGAACGCCGCAGATCTATCACACCTCTACGGGGGTGTCATGACTAGGGTGCCATCCTAGACATGGTCCTAGTACCTCTAGAACTAGTTAAGCTCAGGCACGAAATATCATATCATACATAATTAAAATCTAACATAGCAAGAGAAACAGAAAGTAACTCAATAAGCATGGCAAACAAATAAGCATAGCATAGCAGAGACATTTAAATAAATGTCAGAGAGGATCATAAGAATGACAAACATACAATGAATGTCATGAATCAAATAAGGGAAACATAGCAATGGCTTAGGATCGAAAGAAAATATCCCTACTGAGAAGGGAAAGAATATATGTACCTTAACAAAATACGCAAGCAAAAGAATGAAACGAAAAGCAAGCAGGAGATCACTTCTTCTTCACCCGATCTACAATTAATCATAATTGTACTTATAAGTTTCATAGTCATAAAGGTTCCATTTTAATTGTCTTTCTATTTTAGGTAACTTTCCAAAATAGCAAGTTTCCATATTTAGTAACTTTAAGTTATTATCATTCCCGTAAGTCAATTTAAAGTATTAAAGATGATCATATTCGTAGCTTAAGGTTCATAATGTCATTTACGTAAGTTTAGGGTTCATAAAGTAGTTTCCATAATTTTAGGGTTTATTATGCAATTATCATAAGTTTAGGGATTAGTATGCAATTCTCATAAATTTAGGGTATAAAATGTAATTACTATAAAGTTACAGGTTTTCATAGGTTAGGTCCCTTAATTTAAAAGAATAACACTTTAGACCCTTTAGTTTAGAAAATCAACACATAACATCATTTTAAACATTTTAATCCTTATCAGTCCTTTACACTTACGAATTTAACACGTTTCCAATAATTTATGAATCACGTTAATACTTCGAAATAAAATCTATAAAAATTCACACACATTCCACAATGTCTTAAGTATTTTATGTAATTTTTCCAGATTTTATTAATTTGTATTGGTAGGAATGAAAAATCCATTTTCTCAACATGTTCCAGAATCATATCTGGTGGAACACCCGACAAGTTTATACCTTTTAACCCATTCAGATAAATTCAAAAAAATCTATAAAAATTCTAGTTATTATTAAACATATAGAATATGACTCCATTCAAAGGACACCTTCTAATTCGACACGGTTTGAAAATTAAAAATCATAAACCCGGACTAATTTTCCAGACATACAAATCCGATTAGACACATAATTTTCCAAAAATCAAAAAGTAACCTTCCAGGCCTCCAAAAATTACAAGATTAATTTTACCAGGTAGATATTTCCTTGAACTTAGTTTTAGACTCTTAAAACACCCAAAAACACGTTCACATCAATTAGTTACATTCGATTTAAATTGGACCTTTTCCTGGATCAGTAGCAGTTTCACAGTTTCATACGTATACTTAGGGTTTTATCATTCTAATTCTTTAATTCATGACACAAAACGATTATAGATGAGTTATAACATGCTTAGGTCGATTTATAACAGTCTTAACATAATCAAAACGATCAAAATCAGATCCATATACAAGTCTATTTATAAAACAGTTTTTATAGTCATGATTTCATGTGGTTATGTTTATGATTTTATGTGATCTATTTTATTATCGTATGATCATTATTCGACATAGGACATAAGTACATGACAAGAATTTAACAAGGGGATGATATAATACCCTCGTAGACCAATGAAGAACACGAACACACACAAGATCAAACTCCACGAATCCCTTCTTCTCCTTCTTGATGCGTACAGCAGAAACACAAGAGCAATGGGTCAATTTAGGGTTTGTTTTTAATGATTCGAATGGATAAATGATGACAAGAACATGATTACCTTGGATACACAAGAACAAGAACACACAAATCCTTCCTTTGGCTGCAGCAGAAGGTCGACAAGGCAGCAACAAAAATAAGAGGCCGATCTTTTTTTTTAGAGATGGAGTTTAGGGTTTTTTTTTTGGTTTATTTGTTTTGAGGGTCGGTTATAACAAAAGGAAGTAAGCCGTGTATTTTTTTTTGATGGGCCAAGTCAAGGAATGAATGGGTTTAATGTGGGCTAGGACCAACCAACTTACATGAATTCTTATTTAGTAAATATGGGCCGAAAATTAGGAATATCATAGGTGCATAAGTTCACAAAATTTCTCCTAGTATATTAGATGTAGGATTAATATTTTGTGTATAGCATAAGTCTTAATTATTCATATCACGTTCATATAATCAATTGTTTGCGTGTTAAATACTTAGGTTAAGTTCACACGAGATTACTTATATAATTTCATAAATTCTTAAAAGTTCAAATTCAGAGGGTATTTTAGTCTTTTCGGATTGTTTAAATTTTGGGGTTTTACAAACAAAGACACAAAGAAAAGATAGACTTCGAGAAAGCTAATAAAAAGAAAAACAAAAGTCTCACTTGATAGGAATCTAGTGAGTAGACCTAAACGAAATAGAAATCGATCCTAAACTATTAACTATTACCCGACAGTGGCGCCAAAAACTTGATGTGAGATTTGCAAGACCTCGAAATGAATTTTTACAATCCTCCAGGCAGTGTACCTAATCGCTGAAGTGTAGTATAGGTAAATCCGGGGGATTGATCGTTCTCTAGGGGAATAGTTTCGTTAGGTCAAGATGTATGACGAGATAGGTCTAGAGGTGAGGGATGATTATTTTTATATTTTATGAAAGCAGTAAAAATTCTCAGGTTTTAGAAGAGCGGGCGGAATTATTTGCTAATCAACTAACCCAAAAACTAATTATTCAATTAAAAATAAACTTAATTAAAAAGAGAAAATATAATTGGTGACTTTTTATGATAGTGAAAGGCGTGTTTACTTAGATTAAATTACTCACAATTATCTCCTATTGATATGCCGAATTGTCACGTCCTTGTTTTAGTTTAAGCGTTGTATTCCTTAATATCTGTCGTGGGAAGGTGCCGAAGTCCCCAACTCTATGAATCTTAGTCTCCCCTGAAAACCTTAAAGTCTATTAAGCTTTCTAGGGTCTACAAGCCCAATTCATGCAATAAATACAACGATAAAAACCAATAGTGCACTCTACGGTTGCGTTTCTAAGACGTTCAAGCAAGTTACATATAAGAGGTCGGCCAATTTTCATAGCCTAACGCGAAGCAATCAACTAAACAATAGAAGACAAATGAATATTCAATAATTAGGTTTCACTAGATCTGAGCAAGCATAAACAAACTTAAGCTAGCATGATAGATAAAAGAAAAAATAAATAAGTAATCAAACAACACATAGACATATTGAATGATTGAACAAGTAACTTATCTTCAATGAGACATAAGTTTTGAGGGTTGAAAAACCCTTATAAAGCTGCTAAAATTCGTCCTTAAACCCAAATCCAAGATGTACCCAAAGATGTCGCTCTCAATAATGAAAAACAAAGTAAAATATATATAGGAATATAACTCTGACGGCGTCAGCTTATGGGTCCTGACGCCGTCAGCTCGCCGTGTTTTGGGTTTCGTCTTGTGCAAGTCGCTATTATGACGGTGTCAGTTTGTAAGTCCTGACGCCGTTACCTTCAGTCTGACACCGTCCTCTTGTAAAGTGTCTGGGATGTCTCTTGTTAAATTAACACTTGACTCTCATCTTCAATTAACACCTGACGCCATCAGGTTATGGATCTTCAGAATTTGACTGAGGCGTCTCTTTTTAAACTTGAACCAAAAATCCAGCATAATCAGCAAGTGACGGCGTCACGTTGTAGCTTGTGACGCCGTGAGAGCTCCAGGTCTGACAGGTTTTTTGCGACTTCGTTGTTTTCTTCACTTTTTGGTCCAAATACGTCCAAAAAGTGCCAATTTCTAGTTTTGTCGTCCCAAGTACCGAAAATGGAAAAAGAAATGATTTAAGACAATATTTGATCATATTAATACGATTTTGGGCTTAAATGACCCCTTAAAAAGGTACAAAATAAATCCTTATCACTCTTGTAATCATTTGGTTACGGAATAGGACGCTATGGAAAATAGGCTAGATGAATTGACCCTAGGAGTCTAGCGAGTTAAGCTCCCATATGAAGCGATAGAAACATTAATTAGAAAACTTAATCATGGTATAACAAGATTAGTAATTAGGCTAGCACGTTTCTCCCCACTGAATATCTATTCCAATTTATTTGCTTTCGTATTTTTATTTCATTTCTTAGTTTAGTCAAACAAATCATAAAACCCCTTTTAAAATCTATGACACTTAGAACTTAGATTAGATCCACACACATAGCTCTTGGGACGACCTCGGCTTTACCGAATACTACACTACACACGACCGGGTACACAGCCCGTTAGTGCATTAGGTAGACCATAGGTCGATGAGACTTTATAAATATTAAAACCTGGTTAGAAATCCTGCATCACAGGGTTTCCCATTGGCATCTGTTGAACAGATCCCACGAACGGGTAAGTAGTGCTATTTCCTTCGAAGAGGTGGCTTCCTCTTTGGTTCGGATAAGGGAACATGCTAGGCTGAGTATAGGTCATGTTTGGGTAAATTTGGGCATAGGGATTGACATGATTATTTTCCTGGCTGTTGGAAGGAGGGTAGGAGTAACTAGGCATAAATGGTTGAGCGTTATGTGAGAGATACATTCCAGTGGGAGGAGGGTTTCCTTTTGTGTCGAAGGCTGGTTACCTCCGTATCCAGAGGTTAGTATCGACTGTGAAGGTTGCCCATTCTCATTTCTTCCCTGAGGTGGAGGATTGATTCCTCGCCCCCTTCTTCTTCCCCTCTTCCCGAAAGCCTTATGCTTCCCCATTCTCCTTCTACCCCTCTTTCAGTCCTGCGAGGAGCTTTTTCGAATTCTACAGTTCTTCCATGAGAGCTTCGGACGTAGGGAGCCCCTCTTCGCAAGACGGGTGTGGTGTTCTCTTTCCGCGTAGGCCGCGACTTCATTTTGATTTCTTCATCATACTCCTCGCTGGAATATTCTAATTCCCTTCACATTTCTTGGTTGCGTGTACGTCTCCTTTGTTCCCTCATGAGGGAATTCGGGACTTCATAATTGGCTTCCACAAAGGCTGGGATTATCACAGGTAACGGATTACCGGAGGTGGAAGCTCGGTTGAAAGGTGGAGTGCTTCTTGCTGAAGTAATGGTCAAAGTGGAGGCGGTTATGGGTGGTAGGTTAACCATGTCAGGAACGTGTAATGGTGTTAAGGTCGAGAAACCAGGTGAGGGTGTTTCTTCTCTTCCTTCAGTCATGCTGGAATAATAGGGTATTTGTTTTAGCAGTTACAAGCTTAGGTTTTAACGAGACCAATTGTAGCGGTACCACAGATGCCTCCACTGATTGTGCAATAATCGGCACTACCAGGCTTCAATGGTGATCGAAGAGTATGTTGACGAGGGATGAGTCGCCAAGCTATAAGTAACCTGTGTCAACACTATTAGTGCAAATATTACGATATTTAAACTAAACGGTTTCTTCGGTTTTAATAATGACAAACATGTAACTTGTAATGCATAACGTAAAATGCGCAAGTTATTTGTAAACACAAATCATCAATGCATACTTACTCCAACATCTTTTGACGTCTCAAGTATGCTTCAACAGAGTCGTAGATTTCTATCCCAACGTAAATCACTCAAGGTATGAACAAACAAATTTAAAACTTGACGAATGATCAAAGAAATAAATTTTTTGTTCTAAACTTCACATTTTTATAAATGTGACAAAACAATTTTTCAAAACTACCTTTTAAAAAATATTTTTGGATCATAAAGAAATGTTTTATTTGGGAAAATTATTTCAAAAATCCCAACAGCTATTTCCCCCCCCCCCCAAAACAGCTCCAAACATCCCCAAATAAACCTTCACCACTAAAAACAAAAAATGGAGCGTCTTTGGTACCGACGGTACCACTAATTACCCTACGGTACCACTAAATTTAGTGGTACCTTGGTTCCGTCGGACTGAAAAATTGAGTTTCAGCTGCCTATAAATAGTGGACCATTTTACACTTAAAAGAACAATTTTTTCACACACTTTTCTCTGGTCAAAACTAGTTTCATATAGATTAATTTCTTTGATCATGTAGCTAGTTTTAGTTTGTTTAAGAGTGATCCTTTCATCCAACCAAGTGATCACCTTCATTCCTCTAGTAGTGCAAGAGAAGAACACATCATATCACAAAGATACAAAGTGTTGTAGTGTTAGTGTAGTGCACTCGTAACATTCGTTACGTACTTGTTGTATCTAGGCATACATCAAGTTGTCCATCTTTTGTTTAGCTTGTGTGTGTGGATCATTGTGATCTTGTTGAGATCTTGGAGATCCCTGGTAGCTTGTGTGATAGTGTGTCGATCAAGTGGATCAAGAGTAGATCATGAGGATCGGTTAGATCGTGAGTAGATCTGGTAGATCGTGAGTGAGATTGGTATTAGCTAGATTAGTACTCGACATTTAGCTTAATGTCGAAAAATAATGTAAGTGACGCGGTTTATGTGTTTAGGCCCCAAAACATAAGGTTTGTTATGTTGGGCCATAAAACATAACGGGTTTGGTTGTACCCGAAGAAGAACTCGACATCTAGCTTAGTGTCGAAAAATAATGTAAGCGACGTTGTATGGTTTTCTCCGCCGTGAAGGGAGCTTGTTGATTAGTGGAGTAACTCTCGAGTTGGGTATTCGGGGAGTGGAGTAGGGAGAAGAGGAGCTTCGTGACCGAACCACTGTAAATCATCGTGGGTTTGCGCCTTCTTTACTTACCTCTTTACGTTTATTTTTGCATCAATCGCTTTACTTTTATATTTTGCATTGCACTTATATTTTTGTGGCTTGTTGCTTATATTATGTTTTTTGTGTTTGTGTCATAGCATGTTATTACTAACATTTCTAAGTGGTGTTATTGTACATGCTTACTTGTTGCTTTATATTATCTCTAGTTCTTATTAAGATTAGTGTTGACACTTTTCATATTATTTCACACTTGATTGGGTGTTTGATACAAAAAGATTTAAGATAATAATGGAAACATATTCAGCCCCCCCTCTACGGTTTCCACAATTGGTACCAGAGCCACGTCGCTAATTTTTTTAAAAACAAATGGTTTTCAAAATTGAGTACGATCCATGTATCAAATTACCCATGAAGGGGGATATAATATGAAAAGTATTTAGTTGCTTAATACTTACAAGTTTTGTTGTTAAGTATACTTTGTCATACTAGCTTGAAAGTTTTCTAAAACAAATAAAAGAAAAGAGTTTGTAAGTGTCCGGTTATGTTTGTAGAACAAGTCGTAAAGTGTTGCGGTTTTAAACTGAGTGTTTGGGACAAGTCTTTGTTTTACAGTAAATATATTTTTGTAAATGTTTTTCTTAGTCATAAACGTGGAAATGTTACTTAATATATATTTTATATGTTCGGTATCTAGTTTATTAAGTTTTACATCTTTTCGTTATGTCAAATACTTGTTTGCAATGAGAAAATTAGTTTTGGACAAAACTGTAACAACAGGACACGGTACTGTTAAATATAACAGATGGTACCACTAAATACGGACGGTACCGCTAAATTTAACGGTACCTTCGTCTGTTTTTCAGAATTGGGTAATTTTTAAAAATTCGTATAAAATCAATTGTAAGTCCGTAGGAGTCGTGCCACCTACCGTTTTAAATGTAATTGAGTCTACTTTCATTTAAAAATAATTTTAGGAATTAGTTGTAAAGTAAAATTTACGAGAGTCTTTGATTTGTAACAAATAGTCTTTTTCGGTTATGCCGATTGTGCAAATTTTTGTTTAAATTACAAAGAGAACATCTCACGTTGATGTATTTATATTTTCAAACTGTTGAACTTGATAAAATTTTGAAATGGGGTGGAAACTAATTAATTTTCAAATAAAATCAAGCTAAGTATACATTGTTGCATTTAATACACAAAATGACGATAAGTATTCTTATGTGTTATGCTAATTGACTATTTTTTTTCTTTATGTCTTGGTATTGTTAGTTAATATTTGTGGAAAACTAGAAGGGGGGTTGAATAGTTTTTACCATTTTTAAATTTAATTCGCTTTGAGACTTAACGTGATTTCAAGTTAATGCACACAAATAAACAATATAAGTAATGCAAGTAAGGAAAAGAATAATCAAACCACAACACGGAGATTTATAGTGGTTCGGCTACAAGGACTCTCTTCCTTGCCCTACTCCACTTCTCGATCCTCTAACTCGAGAGTTTTTCTTCACTAGGAAACAAGCTCCCTTCTCGGCGGAGAAAACCTTTACACACGTCGCTTACACCTTTTTCCTGTACTAAGCTAAATACCGGGTTCTAGTTCAAGGTAGAACCAACCTGACGTCGCCTATACAATTTCCGACACTAAGCTAGATGTCGAGTTCTTTACAAGGGTTCAACCACTCCCGACACTCTATGTGTTTTGAGGACTAAAACACTAACCGATCACTACTGAATGAATGGTATGACAATGATGTGTGAACTACTAACTAATCACACAAAACCTATACTAACAGGATAGCAACACTTTGTTGATCCTTGATGCTTGATCTCTTTGCTACAAAAGGAAGATCACTAAGAATGAAATGAATGAATGAATGGGTTAGTAATGTACAAATGAATGAATATGTAATTTATGCTATATGAGTGATAAAAGTGCTTGAATGATCAACTTGCTATTTATAAGCAAAACTGACCAGACAAGCGGTGGATCCGGCGGACCCAAATTATGGGTTCCGCCCATACACTGGTTTGGTTCCGCCGGGACATGCCAGCTAAGAACTTCACAAATCTTTCCATATTTTGTCAAGTCTTTTCAAGATCTTACAAAGTCAACTCCTTTGCTTCAAGATCTTTCCAAAATATATTGTAAAGTCAACTAAGCTATCTAAATGATGCATGTCATGATGTCATGTATATTTCTATTTTTAAGAAATAAAAATAAATATGTAAATGTATATATGTATGCAATGTGTAATTCATAGTGATCATGTGATATGTAAATGTGTTTTAAAAAAGCTTGTTACTAAAATGTAAAAGACTTTAACTTATATTTATGCTTTGCTAAAGATAAACCTTATAATTGTCATTAACAAAATAAAGCAAAGATCGTAAAATATAAATAACGTTTTTAGGACGATATTTGTATTAACAATCTCCCCCTTTTTGTTGATGACAAAACATAAAGTTTATTTTTAAGCAATGGAATAAGTAAAGTGAAAGTCTTTTAAAAATATAGATTAAGTTAGTTTTATGCAAGTTTTGAAAACTATTTTAAGCATAAAAACATGTACTGTGATGTTAACAGTGATGCATGAACTTAATCTTATCTCCTCTTTTTTGTCAAAATAAAAAGAAGAAATGCATAGCAGAATGCGGTGAACGGTTCTTGGTTATAACTCCCTCTAATTTGGAGTACCAAGAATGATTCAATGATTTTGAGAACTTAAAAGCTCCCCCTTGGATAATACTCCCCCTAACTGGAGTTTCAAGTTTATGATGCATGAATGATCCTACAAAACAAAAGTTAGTGTATGATATGCTCCCCCTTGATCAATACTCCCCGTTGCTAGGGTACCAACGTATGTGATTCAAGGATTATGAATGCTACAAAACAAAAGATTAGTACATGATATGCTCCCCATCGATCAATACTCCCCGTTGCTAGGGTTCCAACGTATTTGATTCAAGGATGAGAAATGCTACAAAACAAAGGTTAGTTGTATATGGATCAACCCAACCAAGTAGCATAATGCAAATGTAAAGGTTCAACCAAGCAATGTAGTTCAACCCATTTGACTTTAAAAAGTTAACTAACTAAAATTGTTCAAACCAATCACAAAGTTCAAACAAAGTTAATTATATAACCAACCATATAAGGATGCAAATGTTAGTAAACCAACCAACTAAAATATAATGCATATGTAGTGATCACCCACAAGCATAAATATAACATCCTTCCATTTGAAAATTGTCTATGATCAAAGTCATAAGACAAGATGTTACAACAATAAAAACCACCTAAAAATAAAAAAGTCCTAAAAAGATCCTAACAAATCCTAAGGATAAACTAAAAGGTACTATTGCGGAGGATGAGAAAGCGCATTTACGCGCTCGAGAATGTGGTTCAAAATGAACCTCATTTCGTTTTGGAGCTCATGAACCAATATGTTGGTTCGTTGAGTTAGGTGGGTGGTCCTCTCGCACATGATACAACCATGTCTAGGTGGTAGAAGGGTTTGTTCATGAGTTGGTGGTGGTGGTTGTACATAGGTTGATTGTTGGTTGGTGGTTGTTTGTAGAGTTGTGATGGAGGCAAGCAAGATGGATTAAAGATCCATGGCATCACTAAGGTGGGAATCCACCATATTTGAGAATGCATAAAGGCGGTTAAGCTCTTCATTGATCTCTTGTTGGGATTGGGGTTGATTAATCCACATTTCCTCATCAATGGCGTTGAGGTTGCGGTTGTGGTGGCTCTTGGTCACGGTAGAGAGGACCGTGGATATCTCGATAAATGGGATGGAAGAGTAGAGGTTCTTGACCTTCAAAGGTCATAGGAGTAGGATTGGTGGACCTTGGTGGAAGGTCTTCCAAAGTTTCAAGATATGGGTGTGGTGAGGTTGGAGGAGTAGCAAATAACTCCATTGGTTGTAGTTTGGGTGAGTGTGATGGTGATGGTGATCTAGCAGGTTGTGATGGAGCGGGTGGTGGTGTGGTAGCTACAGGAGTGATTGTTGGTGGTGGAGTATGGATGACTACATTTGGTGGTGTTGGAGTGGAGAGGGTGAGAAAATTCTCATTGGCTATGGGTGAGGAGATGTTGAGAGGTGATGACTCCTCTGATGAAGATGCTAAGTTCACAAAGCAACATTGTCTGACACTATGCGAGCAGTCCTGCGTGGTGGTCTGTTGGTGGAAGAGTTGTTGGATTTTGTCATGGTTAAAATGAGAAGGTTTGCTAAGAAGTGCAGGGATGATGCTTAGAGTTGATGGTGAAGGTGTGAGTTTTGATCAACTAAAGGTTCCAATTTATAGGCAGGAAGGATGATGGAAATTAGTGTTTGGATTTGATGTTGATCCATAGAAGGATTGAGGTTCCTAATGATTTGGAACAAAAAATTGTGCTAGTCACATCATCTAAGTCAACCCATAGAGATGGAGTTGAGTAAAAGGTTGAAGATATGCAGTTAATACAATGTTTGAGTGGGAAATCTATTGATTTGTTGTTTCCACGGATTGCAAGGAACCAAATTGAAGGTTCCTTGCTTGTTACAGAAAGGTAACTTGCAAGAAAATTTGAATTTTCAAATTTTGGTGGGAAAAGGATTTCTTATGGTTCTAAGTGTTCCTAAATCATCCTAATGTGCCTAATTATCAGTAGAATAATCCTAACAACTAGAATCAATAATCTAAGGATCGAGATTAGTCGGGAAATTTGAAAAAGTTACTGTTGGAGTGGCGGATCCAAACGATAACAAGTGCGGAACCCAAAATTTGGTTCCGCAGAATTCGCAGGGTGAGAATTTGGCGGAGCCAAATTATTCAACTGACGGAACCCATAACTTGGGTCCGCCATATCCGCTGAATGAATTTTCTTAACAGAGAGCTTACAAAACTACCCGAAACCCGTTGAAATCCCAAAAATTTTCCAAAATCCTATGTAATTAATTAGTTGTTATTGATTAAACACAAAAACACAGGTTCTAAAAAATGTGAACATAGAAATCAATCCGATGGTATTAAACTTACCATAAAAGAGAGTTAAGCCAAACGGTGGATTAAGCATGAAAATTCAATAACATCACGTGTTATTGTCTTGTAAAGTTATGTTAGTTCACATAAAAGTATGACACTAATATAATATTCTAAGAACATAAGAATTTAACACATCATTGTCTTGAAATTGTCTTATACCAAACATTCCCTAACCCTCACTTCTTGTTGAGCTTTTTGTTGAGCTTCATGATCCATCGTCCAATGTTCTTCATTATTCCTCGAGTTTGACGAAACTCCTCAGATTGGTTGTCGATGGGAGGAAGTTGACTCATGTACTCGGGTGGAGGAATCCTAGAATTTGGCAAACCATCATCCTCGGTAACCGATGATGATGATGATGAGGTGGGAGGATGAGCACGTTTTCCTCTTGCTACGGCTACCCTATGATCACTAAGTCGTACAAAGGTGTGTTTGATCTCGGTGTAGTCGGGGACAAAACCTCTAGCGTTTCGAGGAATGGGTGCAAAAGCTCTATAAAGACGGGTGAGAAGCATCCCGTAGGGCATTGCGGTGGTTCCTAAAACTGGAATATCGGCCATTCTTTTTGCGATATAATAGGCGAGGTTGAATGGTTGGTGGTTTGACACACAATAGAGCATGTAGCAAAGACTTGCGTTTACATGGTCCCTATTTCCTATGGTGCTAATGACGTTAGCCCTAGGAACTTCTTCTAGCTTCTTGAATTGGGGCCTAAGCTCGTTTAGCTCCATGCCAAACGGATCTTGATCTACCTCTTTACCTTGGCTAGTCCTAGTGTGAGAGGTTCTAGCTACAAAAAGATGCTCACGAATGGTCTCTTTTAGGGTTAAAGGTGTGTCGTATGGTGTTGTACGATCAAGGTTGGAATCGAGGATGGACAATGAACATTTTTCCAAATAAAAGCAAGTTCCTTGACTTGGAACACCTAAGACTTCTCCAAATTAGTCTAGAGGGATGTTGTATTGAGTTTGGTTTACTTTGAAATGGATGTTCATGTAACCATAATCATTTGTGCTAAGACCTACACTCGCATATAATTCTAGTATGAATCAAGGGATTATGGGCTCATCGATATCTAGGAGACAATCGAATTGGATTGCGGCAAGTTGTTCTCTAAGAATGGTTCCTTCTAGGAATGAGGGGTCTACCGTTCTTGGTATATGCTTAAACACATACCTTTTCTTGACCAAATTAAGACCAAAATGACCAAAAACTAACCAAAATGCCAAAGATATTTATGTTTTTGTGTTTGTTTATATGCAGGTACGGATATTTAGAAATATGGACAAAATTAAGCAAAAAACCCGGAAAGCCAGAGCACGAGATTTGGAAAAGATATTTATAGCCGAAACCGGGAAAGAAATCGTCAAAGAAAAATATATTCGAAGAAAAGCCCTTGGATCATTTCAAGTTTACAAATTCAGTCCTTGGAAAGTATTTTCAGCTTGGCAGATTTGGTCCTTGAAGATTACAAAAAGATACAACATTGGTCCTTGGAATTTCATTTCTACCTAAACCTAAAAAATATTAACTAAACTTATCAAACCAAATAACCCAAACCCAAAATCAAACCATTCCCTCAAGCCCAGCCCACATCTGATATTAAACCCGGATCCACAAATACCCGAATTCCCAGTAATTAACCCAAGTCAATCAAGAAAAACCCGGTCAACCCCATAACTAAAAAACCCGCCAAAACTTACCAGGGTACTATTCACCCGTCTTCCCCATAAATTACCCTACTCCCACACAAAATTACCCACCTTAAATACTTCTAGAAGGATTCTGACATGGCAGAGAATGACACGTGGCATTTCCCAGCAATATCATTGGCCAATGCTCCATCATCTTTGATCAACGGCTAAGATTTGAAGAAGTGGTGCCCAAGTTATATCCAAGGGCTGATTTTGAGTGGTCTAGGAGGTTCCTGATGAAACCCTAGCTTCCCTGATGGCTATTGATATGTGTCTAAAAACACATATGTTTTAAATTATTTAATCCCACATAAACGTCCAAAAACACACAAATAGCCATAAATGTTATAAATATCATCAAAATGTGTTTTTTATATGATTCAGGTGCAAAATGATTAAAATCAGATGAAAACGAACCAAGTTTGCATAAATGGCAAGTCTAGTCCCTCAAGTTTCAAAAGTTGTCAATATTAATCCCCGGGTGTTTTAAAAATGGAAAATCATGTTTTATATCCTTATACTATTAACACTTGGCAATAATGGTCCTTGGAATAAACTTTGGAAAGATGACAACTCAGCCCCTCAACTTTTCAGCAATTACAAAAATGGTCCTTATGGTTAACTAAATCCGGATCCAACACTACCCATAAAATCCAAATCCTTAAACCCATAATACCCAGCCTAAACTAAATACCCATACCCAAGCCCAATTAATAAATAAGCCCAATCGTTTGACTGAGTTAACCACTCAGTCAACGAAAGTCAAATCCCGTCTCCTTTACCACCCATACCGCCAAAACCAGCCAGTCATCCCCCCAGCTCACCAAAACCACTCACCACCTCATCCCCCCTCCTAATACACGTTACCTAACATTGCCAAAAGCATTAAATGCATCTCTCCCACTCCCACTAGCTAAATCAGAGATAAACACCACTTTCCTGTTTTCCCGCCAAAATACAAGTGGACGAATGAGATCAATTGAGAGCAATTCAATGGTGCTGATGGATTGAGGATGTCGACAGAGTGTTATCCCACTTTAATTTATGTATATATAGAATGTAATGTAGCTCAATTATAGTGTGGAAAAATAGTGTAAAATTAGTGTAATCATATTTCCATTCCAGTAGTTGTAATTTGTAATTTCAAGTTCAATCAATCAATACAAAGTAATTCTAGTGTATTTGTTGTTGTTCTTGGTTTATTGTCAGTAGTTACTTATAATTCCAAGTTTCCTGATTTTCATATGTTCTGAGAATGAGAATCTTGTTAAGTAGTATATGAAATAACTTCTCAGTTGTTTCTAATAACTTATATAAGCTTCTTATAGCTTATTGTAAGTTTATTATAGTGTAAACAAGTTCTAAATTCAAGATTTCAAGAAAGTCAACCAAAGTCAACTGAAGTGGTAATAAGCTGAATCATGGGTTTAGAAACTAAGCTAGATGGTTTTTCTGGTTTCTAGCTTATTGACAACAAGCTAGGAGTTGTTTCTGGTCCTTGTTCTATTGTTCCATAAGGCTTGACAGTTGTAAGCTTTTCTTGATTTTTCCTTAATTTCTCTAAGTACTGTACTAGTGCTTATTATCAGCTGATTATTGCTCTTATTTGCTATTTGATAGTTTATAAGTAGATTTGATCAGTCTTGTCAGTAGTTTGATAGCTTTTCATTACTTTGCTTAAAAATCTTAAAAAAAGCCAAAAACAGTCATTAGTAGTATAGCTTAATATTGTGCTTATTCCTGTGATATAAGTTGTTAATCAGTGTTAATATAAGGTATTCAATCAGTAATATATAGACTCTTAGTTTAAAATTTGGATTTTCCTTTGTAAAATCAAGACAGACACCATATTAAGGGCTGTTTGGATTAAACTCAGTCAATAG